>CM060434.1:148852443-149270252 GCA_030545235.1 Helianthus tuberosus
CACTTTGGTGTTAAAGCAGGTAAATTCTTAGGATATATGGTGACAAAGAGAGGCATTGAAGCTAGCCCGGAACAAATCAAAGCAATAGTGAACATCAAATCTCCGGCCAATGCTAAGGATGTTCAAAGGCTAACAGGCAGGATAGCGGCTTTGAACAGATTTATATCCAAATCCTCAGAGAAGTGCAAAGAATTCTATGATATCCTAAGGAAGAACAAGAAATTTGAGTGGACTGAGAAGCATGAAAATGCTTTAAGATCCCTCAAAGATTACCTATCCTCAGCCCCGGCTTTGATGAAACCAGAAAAAGGCGATGTGCTATCCTTGTATCTTGCAGTATCCTCAAAAGCAGTAAGTGCGGTCCTTGTTAAGGATCATGAAGGTACACAACATCCTGTCTATTATGTAAGTAAAAGTTTACTTGATGCCGAATCCAGGTATTCACACCTTGAAAAGCTTATTCTTGCATTAATAATGGCATCTACTAAGTTGAGACATTATTTTGAAACTCATGTTATTGTTGTTAAAACTAATTTTCCAATTAAGAATGTCCTCAGGAAACCAGAGATGTCAGGAAGGATGGCTAAGTGGGCAGTGAAGCTAAGTGCATATGATATAAGATATGAGCCTAGGACAGCCATCAAATCCCAAGCATTAGCTGACTTTGTGGCTGATTTCAGTAGTGATTTACAAAAAGAAGCTGAATTAGAAGTCCAGCAGCTAGAAGAGACCAAGGATCCTTGGATACTCTATACTGATGGATCCTCAAATGTCAAAGGCACAGGGCTTGGAATACTACTAAAATCGCCACAGAGGGACATAATACCCCACTCTATAGCTTTTGAGTTCCGAACCACTAACAATGAGGCTGAATATGAAGCCTTAATTGCTGGTTTGCAAATTGCAAAGCATATGGGGATCAGGTATCTTGAGGTACATGTAGATTCATTGTTAATTACAAACCACTTTAATGGATCCTATGCTGTTAAAGGTGAAAAACTAACCAAATATTTAGAGATAGTCAAAAGTTTGGCACTCTCTTTTGTTTCCTTTAGTTTGACGCAGGTACCAAGGGAAGAAAATACAGAGGCTGATGCATTGGCTAACTTAGGATCATCCTTGAAGATCCCGGAGGATATCAAGATCCCTATTATCCATATCCTGACCCCGGCTATCGAGGATCACGAGGCTATGGAGATAGGAAATGATTCTGCAATTATCCCTTGTGAGGATACTCAATCCCATTCAGGATCAGGATCATGGATCTCACCAATTATGAGATGCTTACAACATGGAGAGATCCCTACAGGAGAAAACCCTAGGGCTTTCAAATCTAAGGTATCTCAATTCACAATTTTAAATAGTATGTTGTATAGACGATCTCTTGCAGGACCATACTTGAGATGCATTGAGGATCCTGAAATCCAAGAAGTTTTTAAAGACTTTCATGAAGGAGATTGTGGAAACCACACTGGGGGCAGGGCGTTATTCTCAAGGATCCTGAGGACAGGATACTACTGGCCAACCATGAAGAGAGATGCTGTGGAGTATGCTAAAAGATGTGATCCTTGTCAGAGACACAGCAATATCCTTCATCAACCAGCTGAGTTATTGCATCCTATATCTTCCTCTTGGCCATTTATGAGATGGGGTATGGATATAGTTGGTAAGCTCCCTAAGGCACCTGGTGGAAAAGTATTCATGTTAGCTATGACTGATTACTTCTCCAAGTGGATAGAGGCTGAAGCTTTTGCCCAAGTCAGAGAAAAGGAAGTTATATCCTTCATTAAAAGAAATATTATAACTAGATTTGGAATTCCTTCTGAGATTATATGTGATAATGGTTCCCAATTTATTAGGGGCAGAACCACTAACTTTTGTGACAGCTGGGGGATTAAGATGATAACATCAACACCAGTCCACCCACAAGCTAATGGTCAGGCAGAATCATCCAACAAGATCATCATCAACAATTTGAAGAAGAAGCTTGGATCCAGGAAAGGGAAATGGGCAGAAGAACTACCCTATGTGCTTTGGGCTGATAGGACAACCCCTAAAAACGCTACTGGTCAAACGCCATTCTCTTTGGTATTTGGGGCAGAATCAGTGATCCCAACAGAAATGGTGGTTCCAACTGCTAGAACAAGTACCCGTGATCCTGAGGAAAATGATGAGAACTTGGCTCAAGACCTGGATACTATTGAAGAAATCAGGGATATGGCTAGGATAAGGATGGCCAGTTATCAGCAAAGAATGGCTGGTGCTTACAACAAAAATGTCAGGATCAGGAGGTTTCAAGTCGGAGATATGGTATTAAGGAAAGCATTTCAGAATACCACCAATCCTGCTGATGGAAAATTGGCTCCAAAATGGGAAGGCCCTTATTTGATTGAAGCTGAAGCAGGAAAGGGGGCATATAGATTGCTAACCATGGAAGGTGATTTGCTACCAAGAGCTTGGAATGCTGTCCACTTGAAGAAATATTTCATGTGAGCAGGATCCTAATGGCACAGATGATCCTCACGATAGGGATATCCTTAAAGGATCCTCAAAGTATCGGTGATCCTTACTTAGGTAATATCCTAAACTTGAACTATTTCATTTCTTTATTTTCTCATATAAGGATAAGGATCATGTATCCTTTATCCATCTCTCACGTGAGTTTAAGTTTTGAAAGTTCAGGTATCCTTAGCATAACATTGGTTATCCGCTGAAGCAATCCGTTCCTTGGGTTTAACCACAGTTATTTGGGCTTGACCCCAGTTCCGCCTGTAGCGCATGATGATCCTGGTATAGTTCAAGGCAGTGGGACCAGTACTCGTTTTAGGGGCTGATAATTTCATTGTACTGGCTATGCCTAGGATCCTACGTACAATGGTAGACGTACCATACATCCGTTCCTAAGGTTTCTAACATTTTCACGTTAGCTAAGGTTTTGGCATTTTCATGTCACTAAGTTTGGATAGTCGCCAGTTAGGGCCATACTCCAGCTTACATACGATCCTTGGGCTTGTCCCCAGTTATCCTTGGGCTTGTCCCCAGTTATCCTTGGGCTTGTCCCCAGTTGCTAACTCTTTTCTTATGTTGGCTTAGTCCCAAGTTATGCTCTATTTCAGGTTCTTGAAGATAGGCAATTAGGGATCCTTGATCCTTACTTTATTCTAAGGATTATCTTATAGTTATCCTTATTATGGTTAGGATCCTAACTTGGATCCTCAGGTATGATCCTTAACTATTAATAATTCTATTCATTATTTATTTGAATAACCCTTATACTTGACAACTGAACTTGTGATTCTTAAACCATATCACTTTTTAGAACTTATCGGTTATGGGATATGTGATCCTTGATTATATCCTAAACTTTTTGATATCATTTTAAGGCTTGATAAGTATAAACAGAATGAACATTACAACAGTTGGAAAGTAAGATATTAAAAAGGATAACAACACAAGATAAGCGACAAAAGGTTAAGATTTTATTTATTAACAAAAGACTAACCCTTAAAAGGTTGTCAAAATTACCTACCCGAGCATCTACCAGCAAAACGTGGCCCGTCCGCTAGGGTAGGTAAAGGGTGTCCATGATAATAAGTTCAAAGGTTGTGCAGGAATATAAAGGCGGCAGGATCACAATGGCTTCATCCCCAAAACAGAGGATCCCTCCACCATATGCAATCATGCCTATTGTCCAAAGGATCATACATGATCCTTAATCCTAAAAACTATTGTTTGAGTACAACCCATCATTGTTCAACAAAAAACACCATAACCAAAACAAACTATCAAACTTAAAAAATGGGCTCCGGCTACGTCTAGAAATGTCCTTCATCGCCCATTCATGCAGCCTATGCCTTCGCTGCATCATCATCCCCTCCAGCTGCGGTATCCTTCATCAGATCCCTTCCACTGCCACTTGCCTCAATCGCCAAGACCTCAGTAGTCTCCTCCTCATCATCCTCGAGATCAGCCAACCTTGCTTTCCAGCCCTCAACATCCCAACTGCTTTTATCAAAGTTAGGATCTTGAGCTTCCTGGGCCATCTTCAATTTTGTCTGATACATTGTGATGGCAACAGAGACCTTAGCATTTTCTATAAGATCATGCTTCTCATAGTCAAGGTCAATCAGAAGTTTAGCTGTCTTAGTCTTGGCATCTTGGAGTTCCTTCTGAAGATCAGCAATGGCAAGGTCCTTAAGCACGGCAACCTGTTGGAGGTCAGCAATCTTCTTGTCCTGCTCCTCAACATTCCCCACGTAATCTTCAATCTCAGCAAATTTCTGCAAAGAAAAGGATAAAGCAGTTCAAGATCAGGTGATCCTCATACGAGTAGGATACCTAGGCAGTGTTGGTGATCCTTACATCGTTGAAGTATTCAAGGAACTGGTGGCGGATCAGTGGTAGGCCTTGAAGATCCTCAGTATCAGAAGTTTTCCTCTTCTTACCACCCTTTCCTTTAGTGGGTGCCTTTGGAATGGAGATGCTAGGACTGGTAGTGGACCTCTTCTTCATGGATCGAACAACATCAAGGTCAGTCGTGTTGAACTGGGATACAGGCTTGGCAGATTTTCCGGCGCCTACACATTCAAAGCAAGATGGGTATCCTTATCCTATTTCAATTTACTTACTTATTTTAATATTCAAACTATGTAAAAGGAAGGATGCTTACTTGACATGTTAATGGAACCTGAGGATACTTCTTGTGAATCTTGGGTGTCTATCTTGAATGTCCTTGTTTCAGGATCAAGCTTCCAAAAAGCAGCAAGCCTATCCTTGGTTTCAGGTGATGTGATGATGTGTGAGACAGAAATAGCTGCATAACACAAGACAAAAAGGGGGTCAGTAATCCTTATACAAAAACAAGACTACCTGGTGATCCTTCTCAGGATCCTCTGGCCTACCATGGGTGGACCATGTACTTGGTAGATGCCTTCCGTTTGGAATGGTATCCCTCCTGACAAAGAAGAAGCGACGTTTCCAATTTGTGTCATTCTTGGTAACTTTAAGAAGAGGGTGTTCTCCACCGGGTTTTCGTTTGAACAAGTAACGATGGGAACCAAAGGTAGTAAGATCATACAATTGTGTCAGCTCTGACATGCCTAAATCAATGCCTTCCTGCTCGATGATCCTCTCCAGGGTATACAAAACCCTCCAAATCATCGGCATGGCTTGGATGTAAGAGATGCCGGTAAGGGAAAAGAAGGATTGTGTAAATTCTGGGGAAGGATAGGTGTATCCTATGGCGAATGGAGTAACTGGAAAGACAACCCATGTTTCTGAAACATAGTCGCTTAGAATAGTAGGATCATAGGGTTTGAAAAAAGCACTCGCCGGAAAGCAATGACGAATCTTGTCTATCTGAGCATCATTAAAGTAACACCTTTCATTTGTGAAGTCTTTAATGATCTTTTGACTCTTCAAGGGACTATCCTTTTGGTGATCCTTGGCGGGGGAGGACCGGAGCATCATTCTTGAAGAAATAATGGTAAATTAAGAAAAACAGAGTAAGAGAAGGAAGAAGATGAAGAGAGAATACCTGTCTATCATCGGAATGCAGTTATAAAGGGAGTCTTTCTGAAAATTTTAAATGCATTTGATCCTATCTCTATCTCCTATTTATAATCATGATCGTGCAGGGTTGTCACTTCTGTGACGTCATGATCGCAACGGCTAGTCCGCTCATAACGGCTAGTTATCCGTTGGTTAACTATGGATAAGATCGACAAAATATAACTCATTTATTTACATATTTACTCCTTATATTTTGGGGGCAATTGTTAGGGGTGGATTTCTAAATAACCAGTGATCCTTATTTGCTGTTGGATTTAGTGATCCTCAACTCTGTCTGAAGTAGTGATCCTCAGAAGTGTTGCAGGATCAGGATCATGGATCACTATAAGGATCCCAGTACTAACGGTTGTCTACTTTGAATTCGTGAATGTTTTGCAGGAAGTTCAACTCGGACTTAGTCTTGGCGACATTCTTGGAGAATATTCCCAGATTATCCCGCACGTGCTTGGCCAAAAATGGACGTTGTGGAGAACGTGGGAGCTTGGCACAAAAGTCGGATAGTTAGTTATTGTAGTTAACTTCTATTTTAAAAGGGGTAACGAGCTAGAATTAGAACACTTAGCCATTTTTCAGCTACACACACTCATATACTCGCACACTTGAAGCTCTCGACGAACATTCATTCGTTTTCACTCACTTTTACACATTTCACGATAGTGATCCTTGTACTTAGCTCGTTACTATCCGAAGTTGTAAACATTTATTCATTTATCTGAGCTTGGTGATCAGTAGTTTCCATCACCCGGGGTTTTTTGTGCCGGAGATCAACTCTTGATCAAGGGCTTTTTCCCCGTATAAATCCTTGTGTCGTTTGTGCAATTTACATTGAAGTGATCCTTGTCATTGTTCTACATTATTAGCATCATACCCCGTAACAGAGAGTTTGGTTGCAATATCCTCATTAGATTTTTTGACCAAAACACTTTTAAGGGTTAATCTTTTGTTAATAAATAAAACCTTAATCTTTTGTCGCTTATCTTGTATTGTTATCCTTTTTGTCTCTTTAATTCTCAATTGTTTTGATGTACACTTATTGAATAAACAATTTTGAATAAGTCGGATTGAAAATACTTAGGATATGATCCATGATCAAATATCCTATAGTTGAAGAACCCCAAAAAGTAATACATTTTAAGGATCACAGGTTTAGTTGTCAAATTTTAAGGGTTATTCAAATAAACAATGAATAGAATTAAAAATAGTTAAGGATCATACCTGAGGATCCAAGTTAGGATCCTAACCATAATCAGGATAACTATAAGATAAACCTTAGAGAGAAGTAAGGATCAAGGATCCCTAGTTGCTTATCTTCAAGGACCTGAAATAGAGCATAACTTGGGACTAAGCCAATATAAGATAAGAGTTAGCAACTGGGGACAAGCCCAATGATAACTGGGGACAAGCCCAAGGATAACTGGGGACAAGCCCAAGGATAACTGGGGACAAGCCCAAGGATAACTGGGGACAAGCCCAAGGATCGTATGTAAACTGGAGTATGGCCCTAACTGGCGACTATCCAAACTTAGTGACATGAAAATGCCAAAACCTTAGCTAACGTGAAAACGTTAGAAACCTTAGGAACGGATGTATGGTACGTCTACCATTATACGTAGGATCCTAGGTATAGCCAGTACAATGGAATTATCAGCCCCTAAGGCGAGTACTGGTCCCACTGCCTTGAACTATACCAGGATCATCATGCGCTACAGGCGGAACGGGGGTCAAGCCCAAATAACTGGGGTTAAACCCAAGGAACGGATTCCTTCTGCAGATAACCAATATTTTGCTAAGGATACCTGAACTTTCAAAACTTAAAATCACGTGAGAGATGGATAAAGGACACATGATCCTTATCCTTATATGAGAAAATAAAGAAATGAAATAGTTCAAGATTAGGATATTACCAAAGTAAGGATCACCGATACTTTAAGGATCCTTCTAGGATACCCCTAACGTAAGGATCATCTGTGCCATGAGGATCCTGCTCACATGAAATATTTCTTCAAGTGGACAGCATTCCAAGCTCTTGGTAGCAAATCACCTTCCATGGTTAGCAATCTATATGCCCCCTTTCCTGCTTCAGCTTCAATCAAATAAGGGCCTTCCCATTTTGGAGCCAATTTTCCATCAGCAGGATTGGTGGTATTCTGAAATGCTTTCCTTAATACCATATCTCCAACTTGAAACTACCTGAACCTGACATTTTTGTTGTAAGCACCAGCCATTCTTTGTTGATAACTGGCCATCCTTATCCTAGCCAGATCCCTGATTTCTTCAATAGTATCCAGGTCTTGAGCCAAGTTCTCATCATTTTCCTCAGGATCACGGGTACTTGTTCTAGCAGTTGGAACCACCATTTCTGTTGGGATCACTGATTCTGCCCCAAATACCAAAGAGAATGGCGTTTGACCAGTAGCATTCTTAGGGGTTGTCCTATCAGCCCAAAGCACATAAGGTAGTTCTTCTGCCCATTTCCCTTTCTTGGATCCAAGCTTCTTCTTCAAATTGTTGATGATGATCTTGTTGGATGATTCTGCTTGACCATTAGCTTGTGGGTGGACTGGTGTTGATGTTATCATCTTAATCCCCCAGCTGTCACAAAAGTTAGTGGTTCTGCCCCCAATGAATTGGGAACCATTATCACATATAATTTCAGAAGGAATACCGAATCTAGTTATAATATTTCTTTTAATGAAGGATATAACTTCCTTTTCTCTGACTTGGGCAAAAGCTTCAGCCTCTATCCACTTGGAGAAGTAATCAGTCATAGCAAGCATGAATACTTTTCCACCAGGTGCCTTAGGGAGCTTACCAACTATATCCATACCCCATCTCATAAATGGCCAAGAGGAGGATATAGGATGCAAAAATTCAGCTGGTTGATGAAGGATATTGCTGTGTCTCTGACAAGGATCACATCTCTTAGCATACTCCACAGCATCTCTCTTCATGGTTGGCCAGTAGTATCCGGTCCTCAGGATCCTTGAGAATAATGCCCTGCCCCCAGTGTGGTTTCCACAATCTCCTTCATGGAAGTCTTTTAAAACTTCTTGGATTTCAGGATCCTCAATGCATCTTAAGTATGGTCCTGCAAGAGATCGTCTATACAACATATTATTTAAAATTGTGAATTGAGTTTTCTCCTGTAGGAATCTCTCCATGTTGTAAGTATCTCATGATTGGTGAGATCCATGATCCTGATCCTGAATGGGATTGAGTATCCTCACTAGGGATAATTGCAGAATTCTTTCCTATCTCCATAGCCACATGATCCTCGATAACCGGGGTCAGGATATGGATATTAGGGATCTTGATATCCTCCGGGATCTTCAAAGATGATCCTAAGTTAGCCAATGCATCAGCTTCTGTATTTTCTTCCCTTGGTACCTGTGTCAAACTAAAGGAAACAAAGGAGAGTGCCAATTCTTTGACTATCTCTAAATATTTGGTTAGCTTTTCACCTTTAACAGCATAGGATCCATTAAAGTGGGTTGTAATTAACAATGAATCTACATGTACCTCAAGATACCTGATCCCCATATGCTTAGCAATTTGCAAACCAGCAATTAAGGCTTCATATTCAGCCTCATTGTTAGTGGTTTGGAACTCACAAGCTATAGAGTGGGGTATTATGTCCCCCTGTGGCGATTTTAGTAGTATTCCAAGCCCTGTGCCTTTGACATTTGAGGATCCATCAGTATAGAGTATCCAAGGATCCTTGGTCTCCTCTAGTTGCTGGACTTCTAACTCAGCTTCTTTTTGTAAATCACTACTGAAATCAGCCACAAAGTCAGCTAATGCTTGGGATTTGATGGCTGTCCTAGGCTCATATCTTATATCATAGGCACTAAGCTTCACTGCCCACTTAGCCATCCTTCCTGACATCTCTGGTTTCCTGAGGACATTCTTAATTGGAAAATTAGTTTTAACAACAATAACATGAGTTTCAAAATAATGTCTCAACTTAGTAGATGCCATAATTAATGCAAGAATAAGCTTTTCAAGGTGTGAATACCTGGATTCGGCATCAAGTAAACTTTTACTTACATAATAGACAGGATGTTGTGTACCTTCATGATCCTTAACAAGGACCGCACTTACTGCTTTTGAGGATACTGCAAGATACAAGGATAGCACATCTCCTTTTTCTGGTTTCATCAAGGCCGGGGCTGAGGATAGGTAATCTTTGAGAGCTCTTAAGGCATTTTCATGCTTCTCAGTCCACTCAAATTTCTTGTTCTTCCTTAGGATATCATAGAATTCTTTGCACTTCTCCGAGGATTTGGATATAAATCTGTTCAAAGCTGCTATCCTGCCTGTTAGCCTTTGAACATCCTTAGCATTGGCCGGAGATTTGATATTCACTAGGGCTTTGATTTGTTCCGGGCTAGCTTCAATGCCTCTCTTTGTCACCATATATCCTAAGAATTTACCTGCTTTAACACCAAAGTGACATTTTGAAGGATTAAGCTTCATATTATATTTATCAAGGATATTGAATGCTTCCTCCAAGTCTCTTAGGTGATCCTCAGCCTTTATTGATTTTACCACCATATCGTCTATGTAAACCTCCATAGTTTGTCCAATCTGATCCTTGAACATCATATTCACCAGCCTTTGATAAGTTGCACCTGCATTTCTTAGTCTGAACGGCATAGCAATATAGCAATATATACCAGTTGGAGTCATGAAGGCTGTATCCTCTTGATCGGATGGTTCCATTTGGATTTGTTGAAATCCGGATGAAGCATCCATAAAAGTTAACAGTTCATGACCCGCAGTTGCATCCACCATGGAGTCAATGTGGGGTAATGGGAAAGGATCCTTGGGACATGCCTTATTTAAATCTGTGAAATCGACACATACCCTCCACTTTCCATTTTTCTTTTGAACAACAACCACATTGGCCAACCATCTTGGATACTTGACCTCTCTAATCATACCTGCCCAGAGTAATTTCTCTACCTCTTCCTGGATAATGGCATTTCTTTCCGGTGCAAACTTTCTTCTCCTTTGATGGATTGGTTTGAAGGACCTATCAATGCCAAGTTTGTGAGTGATTACATCTTTAGATATACCTGTCATGTCTTCGTGTTTCCATGCAAAGGTAGTCTTTCTCCTTTTGAGGAAGGATACGAGGTCTTCTTTCATTTTGCCAAGGATCCCTGATCCGATATAGATTTTGGATTCAGGATCATGAGGATCCATGAGGATTTCTACCACATCCTGCTCTCTTGCCTCCAAGACATCCCTTGGAGGATACTTTGATTGCTATTGCTCCCTTGACTTCGAGGCTGGTTTCATAGATGAAGTATAGCAATTCTTAGCTTCCTGCTGATCATTATCAATCTTGACTATTCCCCAAGGACTAGGATAACATTACAACAAGATAAACAGTCAATAACACAAAATTTTTGATAAGAGTGTAGGCCTTCGATGTATATTGGGAGCTTAATGTCCCCCAGGGTATTCTTAGTTTCGCCAGTAAATCCCACGAGCACGGAGGATCTTGGTATGATATCTGATTCAGGGATACCCATCTTCTTTAGAACATCAAGCTGGATAATGTTCACTGAGCTTCCTCCGTCTATAAGGATCCTGCGGACAAAATGGTTAGAAATGAAAAGAGTAATAACTAAACCATCGTGATGAGGATCCTGGATATCAACACGATCATCCTCATCAAAGGTTATGACTTTTCCTTCGGAGACACTTGATGTTCGAACGGGTCTTTCTCCATTATCCATTTTAGTTTCCTTTGCATGCCTTTTAGCTGCTGAGAAGGATGTGCCACAAATGTCTGATCCTCTAGAAATAAAGTTTATTACTTGTGCATCTGCTGGAGGTAGGGGTGAGCAAATTAACCACCATATCCGATAACCGAACCATAACCGACATAACCGAACCACTAATAACCGATAACCAATATAACCAATGGTTATGGTTATGAAACTTTGTATAACCGCTCAATCGGTTATGGTTATGGTTATGAAGCTTTGGTTAACCGATATAACCGAAACCGAACCGAACTTGTAATGTTAACTTTATATAATGGATTTGGTTTTACAAAACCATATAGAGGGTTTTTACTAAGATAAAAGTATGTTAGTAACAAAATGATCTTGATATAGATGCCATTTATTTTGATAAAGAACTAATGTGTTATGTCCATAATTTTTTTTTGTTTGAGAATTACCTTATTAAAAAGAATCCCAAATCGGTAGTTTAACCAAAAAGTTTAGTCTCCGTTATCTTATAAAATAGGCTCAAGCTAAGTTCAAATCGTACACAACCCTATTTATTTAAAACCTTGCTCGGTTACTTAACCAAAATTAACCAAAACCGAACCATAACTGACTTCATAACCGATTAACCATAACCGAAGTTTGGTTATGGTTATGGTTACCAAAACTCCATAACCGAAGTAGCGGTTATGGTTATGATTAATAGTAAAAACCGAACCAAACCGACCCATGCACACCCCTAGCTGGAGGGGCCGGAGCTTTCTCAGGGATCCTTTCAGGATCCTGAGTCCTTGACTTTTTTCTACCCAACAATTCTTTTAGATGCACCTTGCTCAACAAGTATCCAATTTCCTTTCTTAGTGCAATGCATTCTTCTGTAAGATGCCCAAAATCTTCATGGTATGCACACCACTTTGATTTATCTTTGGTTGCAGCTGGTCTGTCATTTTTTCTGGGCCATCTGGCTTTATCACCTAGATTCTGCATCGCAAGGATTAGTTCATTGTTATCAACAGAAAAACAATATTCAGAAATTGGAGGATAATCCTCATCATCCTCTTCCTGATCAACAGCATGCACATTCTGGTTATCAGATCTGTTATAGGATCTGAACTTGTTGTTCCTGAATGAGGATCCTTGCTTATCTTGCTTTGAGGATCCTGCCAACCTCTCCTGGATCCTTTTGTCATCCTCTAGCCGGATGAACCTAAGTGCCCGGGTTCTTACCTCATCTAGGTTCCTGCATGGTGTCATAACTAGATCATCATAGAACAATGAATCCCTAAGCAATCCCATTTTAAAGGCCTCAACAGCCGTGGCTATATCCAAGTTGGGAATGTCTAAGGATTCTTTACTGAATTTGGTAATGTAATCCCTTAATGATTCATTATGACCCTGGGTTATCCTATATAGATCACTAGCTAATCGTTCAAATTTTCTACTACAAGAAAACTGATTATTAAATAGGTTAACTAGATTAGCAAATGAGGTAATAGAGTAGGGGGAAGACTTAGCAGCCATTTGAGAGCTGATCCAGTAAGAGTGGATCCGAATCCCTTGCACAGGCATGCTTCCTTTAACCTTTCTGGGATTGGATTGATCTCCATCCTTTCCCTGTATTGTGCTATGTGTTCTTCAGGATCCGTCGAACCATCATACAGCTTCATAGTTGGGACATGGAACCTCTTGGGTATCTCAGCATCACAGATTGGTGGTGCAAAACGAGATATCTTGTGGCTCCCATCTGCAATCTCTGGGATAGGTTTGACCACTCCTGGAACACTTGATATCATATCCTTCAACTTTTGCAATTCTATGGCCATGGCATGATTGATACCTGGATCCTGCATAAGGCCATGGTTAGTGGTATAAGAATTATTAAAAGTGTTACCTCCCATTGGATTCAAATTAGGAAGAATGGATGTTAATCCATATTGTTGGGGCTCTGGAATGATCGAAGGACCAGTAGAAGCATTGGTCTGCATTGAAATAAAATCTCCCTGATGGACATCTGAACTTCCTGTTTGCAAACCCCTCAAGGATCCTGGCATCTGGAAGGATCCCTAAAACTGGGACGATCCTGGAACAAAGGAGGATCCTTGAACCTGGGATGATCCTGGAACAAAGGAGGATCCTTGAACCTGGGATGATCCTGGAACAATGGAGGATCCTTGAACCTGGGATGATCCTGGAACAAAGGAGGATCCTTGAACCTGGGATGATCCTGAAACAAAGGAGGATCCTTGAACCTGGGATGATCCTGGAACGAAGGAAGATCCTTGAATCTGCTGCGCTCCTGAGTATCCTCCTGAATTCATGAGGGATCCCATATGCTGAGGATAGGATCCTGCTGGCTGGAAATATGAACCCGATGCCTGGGTCACTGTTGTTGTTCCGTAGTGCACTCCTTTCGGTCCACCCACATATTGAACATCTGGAACCACTGATGGCTGAGGAGTAATCACCGGAGTATCAAAATTCAAAGATCTGGGCACCAGTGGGGAATGATCCTCTGCCGTTTTCTTTTGTTTCTTGAGATCTCCGATTTCTTTGAGAATCCTTTCATTGGTCTTGTCCTGTTGCTGTATATGATCCTCCATCTGCAAAATCAAAGTAAACATGTCACTAGTAGTGGGAGTGTAAGAAGCAGAAGAAGTTGGAGGTTTGGAGAAAATGGGAGTTGGTTTCTTCTCGGCATTTTTCTGAGGTCCAGAAGGTGGTGGAGACAAAGGTGGAATGCCCTGAGATGAATTGACCGCAGACATTGCAGTAGAGGTATTCTTCAATGATGAAGCCATGTATTTGTATGCAATGAACCGGAATGATCACCAACAGAAAAACTTCTTAGGAATGAAGCACCAATTGCCCCACGGTGGGCGCCAAACTGTTTTGGTCAAAAAATCTGATGAGGATAATGCAACCAAACTCTTTGTTACGGGGAATGATGCTTTAAATGTAGAACAATGATAAGGATCACTTCAATGTAGATTGCACAAACGACACAAGGATTTGTACGGGGAAAAAGCCCTTGATCAAGAGTTGATCTCCGGCACAAAAAACCCCGGGTGATGGAAACTACCGATCACCAAGCTCAAATAAATCATTAAATGTTTACAACTTCGGATAGTAACGAGCTAGGTACAAGGATCACTATGGTGAAATGTGTAAAAGTGAGTGAAAACTGTTAAGTGTTTGTCGAGAGCTTCAAGAGTGCGATTGTATGAGAGTGTGTGTAGCTGAAAATGGCTAAGTATTCTAATTACTAGCTCGTCACCCCTTTAAAAATAGAAGTTAACTACGCTAACAAACTATCCGACTTTTGTGCCAAGCTCCCACGTTCTCCACAACGTCCATTTCCAGTCAAACGTGTGCGAAATACCCGTGGAATATTCCATAGTAACGTTGCCAAGACCAAGTCAAGCTTGTTACTCCTGCAAAATAATACGAAACATAAACAAACAATCGTTAGTATGAGGATCCTTAAGGTGATCCATGATCCTGATCCTGAAGCTCTTCTGAGGATCACTATCTGTCACAGAAGTAAGGATCATTAATTAGGATAACAAGTAAGGATCACTAATTCTTAGAAAATCCTCCCCTAACAGTTGTCATTTTAGTCCACTGGGTTATAACTTTATCCATTTTTTCTATTAACGAGAAGCGCAATTCGGTCATTATATATGTAATTCTGTGAACTAGAAGGGCAATTCGGCCATATAAAATGATCGAATTGCCTTGCTCGTTAACAGAAAAAATGGATGAAGTTAACCCAGTAGACTAAAATGGCAATCCTGAAACTTTTTTGGACTCATAGGGGAAAAATGAAACCTTTGTACTAAACTCGCAAAATTGCCAAAACCACATGGACTAAAATGGCATTTAACTCTAATAACAATAACAATAATAACAATTGTCTTACGAATTTTTATTTTCTAAGTCAACTTTGTAATAAATACTTGTAGCCGTCCCTATATTTCTATGTGAGTCTTAATGAACTCATATTGATATCAAATATATTTCTATATGAGTGTTTTTTTGGTTATATGTTTTTCTGTAGATTCTTGAATGTGAACACTCCAAAAAATATAGGGCGCGTTTGGTTCACAGGAATTCAATAGAATTTAAGAGAATTGAAATTTTAATTCCATCTCTTAAGATGTTTGCTTCACAGAATTTGATGAAACTGGAATCCCAATTCCAATCTTCATGTATTTGGTTGACAATGGAATTTGAATTGGAATTAAGCATGAATTCCTTCAAATTCTTTTAAATAAAGGAATTCAAAATCCTTCCTACATGTGAAGGGAATTAAAGTAATTCATTGGAATCTTCGACCGTTTCGACCCGCACCGTTTCGACCCATGCTGGTTTCGATCCAAACCGTTTCCACCCGTACCGTTTTGACGCGAACTGTTTCGACCCGTACCGTTTCGAATCGAACCGTTTCGACGCGAACCGTTTCGACCAGTACCGTTTCGATTCGAATCGTTTCGACGCGAACCGTTGACCCATACCGTTCGACGTGAATCGTTTCGACCGAAACCGTTTCTAATCGAATTGTTTCGACCCGTATCGTTTCAACGCGAACCGTTTTGACCCGCACCATTTCGACCAGTACCGTTTCGAATCGAACCACTTCGACCCGAACCGTTTTGACCTGTATTGTTTCGACCCGAACCAGTGGTTGTGGGTGCCGAGGTGATGGATTCCAATTCATTTGACAACCAAACACAACAAAAATGGAATTGAGATTCCAATTCCAACAATTTCCAATTCTAATTGGAATGTTTAAACTCCAAATCCAATTCCTTCAAATTCTAATTCCTATACAAATTCAAATTCCAAATCATTCCGCGAACCAAACGCCCCCTAGTTTCTTGTATGTGAAAACACTCCAAAAAGTGTACAAATACTCGCAACGTACAAGACGAGCATGGGATCCCTGATAATCAGTTATGCTTTATACGGGTCGTGTTCGCGGGTTGACGGGTTCAACCAGACCCGAACCCGAAAATCATATCATACATATGAACCCGAAGTTTCGTGGGTTAATCCGAACACGACCCGTTCAACCCGAATTTTAAATTTTTTTCAAAAATTAAAAATATACTAAAATTAAAATTTACTTAAGAAAAACAAATGTATATAATAATATCATATTTAAATTATAAAATCTATGTTAATTTCTCTTATTAAGTTATAATCATGGTATAAAATACACAAACCATTTAATTTATGACATAAAATATATTGTAAAAAATATAATATAATATAAATGTGTTAAATGGGTCAACCCGCCAACCTGACCAGGTTGACCCGAACCCGACCCGTTAACCTAAACAGGCTCGTGGGTTAACCTGAAACTGACCCGAACCCGTTTAGACTAAACCTAAACCCGCGATTTTCGTGTTAGGTTTCAGGTCGTGTCAGAAATTCACACCCCTAGTTTTGGATGAGATTATACAAAGTGAAGACATTGTGGGCAAATATAAAAACCAATCTTAATCAACCCATAAAATAACAGAAATCTTTTTATGTCTTCTATGTAAGATCTTTTAATGATACATAGCTTTTGATGTTAAGAAATAAACTAGAATACAAAACCGTTTGCCAAAAAGATTGAGCAGCGTTTTCATCACTTTGACTGGCATCTTCATCTCTTCTCTCGCTTAATTGCCAGCCATTAATGCAGTTCTTGGACACACTTCTATTTCCTGCACAAATAAATTCAACAAATTGTTAATGATCAGGCTGCAGCAGAATACCATGATCTAAACACCAAATGCCAATTAAGATGGGATTTGAGAAATACCTGCCACTCTTAGCTGTAGGGACGATTATTCCTCTTTTCTCAAAGCTCTTGTATCGGTCTCTAGCTAGGGTACACCATGCCTACAATCAGAACCATAGTCACCTAATACGCGGTTCGCTCCGGTTCGGGTACGCGGTTCGGGTTCGCGATTCGCTAGTTGGGATGAATTCGGTTCGGAGGGGGGTAGGTTCATTTCGGTACGATCCGGTACGATTCGGTTCGGTGTACCATTCCGTCCGGTTCGGTATACACATTTCTTAATGAAATAAGAAAAAAAAGTAAACAATTAAAAAACGTTTTAAGTTAAAGTTGATAAAAAGTAAAAGTATTGAGGTCTAAGGATGAAATATGTAACGTTTTAAGTTAAAGTTGATAAAAAGTAAAAGTATTGAGGTCTAAGGATGAAATATGTAACTTAATAAAAAAAGCTTTAGGTTAAAAATTATAATAACACAAACATAAAGGATGAAATATGTAAACAAAAGTGGTTTAGGTTAAAATAGATTAAAGAAACGCAGCCGTCATATTATGTACAGCCTCCATCTCCATTGTCTTCTCCATTTTCATTAGGGTTCATCATCACATCACAGGTAAGGTTTAAGTTTTTCATCTTCGTCACCATTCTTGTGCATAAAACTTTAATTTCACATCTTTCTACATAAAAGAAATTCGCTGAATTGATAAAGGAAATTCGTTGAATTGATGAACCTGATGCGCTGAATTGAAGAATAAGATACGCGAATTGGCATCGTATTATATGCATACGAATTCCGTATGGTACGAAACGTACCAAAACGAAATTCGCATCTTTTTGAGCGAATTATGTGACTATGATCAGAACAATCTTTCGTAGTTAGCAGCATACGTAACTTCAAAACATCCTGTTAACAACTGGATTAAGCTTGTCATTTTTGAAAGCAAACTCTAGTTGTTAAAACTGCATACCTTCAGCTTCCTCAAAGAACCGGTAATCTCTTCAGATAACAACACCTGAACAGGCGCAGGCTCAAATCTGAAATGTAATTCATCAAATAATGCAAATAAGATACCATCAACTTCAAACTAAAGATAATATTAAAAAGCAAGTCTTACTTGTGCCTTCCTAAACGTTGTGGGCACGATTTAAGTCTTTCTTGTTTAGCAGTAACACAAAACGAAGATGTCTTTTGTTTTTCTCTTCATCCTCCCTCGGTATTTCATCAATTATATCTGATAAGCTGCAGATGAGTATTTGAACAAAAAATAAGTAATGTGAGATAAATAAAACGGCTAATCGGCTATAATGAAAAAGCAATTACTTAAAATAACCTGTCAAAATCTTTAGAAAACTCTTTTTATCTTTTTGGCTTGTGCTTCCATCTTCAATTTTTCTTTGTTTCTAGCCTTCTTATTCAGTTGTACTCGGGTTACCCTCTTTGTTTTAAAAGGCCTGCATCGTTTTAACTCTCATGTTGAGATTGAAATAAGATACGAATCCTTACAATCTACGCCCCGCTTGCGGTGTGCACATATAATGTATATATGTGTGGGCCCTCGGGGGCCAAAAGTGAAATTGCACTAATTTTAACGTTATTTTACTAATTTCATGAAAATAACGTTGAAAGCAGGGGACGGTTAATCATGCATCATGTAGTGGCGTTGATAGTCAAAAGACAAGGGGGTACATGCACTAATCGGCCTTTTTGCCGAGAGTTATGCGCCTTATGTCCAAGGCTTGATGCAAAACTACTGTGGAGCCGGGGGTGTCACTGGAAGCAGCCTCTCTAGTCCTATAGGGTAGAGGTAAGGTTGTCTACATCTTACCCTCCTTAGACTATACCTTAGCTTTGCTATTGGTGGTATTTACTGAGTATGATGATGATGATGACGAATCCTTACAATCTATCACTACAAATCATGTCATTTCTGATTGACTAAAATGTAAAATTATTCCTAAATTTATGTAAATTGTATTCTGTTATCTTTTAATGTAACTAGCATTGCCCTAAAACACCAACTCTCAGGACTGTGTTAGAATAATTTTTAAGTGTAGACCAGACTGTAATTTGTATTCACTGTTGTTCCCAACTTTTAACACTGTCGCCAATGTTTGGCAAGTGTAGAACAGACAGCAAGCTATGTT
Source organism: Helianthus tuberosus (assembly GCA_030545235.1). NCBI lineage: Eukaryota > Viridiplantae > Streptophyta > Magnoliopsida > Asterales > Asteraceae > Helianthus > Helianthus tuberosus. Next base: position 148,871,693 of record CM060434.1, read on the forward strand.
GCAGTTTGAAAAAAAAAAAAAAAGATTTCCAAAAGAGTAAATTGCATTTTCCTCCTCTATGTTTTAGCCAAATTCCAAACTTTGTCCTTTAACTAGTGAAATTACAGCGGATGTCCTTTATGTTATTGTTTCTCATCAGGCAGTGTCCTTATGACTTAACCAAGTTAGTTTTAAACGTTAAATCCGACGTGAGGGCATAACGGTCTTTTAACATTAACAGGGGCTATTTATGTAAATAACTTAAAATTTTGATTAAACTTTATAATCTCCCTCCCTCTCAATTTATGCCGATCTGAAAATCGAACCCACTGCCATCGCCGGACTAGTTTTGGCCGGATTTTGCTACTGTGAAACAGTTCAAGCCTAAAAGGTATTGATCAATTATCAAAACCCATCAATCACTGATTCCAAACATATATTGATCTGTACTATAGAAAACCCTAACACCTGAGTCTTTAGAATCAAACATCATCCATAACTGATCTACACCTTATTTTAAAATAAATTAAGAGAGAGCTCTAGCTTATGCCTAACAGAGTCTTTAACATCCATATAACATCACAGAAATATCATAAGCCATTGCACACACCATTAAAAGCCTTTCTTTTTTTAATAAAAATCACATATTACACTTCATAAATCCAAAACACTTACCAGCAACACCTTCATTTGTATCATCGCATCAACTTCATCAGCAAACGGATGAACTTCTTTAGTAATCGTCGGAACAGCAATGTGACAATCGGTCATCATAGGGCTGACTTCATCTTCAACGTCTTCAAATTCACCTTCATCAGAATCGGAATCAAAATCCAGACGTCGGTTGGAGAACAGAGACCAGATTAAGTACATAGTACGGTCGCGAATTGAAGAAGAAGATGAGGGGGAAATAGGATTTTGATGATACGACATCGTTTGGTGCTGATTGATTGGTGAAAGCAAGGATCTGGTGCGGTGGAATTGGGGGATTTTGAGGATACGACATCGTTTGGTGCTGATGCTAAATGTCATGAGAGTGAGATATCCAAAATTTTAAGGTATTTACATAAATAGACCCTCCTATATATTAAAAGACTATATTATGCCCTGGCACATGGGTGGATTTGACGTTAAATGCTAACTGGATTAAACCAAAAGGGCACTGTCCGATGAGAAACTATAACAATAAAGGACATCCAATGTAATTTCGTTAGTTAAAGGAGAGACTCTAAAATTTGGTTGAGAGTTAAAAAGACGAAAAATGCAATTTACTCTTTCAAAAAGTGTAAGCTTGATTTTTTTTTTTTTTTTTGGGTTTCCACCGATAACAATGCTATTTCTTTAAGTTTAGGTTTATAATACAGAAACACATTTCCTATTATTTATTCAAAATTTCTTATTTTGTGTGCATCGTTTATTCATTTTGCTGTCAAACAAAAATCACAACTCTGAAAAACAAAACGAAAATCAAATATATAAAATAAGGGTGAGGATCAAATAGGAAGTTTATTTTGGCTATGAATGATAGGAAGCAATATGATTAGGACATGTGGCAAAATTTAACATAAAGAGAAAGGGTATTTTAGTCAATCTTATCATTTCTTCTTCCTTCTTCTCCACAGTAACTTCAAAACCCACCATCTTCAACCATCTCTTCACTTTCTATCTCAATAATCACTACATTATAGTGCGATTTTTGTCACCAATCAATGATTCAAACACCCGATCAACGTGTTCTTCAGCTTTTTTGAAGAAAACCCAGTTCAATTTCATACAAAATCTCTTTTTTTCCGGTAATTTTGGAGATAATCACTTGATCCTTTCGATTCGATCGCTGATAAGTGTTTCAATCATTCAAATTTCGTCAATCGTTGAAAATCGGCTTGATCAATGTAAGAAATTCTTTAATTTCATTTTTACGATCTGGGTTTTTGATTTAGTCATTACGTTTCACGATCTTGGCGGGGGTCCGGGGGCAGCGCCCCTAGTAGCAGGGTCCAAGGGGCAGAGCCTCTGGCTGGGGTCGAGCTTTAGAGAAAGAACACTTTCTTTGGTGTTTTAAGCCATTGCGTTTTAGAACTAAGACATTTTTATAGGTTTTCTGGCCATTGCGTTTTAGAAAAACACATTTTTGAAGTGTTTTTAGTCATTGCGTTTTAGGTAAAACACATTTTTAGGTGTTTTCAGTCCATTGCGTTTTAGAGAGATGGTAAAGTCAAAGCAGAGCTTCAGAAACCCTCGGGTCTACTTCAGCAGCCAGAGATATCCACGTGGAACTGGGAGCAGATCGCCATGGATTTCGTTACAGGGTTACCGAGGACTCAGGCTGGAAACGATACTATTTGGGTAATTGTTGATCGTCTCACGAAGTCAGCGCATTTCCTGGCAATCAAGGAAACAGATAAGTTTTCACAGCTTGCAGCAGTTTATCTTAAGGAGGTGGTTTCTAGGCACGGGGTGCTAACTTCTATCATCTCAGATCGAGATCCGCGTTTCACTTCTGAATTATGGCAGTCAATGCATAAATCATTCGGTTCACAACTCGATATGAGTACCGCTTATCACCCACAGACGGATGGTCAGAGCGAGCACACCATTCAGACACTTGAAGACATGCTGCGGGCATGTGTGATTGATTTTGGGAAAGGATGGGAAAAACACTTGACGTTGATAGAGTTCTCCTACAACAACAGCTACCACACTAGTATTCAAGCAGCTCCGTTCGAAGCATTGTACGGACGGAAATGTCGTTCTCCTCTCTGTTGGGCTGAAGTGGGTGACAGTCAGATCACGGGTCCTAAGCTTGTGCTTGAAACTTCGGAAATGATTGTCCAGATCAGAAACCGTATGGCAGCAACACGTGATCGTCAGAAAAGCTACGCCGATAAGCGTAGGAAACCGTTAGAGTTCGCAGTAGGTGATCAGGTTATGTTGAAAGTTTCACCGTGGAAGGGCGTCGTACGCTTTGGGAAGCGCGGTAAGCTTAATCCGCGTTACGATGTGTAACACCCCAAAAATGGGTTTGGTAATTTAAACCCGGTTAATATAAAGGAACGGGTAAAATACCGTTAGGGGTAAAAGTGAACCCGTAAATGAATATTAACTATGAATAATTAACCTAGTTGAATATTAGTATCGTTGGTATTAAACGAAGGGTTGTAGCCTTATTTAATTAAAACGAAACATGAGGGACCAAAGTGAACAACTTGAAAGTTGTTTTGTTAAAAGAAAACAACACACACACATAGACACACATCGTGTGTGTGTGTTCATCAACGAGCAGGGAAGGCTCCCATGGAGCCAAAACCCTAAACTTCATCAAATTCTCCAAATTGAAAGGCTAAACGAAGCCCAAATTCACAACCGAAGATGAATTAACGATCACCTTCACAAGGGGATCATAAGGTATGTCTTAAAACTCAGATTTGATGATCTTGTTTGAAGTGGGTTATGATCAATCCATGAATTTGTATGAAATTAAGCATGTAGAGGTGTTACAAACACCAAATAGAACTTGTGTTATGAATAATTTCAAGTAATTGGGTGATTTAGAATGAAACCCATTGCATGAGTGTGAAGATGATGATCATGATGAACTTGTAGATGTTATAGTGTGATCTTGTGATGTATAAGGTGTTATATGATAGACTGAGATAGATAAACTTGATGTGGAATTTATGATTATGAGATTTTGCTTGAATGTGATAGTTCATAAGATAAAATAGGGAAGAACATGCTTAAAGCACTTGTACATTATGCTTAGAAAGTGATATGCGCACCAGGTGTTTGATGAAATGCTTAGGAGAAAATGATAAGTGAGATTGTATGCTAATAATGAATAAAATATCTTGTAGAATGTGATGATGATGTATTAGATCATAGATTTGTATAAGGAATGTGTTTTGAATGGATTACAAGTGGGAAATTAGTTTGATAAGATGATATGGCAAGAAACCTTCATTAAAAGGTATGTATGCTCATGTATGCTAATCATGTTATGATGAATGTGATGACATGTACGGATAGGAGTCATGTCAACATGGACACAAGCATGGAAGGGAAACGGGCCAAGGATAAACACGGAAGCTATGCTTGAACTCGGACGCACGAGGTAAGTGAACTCCAAACTTACCCTTTTGTTTGGTAATGTATTTATGATATATGGTAATTATTGAATGTAATGTAAGAAGATATGAATCGATGTTATTACTAAGTTAAGTTTTAGTGGAAATGGGTCGGAAGTGGTTAAGAAAGAGATTCGATTAAGTTTGGGTAAGAAAGGGAACTTACATAATGAATTGTGGATAAAGATGAATTAAGGAGTTATACATGTAGGATGTAAATTGTAAGTACTTGTATGAATAGAAAGTGAATACATGCTTGAGTGGGTATTTAATTATATGCTTGAATGAATAAGATGAGTTATGTGTACTCGAGGACATGTTCATATGAAGGGAAGCTAATGATACTAACCGTTTTTCTATTAAGAATTAATGTGATGTATAGGCATGATAACAATGGAGGTGAAGGTTGACTCCGCAATCCGATGCGAGTGATCGAGTGGATGGATGAAGGGGCTAGTAATAGAGAAAGCATGATATGTTGACGCCTTATTATGTATATGTTAAGATTTTGTATTATATCACCGGTTGCTAATGATGTGATTGGATGTGGTGACTGCAGGTTATACAGGTTTATGGATGTTTCATCAAGAAGTGTACGCGGTTGAAGATCGAGTCAAGACATGGATTGTACGTGGGTGTGTATGTGGTCACTTAATTTGATATACGTTTGTCAGTTTTTTGGTTAATTTATAAGAAGGGATTAATGTATTTAAGTGAAAGAAAGAATATCATGAAAGAAACTTTAAATATGCATTTTCCGCTGTGTTAAATTTGGTTAAAACGTGTTAGGGCGTTACACGATGGGCCGTTTAAAATCTTGGAGCGTATCGGTAAAGTCGCTTACAAGCTTGAGTTACCCGCTGAGTTGGGTAACGTTCACGATGTCTTTCACGTTTCGCAGTTGAAGAAGTGTCTGTCTGATGAGACACTGGTTGTGCCATTTCAAGAACTGAAGATTGACGACAAGTTACAGTTTGTCGAAGAGCCTATTGAGATCATGGATCGGGAGGTCAAGGTGCATAAACATAGTCGTATTCCGATTGTGAGAGTTCGTTGGAACTCAAGGCGTGGACCGGAGTTCACGTGGGAGCGTGAGGATCAGATGAACCTTAAGTATCCTTAACTATTTCCTAATGATCAATCTAAACCTGGTACTACTGGTGAATTTCGAGACGAAATTCCTCTTCAAGTTGGGGATGATGTGGCACCTGAGCAAAATTCGCAACAATCTTGGTTTGCCACTTCACTCTTTCGTACCTACTTGTCAAATTTCGGGACGAAATTTCTTTCAAGTTGGGGATGATGTGACAACCCGAACTTTCGAGGTTAGTTTGTAATCTTGATTCCGCGCTATTTCTCTTTCATGTTCTTTGCTATGTTAAACCGGTTAAACGAAAACGTATTTGGGTGTGTCATTGAACCTTTTATTGCCGATAAGTTGTCGAGATGGGCCGCAAACACGCTCTAGAAACATGTGACCTGATCCGGCCCACACTAATCAAATCATATAGGTTGTTCGGCTTATCTTCGGCCCACATGACTTGGCCACTCTTGTACCAGTAGCAAACATACGACCGACCCATTTGTGTTGTGTGTATGTGCTATTTAATTTGGTCCCACTTGTGTGTTAGTTAACAATTATGTGATCGGCCCACTTGTGTGTTGTTTGATGCTATACTAAAATACATATCATGCATATGTCCCACAAATTACAACACAACAAAGCATCACATAATAAAACCCTATTTCTCACCTGTGTGTGCGACGGCATAGCAGACCCCCCTTCTCGTAAATCACTATTCCAACCGATCTTATTTGGGTTAGTGATTTCTTTTGAAAGCTTTTTGATGTTTATGCTTTGTAGATGTTAATAGCGATCAAGTTATACATGATATATGCGAATTGTAAACTGAACCATGTGTATATGGATCTCCATTTGATGATTTTGTATACGTGCAATCTGATGCCGTGAATTCAGTATGTATATAGACATATGAACCTTAATCGGATATGCGTGTGTTGTGTAAATAATTATATTATTGAATCGGATGATGTGTTAGGTGATTTTGTATGATCGATGGTTATGGTAATTAAGTGGTTGTGATATGGGCCGATGTTCTGGGGCCTTGGGTAGCATGCTTATAGATTGTATTGTTCACACAAACTGTTAACAAGATTAGGTGATGAAGATTGTTTGTTTATACATAAACTGTTAACCAAGATCAATATGTGAAGAAGTTGTTGTTGTTAGATCTAATGCAACTGATTGATGAATTGGATTAATAAGGTCCGACTTTTATAATAAAAGTGATGGTTTCACATATATGTTTAGCAATATGTTAATGATTTAGACATGAAACTGAATTGCATGTTAGTGGCTGTTATCGATGTATGTGTGGGCATGAAGTCAAAGTGTGATTATCAATGTTGATGTAACAGTAGTGGGGATACTAATGAATAATCATGTCAATCGGTTTTAAGGGCCCCATAGAGTTGATGTTACATGGTTGCACAAAACTTAATAACTTGAATATGAACATGGCGGCCCATGTGTGATCAAACCAAAACATATAGACATTTAGTGATGTTGTCAGTAGGAATATCATGTGCATTGAATGATGAATTGCATGATTTATTTGATTATTAGATCACACACTTGAGCTCAGGCATGCACATGTCCACACACATTGCACATGGACTGACCATTTTGTGAAAACATATAACATGACAACTGGGCCAGTTCGATTGGGCCTCGGGGTCGGCCTGTTACCCACCTGGAGGTATGGGCCGAGAGGATTACTAAGGGTGGGATGTAAAAACTGAATTGAATCTTACATATGCGAATAGTGGGCCGCAAGGATTGGTTAATTTGGGTTCCTTACTCGACCCACAGGCCATCCTCATTGGGCTACGGTGGTTGTGTGCCTTGTGGTTGGGCTGAGATCAAGTGGGCCGCACCACGGGTCACCACAATTGCCAGGCCTGAAACCAAGTGGGCCGTATATTACATGGATTAGTGAAGTAGACTGTCAAGTGTTGTTAGTCGGCAATGCGCGTGATACGAAACCACTTGTGATCTGAATGTATATGGTGCATTGTGCGAATTTGTATTGTAAATGTACTATAACCATGGTACTTGTTATGACATGTGTGACGTTATATGTTAGATGTTTATCGCTTGAGCATACGTGCGACTAGATATGTGAATTATGAATTCATGATACTGACTGTCCCTGGTAACTACAATAGGATTTGATTGATCAACGGACTAACAAGTAAATAATCCAATCGAGCAAACCAAAGGTGAGTTCACTACTTTAAGCATGCGTCCCGGTGGTTGGGACAGTTAGTGGGTATCCCGGGGAGGGATAAGTCTTTTGGGTAAAACTGTGATGTTGGATAATATTCTCACTCTCTATCTCTTAAGTCCCATCTTTTGCTATCGGGGGTGGTAGCGGGATATTAGTTGGTAGCGCTACTTAGGTTTGGCACCCTCACCCCGTTCCTGAGAGAGGGCGGATGTGAACTAATGACCCAGTCGGGCCCAGTGCTTTGATAGGAGCATTGGGGAACGGGCAAAACATACATCAGGAGCCGTCTTGTTCAGTATCGAGATATTATCAACATTGCTTTCGTATTTGTTAAACAACCTGGACTAAATACTTGGTAACTAACGTTTTATTAAAACTGTGAACTCGCCAGCTTTGTCTGATACACTTGTTGCATGCTCGCAGGTCGTTAGGTATTTTGGATGGTGGAACTTGCTGTCTGAGGTAGCTGGAGTGGTCATGGGTCGACAGAAGAGATTCATGAGATGGTTCTTGATATTGTAACTTGGTTTTGATACTGTTTAACTTTAGTTATCTATTTTGCTTCCGCTGAACTTGTTGGGATTTACTAAACATATTATTGGTACAATTCTTTAATGATTGGTATCTTATTTACAAACTTATTATGAGTTCAATATGAATGGTGGCTCATTATTGGTTTGTCACACGCCTAGCAGGAACACTCCCTAGGTGGTATTTTGGGGGTGTGACATTTTCAGTCCATTGCGTTTTAGAGAGAACACTTTCTTTTGTTTTTTAGGCCATTGCGTTTTAGAAAGGAGACATTTTTAAGTGTTTTCTGGCCATTGCGTTTTATAAATAAGACATTTCTTTGTGTTTTTGGTGCATTGCGTTTTAGGTAAAACACATTTTTATATGTTTTCAGTCCATTGCGTTTTAGAAAACAGACATTTTAAGTGTTTTCTGGCCATTGCGCTTTAGAAATAAGACATTTCTTTGTCTTTTTGGTGCATTGCATTTTAGGTAAAACACATTTTTATGTGTTTTCAGTCCATTGCGTTTTAGAAAGTACACTTTCTTTTGTGTTTTTAGGCTATTGCGTTTTAGAAATAAGACATTTTTTTGTGTTTTCTGGCCATTGCGTTTTACAAATAAGACATTTCTTTGTGTTTTTTGTGCATTGCGTTTTAGAAAAATGTCATTTTTTAGGTTTTTTTCCATTGCGTTTTACGCAACTGGGTTTTTTCCATTGCGTTTTACGCATCTGGGTTTTCAAAAAAAATTTCAAAAATATAGCAATAGTATACTCGTTTTAAAGATAAAAAACGCTCGTTTTTAGTGCAATTTTTATAAAAAAAATAATGTCGTATGAAAGAGTTATTAACGTTTAAAAAATGGGGGGGGGGATTGGAGGAGAGAGAAACTATTGCATTGGATTGACTAGAATGCCCCTAAACAAACTCACGCGCCTCTTTTCTTCCCTTCAATTTTCCTCATTTAATCTTAGCCCTTGATTAAATAAATGGATGGTCAAGATTACTTCCTAGTCTTCTTAGCCAAATAAACTTCCTATTATATCCTGACCCTATAAAATAAAACATAAAATTTAAGTACCAAATGAGAACTTAGACTTAGTTGGTGTTTGGTTTGCAATGAGGAATCACTATGAGTATAATGATTGATGAATACTTGAAGCCTTTGTTTGGTACTTTGGTAGAAACAATCATTCCCGAAACTGATACTCTGTTTGTTATATTTGGGTATGTGAATGAAGTAAAGCTGGTTTATGAACTGTAAACAACACTTCTAGCCATAGATAGTCTTTTTAAAGAATTAGTATTAAATTCTTAACAAATGAGCCAACTTACTATACCTGATAGCCATAAATGAGACTCGGGAACAGAGTGAGACACGAAGGAAGACCAGATAACAACAATGAGCCAACTTACTATACATGATTGAGCCCATCTTTGTCACACCCCGAAATTATCAGAGCTTGGCGTGACTGGACTGGTATCGTCATTGCACAGCGGAAGCAAAATAAGCTAAGTATTTTAGAGAATGAACGCCACTAAGTACTCGTATCTCCAATGGTTCTCCTATTCCAACCGTGCCTTGTCTTAGAAATGCAACCTGAGAAAGAACATGCGAGAAAAATCAACATAATGTTGAGCGAGTTCATAGTTTGTTTGTAAAAGATTTGAAATAAGTCTTTTGAGTTGTGAAAGGTTTGAAATAACTCTTTGGAAAACCGGTTTTTGAAATAGTATTGAGAAAATGAATTTAAAAATCATTTTCTTGCCAAGTTATATGGAAACGTTGTGTTTGTAACACGTTATGTTCATAAAACCATGTATTTGTAAAGCCTTGTATTTGTAATGTTCATATAACCGTCAATGCCCACCCTGACTTTGACTCCTTACCCGCATAATCATGTGCTTTGAATTTTGTATAAAACATGGTATTTTAATTTGTATGAACAAGTAGTTTCGAAAATATATATGTCCCTGGTATGTAGCAAATAAGGAAAAAGAGATCACCAATGGTTTGCAAGGCCATTGATATGTGTGAAGTGCAAGTAGGAAGACTCAAACCTAGCAAATTTATGCGTTGGGTACAAAGTCACCCCGAGGTCCGTTCTGGTTGGGCCTGGGGCTGGGCTCGCTACACCCAGATAGATCTACCGCTCCTGCCCCTCGGTCCTACTATGAGGATTAATAGTCCCAAGTTTCCGCCTACCCACTCACATGATCTAAATAGTAACCCTCCTTACGCTAACCATACCATGTATAAAATAAATCCCTGGTCACCCTGACCAGATCCCTGGTCACCCTGACCAGATCCCTGGTCACCCTGGCCGAATATCATTCACATTTCGAAAATAAGCATTTGTTTTGTAAAAACCGGTATATTTAGTATAAACCTTTCGTAATTCATTTGTGTTCCCCGAAATCCCTTCGTAATATGATTTAGAAATACGAGTTTTGCGTTAGTTCAAAACTTTGTATGTTTTTGCAAAATGTGCATGACTTTCCACCCCGAAAACATTTATAAAAATGTAAAATAGTAAAAAGTGGGGGTTATGAACTCGCCTGAATATCCCCTGTGCAAAGCTAGCTAATTACGACTTCGATGATGTCGTTTCCAAGGCTTGACTTGCTAGCGTGCATTCTACAATATTCCTAACACGGAATACCTAATAAGTTTCTAAATAAACGCAGTATCTAAACTACGTGTCACCGAGCTCTACCGAATCGTTAATCGAACGATTCAACGGTAAGTTGTTAACTTAATGGAAAAGATTAAGTTATATGTGTTAAGTCTCGTTTAATGTCAGTAGCAGTTTAATAAGTCTTGAAAAAGACTTAGTTTCCGAGAGACTAAAAAAAATAAATAAATATTTATATAAAAATATATAAATATATCGTTGTAAGTGTGTTAGCCGTCTCGAGTAGTCATACGAGTATAGAAGAATATTTCTATGAAAATATCATATAACAAACTCGTATCTTATATCATGTTTCGTATGAAAATAATATATAATAACTTGTATTATATATATCACGTCTTGTGTATATTTGCCAAAAATATATGTATATGCCGTTACGGCGTTTGTAATAAATATAAAAAAAAAGTTATATTTATTTTGCGAAAGTATTAACGAGTTTGTTTGAAGTTTGAAATAAATAGATAAACTATATCTATTTTATAAAAGAATTTGTGACGTTTATTACTTTAAATAAATATATAAACTATATTTATTTAGCAAAACAATCGTCGTGTCGTTTGATATTTGAAATAAATATAAACTATATTTATTTTGATGAAACGAATTCGTGCTACGCGATGCTTGAAATAAATATATATACTATATTTATTTATAAAAAGAATTCGAGTTCGTTTGAAATAAATATAATAACTATATTTATTTTGTTATCGAAATATTTTTCGTATCGTGGTTCTCGCAAGTTGTAAGTTGTTGTCGAAGGAAACTTTATATTCGTATCTCGTAAAAGTCGCTTTATAACAATAGTTGTCGTTTTACAAGAAAAGCACGTTTTTATAATAAACTGGTTTTATTTTACGGGTTTTCTCGAAAAACGGGCAGAGTTTCCTCTGTTTTTGGACGCCCCGACAACACAAGTTGTCGTTATTTTTATCAAAACACATTAGTCAATTGCCGTATATCAATTTTCTAATCAAATATATAACACTTCATTAAATATAACACAACTTATAAATCGGTTTGGATCGGTCGAAGCTCGTTTGTCACGCAAGAGTAAAAATATAAAGATAACGTAAGGAAATCACGACTTAAACCATTACCAAAACTTTTGTCGAGTCGTCGAAACGTTAGACTGAGTTGACCGGGTCAATTGAGTTGAGCTGTTGACTGTGTTGACCGAGTCAGCTCTTGTTGAACCGAGTCGAGCCGAGTTGGACCGAGTCAAGCTGAGTCGGACCGAGTTTGACCCGGGTTGACCCGAAATCCCGATTCTGAGCCGATGTCCGATGTGAACCCGAACTTGACCCGCGACTAAACTGAAACATAACCCGAATCACTAAACCAATATAACTGCATATGAACCGAATCAAATATAAACAACCTCGAAGCAAGCTGAGCTGAGGAGAACCCGAGATAAAACCCGAAATCGAACACGACCTGTCGGATAATGCCACTGACCGCCGGACCAAGACGCGGACCGCCGGACCGATACGTGGACCACCGGACTGAGACGCCAGCCGCCGCTACGGTTATCATCATCATCGTCAAACGCCGTCATCATCCCCTCCGACCAAAACCTGCGGGATAAACAGGCTGACCACCGGAGAAATGAACCGACCGGCGGTCCGAACCGCCGACCGCCGGTTCTTTCTCCCTCTCTCAGTCTCTTCCCTCAGTCTCTCTTTCTCTCTCTGTTGCACCGCCGCACCACCACCGGTTAGTGGTGGTGGTGGTTCGTTTCAGAATCAGAAAGGGGTTGGGTATGGATGATGAAGAAGCTTACCGGAAATCACCTTCACTGTCGCCACCGGGACACCTCGCCGGAGCTCGCCGCCGGCCCCGCCCGGTTCCGCCTGATTGTAACACCTCGAAAATTCACGTCCTATAATGTGTTGACACGTGTCATAATGTTTGAACGTGTGAAAGAATGTTATAAAAGGACTAAAGTTGACAATCATGGAAAGTATGTGTAAATACGGGTTCTAAATGTCAACCATGAATAAATATATTGTACATTAACCCTACATGATGTTTATAACGTCAAACGAATAAATCATGGATCATGCGAAGCTAAAAGTGAGAGATTACAAACTACAGGGGTTAAATGTGTCAAGATGTTTAAGTTATACCTCTGAATGACCTTTTGACAAACCCGAAGCTTTGTAACAGTTAATTATGCTCATTAGAATGCACGATTTAAATTTCATAAAGTTTCGTTATCGTATGAGAAAGTTATGATCAAATTCGTATGCGAGGGGTTAAAAGCGTTAACGTTGAAAGTTATGACTTTTCGGGTAATAACCGAGTGGCCAAGGACTTAGAAAAGTGGGTACAAGTTCTAAAGCCCTTGTAGGTAAATATTAAGGGGTCAAATTGCAAATAATAATGCTAGTTGACCTTCCGAAGAGCCAAGGGACAAGATGTGGAAACAAAAAAAAAATGAAAAAGCTGATCAGAAGGCCCATGCGGGCCGCTTTAGCACCTCAAGCGGGCCGCCTCAGCCTCCCAGATGCTGAAACTCGTTTTTTTCACCTGTTCAGCCTTCTAAACGCCATGTGTTGCCCTTAAACCCTTCCAAGAGCCCCCTAAACAACCCCTAAACACTTAGGGACACTTGTTGAAGAGTTGTGGTCATTGATAGACTTAGATGTCAACAAGTTATGGTGATCTAAACACTATAAATAAGACCATTAGTTGCAACATTTGATCATCCACCTTCATCTGCATTTGTGGAGCATTTCTGGAGCTTAGGAGCAGATCCAAGACATCCCTACACGTGCATAGGACCCTTGTAAGTACCCTTGACCTTCCTCGATTAAGTTTTAGCCTAGTTTTAGCTTAAAAGTCAAACCGTCGTAATTAACGGTTGACTTTAAGATTAATCACAAATGGTCCAGTGATTAGTCGAATCAAAAGTAGTTATAAGTTGGTAATTATGTGGGTAATAAAACCTCAAAAGGGTTCCCCCTGATTCCCACTCTAACTAGATCGTTTGTCGGGTCAAACTTAATCCGAAAAAGTCAACAGAAGCATAAAACGCATATTTAGCAATCTAGAAGGCGTGAAACCTGTTTGATCATGAATAGAACTTGGTAATTAGTGTAAGAACATGTCTAAACATGTTCAACCCGACAATTTACTGTAGAGACCCGGTTCAGAACCGAAAGTCGCATAGTTTGACTTTCGCTTTGACTTTCAGTTCTGACCCGCTTTAGTATGATTTGAAAATGTCTTAGAGCTTTTTTAGGACCAGGCTACATGTTAGCATAACCCTCTGTGGTTGGTTCATTGATTGACCCATTCGTTTACGCGTTTCCGTTAATTGCTCCTATGTTGACCATTATGCCCTTATTATCTTAAAACGTGATTTTTGGAAATGTAAAAGAGTAGAAACTTTAATTACTGATATATAAACTTGTATGCAAAGTTAGACATCAGTTTGAGGTGTAGATTAAGAGTTATGCTCGTTAGCATAAAATGAACGCTTTATGTTAATAAAACGACGAAATTAGCGTATAGCCTAGTTAAGCCTACTTTTTGGTATCAAACTTAATACCCACTGATGTAATATATTATTTTGGGATTTTTGAAGATTTTTAATTAATTTTAGGCTGAGCATAACTAGTAGTCGTAGGCTTAATCCGGTAATTGTCGGTTTTGCCCTTACGGGCCATAAAATGAGTTTTACATATCTAAACGACTCCAAACCTTTTGCTACTAATCACATATGATAAATAAACTATTTTAAACCTTCTGGAAAAATAAAAATATCAGATTTAAGTATCGAACCCGGAAATGGCCTTTAATCGCCTTATTAAGCGTTTTTAACGCATAGTATGTATTAAAATTATATTAAACATACCCGGGTTGATACCTACTGATATTTTAGGCAAATTAGAATGTTTTAACAGTAAGCAAAGGCTGATTAACTCAGACTTCGGTTTTGAGCTTTTCGGCTTATGTGAAATTACCAAAATGCCCCTACGGTGCATAGTTGGTTATAAATGATAGATTTCACACATATACTTTATCCTACTGTTATAACTTATAAAAATAAGTATTTTTTTACTGATTATATCAGACCTGTAACTCAGGTAAATATTTAAACTCTTTTATAACCTTTTAAATGACCAAACTACCCCTACGAGGCCTAGTTTGTGTTTAAATACGTTTTGGGCATAATGAAAGACAACTTACTGATGTAACAACATATTAGGACCATATTAACTTAGGAAACCTGTAAATGGCTCATATGAATAACCGTTACGCTTATTACGCGTTCGGTTCGGTTTGTGTAACTAGTTTGCATAAATTAGCCGAAACGGGACAAACGTTATCGTTTGTATCTCAAAATCCAGAATGTGTTTAGTTTACCCATATTATACAAGTCTCCAAACTTGTCGGGTCTAAATCACATCCTATCCCGGTCTTCGCTTAATCATGCGTTTTGAACCGTAAACCTTTCCTTAAAACTAACCGGTCTAAGTTACGACTTAAATAAGACCCGTTAGGAATTTAATAGGTTAATAAAACCTTCGTTCCAGATTGAGAGACCCAGTAGAAGTACTTGTGCTTGCTGATTAGAATATACGGCTGAGTATAAATTGCATTGCTAGCTCAGGTAAATACTTTTAACTTATTTTCCCTTATACGGGCTTGGGATACGGTATTATAAAAATACCGCTTGGTCGGGTGTAGAAACCTTTTAATCGGAGATGATTAAATTGCATAATCCCGTTTTAATCTGTATTGATTGATAACAAATAACATTGGGGGTTAATGACCGTGTCCTGGATATCCTTGGCTCATTTTAAAAAGTGAATGGCCACGACGTAAGCACAAGGTGTAGGCAAAACACCTCCTGTTGCATATGTATAACGTATACTGATGGAGAGTGTGAAACACGGATGTTCAAGTGATTATTTGACGTGGTTTAGCTTGTTTTATATGATTATATGTTTAGAACTGTTTTATTGCGAGTGCTTGCATGTTTGCAGGTAAAATGCGCGAATGTGATGAAGTTACTGAGTTTAGAGAGGAAGCGGATCATGTGAGATCGACTTGGTAGCCGTTATATATACAGACTTCGAAATTGGGGGTGATGTGTGCACATGGATGCTATTAATTCTAATCACATCATTCACCATATTCATCATCATGCGACATCATCATCATGTGAAGACGTCAATATCACAGTCATTTAACTCTTGAAGAACATCATCATTACTCCTAGCTAGTCAAGTGAATATTTGTGAGGACATTGGCAGCATGTGGAATAATTGGACAAGTAAGGTTTGGAAAACTTTAAATTGGTGGCTGGTGGATTTTTAGGAACATTTGGGTGGAGGTCATGATTGTTTTATAATGAACAACATCATCATTCATCATAACGTGGAAGTATTATAAATTTGGAATGGTAATATCAATTATCACATGTTAGTTGACTTTGAGGAGATCCATTACAAATATTATCATTACAATATTGGGGATCCACGAAATAATGGGCAGCAACCTTTATTATCTTTTCTTTTGGGATTGTCTCTCAACAATTGGCGGCTGGACTCTAAACAGGCCCATCATTATCATCGATTGGAGGGGGGCAGCCAAAAAGGGAGTTACAGTTCGAAATTTTTAGGGGGATATAACGGTTACGAGAGGGAAGGCAGCCGGGGGGAACTTCATCACTCAAGATCATCATCGATCAAGTGGTTGAAGATTGGTCACACATCATGAGCGGCTAGTCTCTTCGGTTTCACCCCGGTGTAGGTAGTTGTATTTTCTAGGGTTTATGCATTTGTTCTTTGATTCGACTTTATGACAACTTGTATTGATTTTTGAAACCATTGACAATAGTTTACATTTGTTTTGTATTCGTAAATTGTCGAACGATGTTAAAAGTTATGACTTTGCGAAATGGTTATGTGTAGTTATGCGTTATCGTGGTTAGGATTTACTTGTGTTGATTACAAAGTGTATTCTTGTCCGTTCTTCGGGACGTTGATAGTTATTGGCACCTAAGTCACGGTACACTAAATCCGCTAATCGTATGCAATTGAGTTGAATTAAAACATGTAGGAACCCTAGGACTTACAATTACCGAAACCGGGTGTGATCCGTATTCCTAATTCTTGTTTTCAATTAAGTAGTTTAGTTTTGCACGTTTCGTTAACAAATCATCGTTTTAGATAATATTAATTTGTCGGTTCACTCCGATATCCTTTCAAACTAATTAAATAAATAAAAATAACAATCTTCATAATCATCTTGTACATTATTTGTAAATAGTCTAACTAATCGAACGGGTCGTGCAATACTGACCACCTGCTCTTCATGGATTCGATACCCGACTTACCCTAGCTACCTAGGTTTAATTGGGTTTTTGACTGATCGGGACGACACGGTCACGTCAAAATGGCGCCGTTGCCGGGGAGCTAGTGCGCTTAGTATTTCATTGCTTGTTCGATTTTAGTTTAGTTTTTCTTTCTTGTATTTTTGTGATTTTACTTTGGGTGGTCGAGCTTGTTTGTGCAGGTACATGTTTTGCAGGTACCATCTTTCAATATGAATTGGGTAGATGATGATCCGTGTGAGTGTTGCGGAAGCGGAGAGCACTATTTAGAGGATTGCTCTGTTTTCTACGAAAAAGTTCAAGCCAACAAGGAACGGGTAGACTACCTCAGCGGATTGTTTGATTATAGGAGGGCGGATTATGAAGATTTCAATGGTCCATCCTCACCTTATCCATACACTAGACCACCTCCACCACCGGAGCAAGAAAAGTCATGCCCTTGTTGTGGTAAAGTTCACATACATGAAGATTGTCCAGTGTTTTGGAAAGATCCAGTGTTTTGGAAAGGAAAAATAAAGTCCGGTTACAAGCCACCTTCATATCAAGAATACTATTATGCAGAGATGGGTTACCATTATTAGCAAGAACAGGGTTACAACAACTATGAACCCGACTTGCCACATTTCTCAAGTTATCAGGAGGAGTATGATGACTATTATCATGACTCCCCTCAACCGACATACGAGGAGCCTCAAGATTCATTACACTCTAAGCTCGACACGATCATGGACATGATGCTAGAAATGAAAAAGAAAGACGAGTTGAGAGACAGATCATTTGAGGCTTTGGTTATTCAGGTTGGTCAACTAACCGAGGAGATGGCCCAACTTAGGCGAGACCAAGAGGTTTGGGCTAATGGTACAATAGTAGATGGTGAGGTGGTGGAAGAGGTTATCGATCTACCCGAGCAAGAAAATGAATGTTTGAACCGAGCGGAAGACATCACACCGCGAGACGAGTCGGATCCGAAAGATGCCCACGTTCATATCCATCCTTCTCCCATACTTATCACTCCAACCAAAAAAGTTGGGGATGCGGGTTCGGGTATAATGATTCGAAGGGTGGCGTTGCAAGACATTGGCCAATTTAGTAAGAAGCGACCCCAAAGTTGTACAATATGCATGCCGAGTATAATAAAAAAAGTATGGATTCGGCATGCTAATTACCGAGCGTATGTTGGAAACTCGGTAGGCAAATGTTCACTTCGACCACCATGAGAGCAAATCAGGTATAATTGTTGTAGAGTTTGTACTATTATTCGTTTTATTTTTATTGTTATTTTTTTTTCTTTTCTTAGTTAAATGAACTTTGTGGGTGTGTTCCCTATATAACCCTCACGAGACCTCTCGTCCTCCCGAGCTATCGGGAGGTTTAAAAGGGCTTGTTGCATAAGCTAAATGCAACCGTGATTCCTACGAAAGTGAGTTAGGTTTGTTGTTGTTGTAAATTATTTTCCACATAAATCGAAGTGAAATAATGCATGGCTTGGTAATATGTTCATAAAAAGGGTAGAACTATGTAACTAACAAATTTTGATGGTTGTGAGAAGCATGCTTCTACACAAGGATTAGAATTTGTAGGTACAACATGTTCGCGGGACAACCATTTTTATGAAGAGACGAAGGAGATATGAGTATCAAGCGACGAAAATCAGGTGCATGTGTTTCTTTCTACTTTGATTCTTAGTTAGTAATAAGTGGAATGTATTTTGTATATTATTTTCCGGGGTGAAATTTTTGGGGGAATTAGCCGTGTCACATCCCTTGTGTGTTTGATACTCTAGTTCTTACACATTGAGGACAATATGTACTTCAAGTGTGGGGATGGGGGAGTAGTAAAAGTTTTCGATTTTGACCCGTTCATTTAAATTCTATACATTGAGGACAATGTTTACCTCAAGTGTGGGGATGGGGGGAAATTTCAGAAATTTTTCAAAATTTCTTGTTTCAAAAGCGATCTTAAAAGCACAAGTAACCAAGTCAACGAGGGATGTCACAACTCATTTGGTCTTTTGTCATGGTCAAGTTCAAATTAATAAGCATAACGGGTATTTAGCGGGTGGTTATTTGGGAGTAATTCGCCTAAGAAACTAGCACATTATGCATGTCACATACCATACCCTTTATACATGTGAGGTTTTGAGCCACTTTTACATCATAGGATTACATATTCATGTTTCTTTGTTTGAGTGGACCATTAGTCATGTATTGTAGAACTTGCGACTTTTGATACGTTTGAGACCATAGACCGAATACAAGCACGAGGATGATTAAGGCATTAGGTGAACCTTTTCCTTTAAAACCATTTATCCATCCTTACCCAAATAAATCCCCTAGTCGCCCACTTTGAGCCTAATCCTTTCGTTTGACAACCCGTTTAGCCCATAACCGTTAAACCTTTTCTTTTAAACCCGTGTGATGAAAATTCGATTATAGGATTATTTGTTTGTATAGTTGTGTTTGCAAAAAAAAAAAAAAAAATCAATTAGAAAATGTTGCGAAAAAAAAAAGAGAATAGAAAATCGTTGAGAAAATACAAAAATATGAGTTATTAGTTGTTGAATAAAAGGGCGAAAAAAAAAATCATTGCCTCGTAGTTGATGTCTATAGTTAGTTTTGTTTAGAGTAGTTGCTTTGTAATAAAAATCGAGTTTTCATCACCTTAGCCACTTTAAAACATCATATTTCCTACCCTTCGCCTAGCCCCATTACAACCCTTCAAAGACCTTTTGACTTATGCTTAGTATTCGTGTTCGGTGGTGGAGAATGATTGAGTCGCAAGCCTATGCGGGTACGTGTTCTAATCGGTTTTGAGTGATTACTTTTGAAAGTGCTAATATATCATAAAAAATTAGCCAAATTATAAACCGAGTGGAGAGAACATTGTGAGAGATGTGCATGATTTATTGGTTTCAAGGGCGGGTTAGTCTTGAATAACCATGTTATATGGGATTATTCACTTTTCCGTTAAATATTTCGTAAATTATAAAAAAAGTTTGAACCGGGCATGACATTAGACCTTAACCTTTGTCTCGGGAATGGGAAGTGTGTTTCTCGTTCAACCCACGTGAAAGTGAAAGACAGATTTGCTTGAGGGCAAGCAAACGACAAGTGTGGGGATGTGATGGAGAGTGTGAAACACGGATGTTCAAGTGATTATTTGACGTGGTTTAGCTTGTTTTATATGATTATATGTTTAGAACTGTTTTATTGCGAGTGCTTGCATGTTTGCAGGTAAAATGCGCGAATGTGATGAAGTTACTGAGTTTAGAGAGGAAGCGGATCATGTGAGATCGACTTGGCAGCCGTTATATATACAGACTTCGAAATTGGGGGTGATGTGTGCACATGGATGCTATTAATTCTAATCACATCATTCACCATATTCATCATCATGCGACATCATCATCATGTGAAGACGTCAATATCACAGTCATTTAACTCTTGAAGAACATCATCATTACTCCTAGCTAGTCAAGTGAATATTTGTGAGGACATTGGCAGCATGTGGAATAATTGGACAAGTAAGGTTTGGAAAACTTTAAATTGGTGGCTGGTGGATTTTTAGGAACATTTGGGTGGAGGTCATGATTGTTTTATAATGAACAACATCATCATTCATCATAACGTGGAAGTATTATAAATTTGGAATGGTAATATCAATTATCACATGTTAGTTGACTTTGAGGAGATCCATTACAAATATTATCATCACAATATTGGGGATCCACGAAATAATGGGCAGCAACCTTTATTATCTTTTCTTTTGGGCTTGTCTCTCAACAATTGGCGGCTGGACTCTAAACAGGCCCATCATTATCATCGATTGGAGGGGGGCAGCCAAAAAGGGAGTTACAGTTCGAAATTTTTAGGGGGATATAACGGTTACGAGAGGGAAGGCAGCCGGGGGGAACTTCATCACTCAAGATCATCATCGATCAAGTGGTTGAAGATTGGTCACACATCATGAGCGGCTAGTCTCTTCGGTTTCACCCCGGTGTAGGTAGTTGTATTTTCTAGGGTTTATGCATTTGTTCTTTGATTCGACTTTGTGACAACTTGTATTGATTTTTGAAACCATTGACAATAGTTTACATTTGTTTCGTATTCGTAAATTGTCGAACGATGTTAAAAGTTATGACTTTGCGAAATGGTTATGTGTAGTTATGCGTTGTCGTGGTTAGGATTTACTTGTGTTGATTACAAAGTGTATTCTTGTCCGTTCTTCGGGACGTTGATAGTTATTGGCACCTAAGTCACGGTACACTAAATCCGCTAATCGTATGCAATTGAGTTGAATTAAAACATGTAGGAACCCTAGGACTTACAATTACCGAAACCGGGTGTGATCCGTATTCCTAATTCTTGTTTTCAATTAAGTAGTTTAGTTTTGCACGTTTCGTTAACAAATCATCGTTTTAGATAATATTAATTTGTCGGTTCACTCCGATATCCTTTCAAACTAATTAAATAAATAAAAATAACAATCTTCATAATCATCTTGTACATTATTTGTAAATAGTCTAACTAATCGAACGGGTCGTGCAATACTGACCACCTGCTCTTCGTGGATTCGATACCCGACTTACCCTAGCTACCTAGGTTTAATTGGGTTTTTGACTGATCGGGACGACACGGTCACGTCATATACTCACTCGTAAGGGTATCTTCTTGTGAGATTATATTTGTGGTGTGTCGATTAATCTTGTCCGGCTTGTATTGTATAATCACCGGCCCTAAATGTTGGACAACCATGTAAATCGGATACAAGATCTTTATTAATAAAATTGTCCCAAGTATAAAAGATTAATTTTGCCTCTGTGCATTTTAATCCAGTTATAAAAGATATTTTGTGCCTCGTGCATTCAAATCAATTTTTTAAACTCTTTTCCAAAATGAGTCAGTTAATTGTATTTACCAGTGTAAACTGACGTATTTTCCAAAAGGTTAAGTGACAGGTACTATGCGTAATTGGCTGGGAGCTCAGGGCGTCACTAGGGAATCTTGCAAGTTCTAGATGCCTAAAGTCTGTTGAACAGTTTTCTTTTATTGATCCGCCTGTGGATCCTTTACCTTCCGTTGTAATACTTTGACATTACTTATATTCGGAATGTAATATATTTATCTTTTGTTTCCGCTGTGCATTATTTTATTGTGTTGTTTGACTATTATGTTGCCAACGACGTCACGATACTCCCCCACCGGGCCCACCGGTGACACGTGGAAAATCGGGGTGTGACAGGTTGGTATCAGAGCCAACATTGAGTGAATTAAACACTAGCCCTTTTGTGTTTAATCTCAATGACACATTAGCACATTCCTTGACCTTCTGAGTCTAGACTTAACTTAGGAATATTCTCGATCCTAATCTGGAAATTTTACTTCCAAAAATTTTTATTGAATACGTCGCCAAGCGAAGAAGCCATAATAGGAGTCCTCCACACCCGGAACCTAGAAATGCAGAGCTTCGTACCACGGCTAGAATGAAACGAGCATCCAAGGAGAAAGCATTCAGAAATAACTTGAAGAAGAAACTCCTTTTGCTGAAGATCGTTTCCTTAATAGTCCTCATAAGGACATATTTATCTTCCAGTCCCTTTAAGGACACATTATCCATACAAAGACCCGCTTAGGGCAACTCGGTACTTTTATTTTCATATAATGGATTGATTAAACTAAGTTTTCATTCTAAACATGAAATATGAAATAAATGGAAAATAACATCCCTTAGAAGGGAATTGCCTACGGGCTATAATTAATGTCCTCTGAGACTAAAGACAGTGGTAGCCTACAACTCCCTGTCGAGAAAAAAAAATAATGAATTTTGATTCACCCCTAAAAGTCGATCCCAAACGATCATGGCTTATAAATTAAACTTGTCCACGTGACTAAGCCTTTTGTGCTATTACTAAATGCCTCGATCCCAAACGATCATGGCTTATAAATTAAACTTGTCCACGTGACTAAGCCTTTTGTGCTATTACTAACTTATAAATTTGTCTCGATCCCAAACGATCATGGTTTATAAATTAAACTTGTCTACGCGACTAGGCCATTTGTGCTATTATTAACTTATAAATTAGGATTTATGATAAAAATCCTTAATAAAATAAATATCCTTCCTTCCCTGCCAATAGGCATTTTAAAAAGAATCTTAAGGGTGAAACCTAGCCTACGTGGCCAAGATGGTGAAACTTACCCAAGGGATTCAGATCCTTGTTAACACCTAAGAACGTGTTAGCACTCCTGACAAATGTGATTCGATAAAATCACAACAGTCGTCCTTATATTGGATTCTTCCAATTTTCTTATCTAGCCTAGTGTTCTAAAAATCATGGCTTGTGTCATCCTATAAGATGATCACATTATAAACATCCGAAAGTGATGAAGTGCCTACGGGCTAAACTTGTTGTCCGATAAGACAACGACAGTGGTGGTCTGTGACCTCCTGTCTAAAAGTGTTGGACCAGGTCCAAGCATAATAGTTGGTAGGATCCATACGATCTCGAGTAATAGCATCTGAGAAGATGATCATATTATAACCATCCCTCAGAAGGGAAATGCCCACGGGCTATATCTATTGTCCTAAAAGACAAAAGACAGTTGAAGTCTACAACTCACTGTCAAGAGAAGGTAATGAACGTGATTCAAACCTTAATGCCTCGATTCTCTGAAATCATGGCTTATAAAATTTAGAACTGTCCTTGTGACTAGGCCTTTTGCGCCACTTTAATATCCTTAATGTTTTATAACTAGGATAAATTATAATGGAAAATACTAATAACTAACAAGTTAACCAATATGGTTTATATTACCATGGTTGATAAATCGTCAAAGATGATGATTCCATAATAATCTCTGAATAAATCATTGTTAATATTTATGTAGCAATCAAGCTACATGGCTGGATTAGATGAAGTTAACAGTCACTTGAAGGAGAGCAATGATACTACCAGAATTAATGTAACTGGAGCAGAACTGTAGGCAATAATAGATTATGCTGTTACTCGAGCTCTTGATCGACAGTATGATGAATCAAATGATACCCACTCCAAGACTCTATCTATGGCTCGTAGTAAGCCCCCTCCTAAAACACATGAGTCAAGGGAGGACGATGTTCATGACTTGTCAAATCAAAGGAGTATTCCGTCTAGACAAGTTGTGTTTCATCAAGAGGCATCAGTTAAGACCTGTTCATATAAATATTTTGTCTCCTGCAAGCCCAGAGACTTTACAGGAGAAAATGGGGCCATCGATTGCATGACATGGCTCGATGAGATGGACGCTGTTGTTGACATCAGCGGTTGTGCGAAGCAAGATGTTGTGAAATTTGTTTCACAGTCATTCAAAGGAGAAGCGTTGGCATGGTGGAGATCATTGCTCCAAGCCACGGGAAAAGTTCTACTCTACAACTTATCTTGGGATCAATTTGTTGCATTAGTCAAAGAGAACTATTGCCCCCAGCATGAGGTAGAAAATATAGAATCAGACTTCTTGACTCTAGTCATGGAGGATTTGGATTGTCAGGCGTATGTGACAAGTTTCAACACTATGTCCCGCCTAGTTCCTTATTTAGTCACCCCTGAACCTAAACGCATAGCGCGTTTCATTGGAGGCCTAGCACCAGAAATAAAAGGAAGTGTTAAAGCATCTAGGCCAACCACATATAGGTCCGCGGTGGACTTATCCTTATCTCTCACCTTAGATGCAATCAGAATTAAGTCGGTTAAGGCTTCTGGCGAGGGAAGAAGAGAAAGAGAGGAGGAAAACTCTCATCGATATAACAAGAAGAAGAAGGGAAATTCTGAGCGCGGGAAGGATTCCGAGTTTAGGAAGAACTCGAGTCAGTCTGATAACAGACCCAAATGCAGTAACTGCAAAAAGCAACATTTTGGAAAATGTACAATCGACCCACGTGCTAAATTATGTGGAATTTGCAAGACCAAGGGTCACAAAACCTTAGATTGCAAGGGGTTAAAGAACGCCACATGTTACAATTGTAACGAGGAAGGGCACATCAAAACCAACTGCCCAAAGCTTATAAAGAAGCCGGGAGAGGCCAGGAAAATAAACGCATGAGTCTTCCGGATGAACGCCAGGAAATGGTGCAGAAGGACAACTATATAACAGGTACCTTTCCTTATCAAGCAGTTTATGCAGAAATTTACTTGATACTGGCATATATGATTCAATATTGAACAATAACTATAGGGAACTGTTGTCTCCGCCTGATTAGGACTTCGGTCATTTAATACGAGGTAGAAATTGGCCGATGATACTTTAGTAAATGCTCCAACAAACCTTAGATGGATATTTTATATCTAATAGGAATCACTCTTTTCTGATATTCCTATGGCAAGCTTTCAAGCTACCTAAATTCTTTAATATAATAAAGACAGATGTGACGTTTTGATCCTCTGTCAGAAAAGTGATGGACTAGGTCCAAATCTTTAATGCCATTGATGGTCTTTTGCGACCTAGGCTAAGTAATATTAATATATTTTAAATAACATTCATTAAGAATGTTAGTGCTATAATAGCCTGTATAGGTGATTGACACCATGGTTAGTATATATTAAGGCCATCAGAGTGAAAAATAGCAGTTGTTGGATTTCAACTAAGAAATTGTTTTATTGGTATTAGGAACCAATATCGAGTATGGCAAACTCGGATAAGACAACAGTCAATCGCGCCATTGATGACGCGACGCATGCTAATGATGCTGAAATTGTAAACCTTAGAATTTCCAAAGATGTTCTTCAAACTATGATAAACGCAACCGTTGGAAAAGCTGTGAAGAAGGCTATGAAAAAGTTAAAGGAGCCCCATGCTGCTCGGTCCAAATTTTATCTAGGACCACATTTCCTTACTCTTAAGGAGGATCTCGTTCATGCCTCTGATGCAAATGATGAACTAAAAAGGAAAAGGGAGGTAGATAACTCCCAGAGTTCTATGAAAAAGAACAAACAAAAGTCCGACCAGAAACCAGTATGTGAGACCTGCAAGAAGCGCCATTATGGGAAATGCAGGTTCGAACCAAAATCCAAATCGCAGCCCAGGGCTTGTGGGATCTGCAAGTCGAAGGGACATAAAACGTTGGACTGTAAGGACATGAAGAATGCAGTCTGTTTCGGCTGTAATGAGAAAGGCCACATCAAGACTACGTGCCCTAAATCTGTCAAAGGAAATGCGGCGGAGGAAGTAAAGCCTAAAATTGAAAGCGCCTAAAATGCCTGAGCTAGTCCATAAATAATGGCATCAGGTACATTCCTTGGCATTTTATCAGTAATTTAAATACTAAGAGTTTTTATTTTGGTTCGGATACCAGTAAATCCTTCATAAACTATAAGTATAACAAGTTAAAAAAAATGGTGGAAACCGGCCATCCCCGGAATCGAACCTGGGTCTAGGCCACACCCTTTCGCGCGCCTAGCCAACCGAGCTAGGTGCCTAGTTTGTGAAAATTTCCATTCTAATTAAATATAAGCACATATAGTTGATATCTCTTTAATCTCTATCGATTTCAAATACCAAATGGTATGACAAAAGCGCTATATGAGGATTGGTGTATCTTAATAAGTTCCATAGATTGCTTCCATGCCTGATCAGTATGGAGGTTTAATGCATGGAACCACAAAGATATCCCAATGATCATATGGTACTAAAGTCAACTAATGGTACCCAAAGAAGATATCCAGAATGGAATTGTCCAAATAAATATTCCCTGGTAAAGAAATATGTGGACTCATAACATAAATGTGTCACTTATTAGACACAAGCGTTGATGAGTGAACTGGAGCCTGAGATATGGAAATCTCAGTAATCTCCTTGTATCTTGATTATCTTCTCCTAACACTACCCTGTTTACCTCCCGAGAGGCAGCAGCGTTAAGATTTATATTCCATTTAGGGCTGCATTATTATGAAATCCCCAAGACAACTAGTACCATATTGGCAGAATCGAAAACCCTGGTTAAGTAAGTTTTAAAGATATAGATTCATAAAGCCAAACTCAATACCCTGAGAATTCGGTATAGTAAATTATGAAAGACGGTTCATTTTGCTAAGGCATTGTTTACCGCAACCCTAATTAGGCAAGGATTAAGAATCGCCATAAACTACCCAGGATCGTCGATTTGTTCGACTAACTGTAAAGATTAGCTATTCCGTAAGATTAATTTTGAGCAATGGTTGGAATAACCATCTCACCTTAAGATAAGCTTTTCTATAATAACTGCTATATAAGTATCAAGGTGGCTCCTTGGAGACCTTGTATAAATGGCATGTTAAACATCTATTGTTAGGACAATAGATAGGTAAGTTCGATTATCAGGATCTGAAAGTTGCAGTGGAAAAAACAAAGCAGATCACACAAATCCCTAATTATTTGTAAGATGCCAATATTCGGCAGAAAATCAAGGATTAATGAAAGTAGCAAACCTCCTAAATTCTTGTTAAGAAATAAGGTTCAACAATAGGTATCACCCTGGAAAGGAGTGATGCAATTTGGTAAGAAAGGCAAGCTAAGCCCGAGATACATAGGACCTTTCGAGGTTATCGAACGTGTCGATTCAGTTGCCTATAAGCTAAACTTACCTGAAGAGCTCAGTGGAATTCACAATGTGTTCCACATCTGCAATCTGAAGAAGTGTTTCACTGACGAATCACTGGTTATACCACATACAGATGTGCATATAGATGAGAGCTGAAAATTTGTGGAAAAACCTTTGTCGATTGAAGATCGACAGGTTAAGAAGCTTCGAAGGAAGCATGTACCTATTGTAAAGGTCAAATGGGATGCCCGTAGAGGACCCGAATATACGTGGGAGGTTGAATCCACGATGAAAGAAAAATACCCTTATTTATTTCAGTAAATCTCGGGTCGAGATTTATTTTAAGGGGGTGAGGATGTAACACCTTGAAAATTCACGTCCTATAATGTGTTGACACGTGTCATAATGTTTGAACATGTGAAAGAATGTTATAAAAGGACTAAAGTTGACAATCATGGAAAGTATGTGTAAATACGGGTTCTAAATGTCAACCGTGAATAAATATATTGTACATTAACCCTACATGATGTTTATAACGTCAAACGAATAAATCATGGATCATGCGAAGCTAAAAGTGAGAGATTACAAACTACAGGGGTTAAATGTGGTCATTGATAGACTTAGATGTCAACAAGTTATGGTGATCTAAACACTATAAATAAGACCATTAGTTGCAACATTTGATCATCCACCTTCATCTGCATTTGTGGAGCATTTCTGGAGCTTAGGAGCAGATCCAAGACATCCCTACACGTGCATAGGACCCTTGTAAGTACCCTTGACCTTCCTCGATTAAGTTTTAGCCTAGTTTTAGCTTAAAAGTCAAACCGTCGTAATTAACGGTTGACTTTAAGATTAATCACAAATGGTCCAGTGATTAGTCGAATCAAAAGTAGTTATAAGTTGGTAATTATGTGGGTAATAAAACCTCAAAAGGGTTCCCCCTGATTCCCACTCTAACTAGATCGTTTGTCGGGTCAAACTTAATCCGAAAAAGTCAACAGAAGCATAAAACGCATATTTAGCAATCTAGAAGGCGTGAAACCTGTTTGATCATGAATAGAACTTGGTAATTAGTGTAAGAACATGTCTAAACATGTTCAACCCGACAATTTACTGTAGAGACCCGGTTCGGAACCGAAAGTCGCATAGTTTGACTTTCGCTTTGACTTTCAGTTCTGACCCGCTTTAGTATGATTTGAAAATGTCTTAGAGCTTCTTTAGGACCAGGCTACATGTTAGCACAACCCTCTGTGGTTGGTTCATTGATTGACCCATTCGTTTACGCGTTTCCGTTAATTGCTCCTATGTTGACCATTATGCCCTTATTATCTTAAAACGTGATTTTTGGAAATGTAAAAGAGTAGAAACTTTAATTACTGATATATAAACGTGTATGCAAAGTTAGACATCAGTTTTAGGTGTAGATTAAGAGTTATGCTCGTTAGCGTAAAATGAACGCTTTATGTTAATAAAACGACGAAATTATCGTATAGCCTAGTTAAGCCTACTTTTTGGTATCAAACTTAATACCCACTGATGTAATATATTATTTTGGGATTTTTGAATATTTTTAATTAATTTTAGGCTGAGCATAACTAGTAGTCGTAGGCTTAATCCGGTAATTGTCGGTTTTGCCCTTACGGGCCATAAAATGAGTTTTACATATCTAAACGACTCCAAACCTTTTGCTACTGATCACATATGATAAATAAATTATTTTAAACCTTATGGAAAAATAAAAATATCAGATTTAAGTATCGAACCCGGAAATGGCCTTTAATCGCCTTATTAAGCGTTTTTAACGCATAGTATGTATTAAAATTATATTAAACATACCCGGGTTGATACCTACTGATATTTTAGGCAAATTAGAATGTTTTAACAGTAAGCAAAGGCTGATTAACTCAGACTTCGGTTTTGAGCTTTTCGGCTTATGTGAAATTACCAAAATGCCCCTACGGTGCATAGTTGGTTATAAATGATAGATTTCACACATATACTTTATCCTACTGTTATAACTTATAAAAATAAGTATTTTTTTACTGATTATATCAGACCTGTAACTCAGGTAAATATTTAAACTCTTTTATAACCTTTTAAATGACCAAACTACCCCTACGAGGCCTAGTTTGTGTTTAAATACGTTTTGGGCATAATGAAAGACAACTTACTGATGTAACAACATATTAGGACCATATTAACTTAGGAAACCTGTAAATGGCTCATATGAATAACCGTTACGCTTATTACGCGTTCGGTTCGGTTTGTGTAACTAGTTTGCATAAATTAGCCGAAACGGGTCAAACGTTATCGTTTGTATCTCAAAATCCAGAATGTGTTTAGTTTACCCATATTATACAAGTCTCCAAACTTGTCGGGTCTAAATCACATCCTATCCCGGTCTTCGCTTAATCATGCGTTTTGAACCGTAAACCTTTCCTTAAAACTAACCGGTCTAAGTTACGACTTAAATAAGACCCGTTAGGAATTTAATAGGTTAATAAAACCTTCGTTCCAGATTGAGAGACCCAGTAGAAGTACTTGTGCTTGCTGATTAGAATATACGGCTGAGTATAAATTGCATTGCTAGCTCAGGTAAATACTTTTAACTTATTTTCCCTTATACGGGCTTGGGATACGGTATTATAAAAATACCGCTTGGTCGGGTGTAGAAACCTTTTAATCGGAGATGATTAAATTGCATAATCCCGTTTTAATCTGTATTGATTGATAACAAATAACATTGGGGGTTAATGACCGTGTCCTGGATATTCTTGGATCATTTTAAAAAGTGAATGGCCACGACGTAAGCACAAGGTGTAGGCAAAACACCTCCTGTTGCATATGTATAACGTATACTCACTCGTAAGGGTATCTTCTTGTGAGATTATATTTGTGGTGTGTCGATTAATCTTGTCCGGCTTGTATTGTATAATCACCGGCCCTAAATGTTGGACAACCATGTAAATCGGATACAAGATCTTTATTAATAAAATTGTCCCAAGTATAAAAGATTAATTTTGCCTCTGTGCATTTTAATCCAGTTATAAAAGATATTTTGTGCCTCGTGCATTCAAATCAATTTTTTAAACTCTTTTCCAAAATGAGTCAGTTAATTGTATTTACCTGTGTAAACTGACGTATTTTCCAAAAGGTTAAGTGACAGGTACTATGCGTAATTGGCTGGGAGCTCAGGGCGTCACTAGGGAATCTTGCAAGTTCTAGATGCCTAAAGTCTGTTGAACAGTTTTCTTTTATTGATCCGCCTGTGGATCCTTTACCTTCCGTTGTAATGCTTTGACATTACTTATATTCGGAATGTAATATATTTATCTTTTGCTTCCGCTGTGCATTATTATATTGTGTTGTTTGACTATTATGTTGCCAACGACGTCACGATACTCCCCCACCGGGCCCACCGGTGACACGTGGAAAATCGGGGTGTGACAGGTTGGTATCAGAGCCAACATTGAGTGAATTAAACACTAGCCCTTTTGTGTTTAATCTCAATGACACATTAGCACATTCCTTGACCTTCTGAGTCTAGACTTAACTTAGGAATATTCTCGATCCTAATCTGGAAATTTTACTTCCAAAAATTTTTATTGAATACGTCGCCAAGCGAAGAAGCCGTAATAGGAGTCCTCCACACCCGGAACCTAGAAATGCTGAGCTTCGTACCACGGCTAGAATGAAACGAGCATCCAAGGAGAAAGCATTCAGAAATAACTTGAAGAAGAAACTCCTTTTGCTGAAGATCGTTTCCTTAATAGTCCTCATAAGGACATATTTATCTTCCAGTCCCTTTAAGGACACATTATCCATACAAAGACCCGCTTAGGGCAACTCGGTACTTTTATTTTCATATAATGGATTGATTAAACTAAGTTTTCATTCTAAACATGAAATATGAAATAAATGGAAAATAACATCCCTTAGAAGGGAATTGCCTACGGGCTATAATTAATGTCCTCTGAGACTAAAGACAGTGGTAGCCTACAACTCCCTGTCGAGAAAAAAAAATAATGAATTTTGATTCACCCCTAAAAGTCGATCCCAAACGATCATGGCTTATAAATTAAACTTGTCCACGTGACTAAGCCTTTTGTGCTATTACTAAATGCCTCGATCCCAAACGATCATGGCTTATAAATTAAACTTGTCCACGTGACTAAGCCTTTTGTGCTATTACTAACTTATAAATTTGCCTCGATCCCAAACGATCATGGTTTATAAATTAAACTTGTCTACGCGACTAGGCCATTTGTGCTATTATTAACTTATAAATTAGGATTTATGATAAAAATCCTTAATAAAATAAATATCCTTCCTTCCCTGCCAATAGGCATTTTAAAAAGAATCTTAAGGGTGAAACCTAGCCTACGTGGCCAAGATGGTGAAACCTACCCAAGGGATTCAGATCCTTGTTAACACCTAAGAACGTGTTAGCACTCCTGACAAATGTGATTCGATAAAATCACAACAGTCGTCCTTATATTGGATTCTTCCAATTTTCTTATCTAGCCTAGTGTTCTAAAAATCATGGCTTGTGTCATCCTATAAGATGATCACATTATAAACATCCGAAAGTGATGAAGTGCCTACGGGCTAAACTTGTTGTCCGATAAGACAACGACAGTGGTGGTCTGTGACCTCCTGTCTAAAAGTGTTGGACCAGGTCCAAGCATAATAGTTGGTAGGATCCATACGATCTCGAGTAATAGCATCTGAGAAGATGATCATATTATAACCATCCCTCAGAAGGGAAATGCCCACGGGCTATATCTATTGTCCTAAAAGACAAAAGACAGTTGAAGTCTACAACTCACTGTCAAGAGAAGGTAATGAACGTGATTCAAACCTTAATGCCTCGATTCTCTGAAATCATGGCTTATAAAATTTAGAACTGTCCTTGTGACTAGGCCTTTTGCGCCACTTTAATATCCTTAATGTTTTATAACTAGGATAAATTATAATGGAAAATACTAATAACTAACAAGTTAACCAATATGGTTTATATTACCATGGTTGATAAATCGTCAAAGATGATGATTCCATAATAATCTCTGAATAAATCATTGTTAATATTTATGTAGCAATCAAGCTACATGGCTGGATTAGATGAAGTTAACAGTCACTTGAAGGAGAGCAATGATACTACCAGAATTAATGTAACTGGAGCAGAACTGCAGGCAATAATAGATTATGCTGTTACTCGAGCTCTTGATCGACAGTATGATGAATCAAATGATACCCACTCCAAGACTCTATCTATGGCTCGTAGTAAGCCCCCTCCTAAAACACATGAGTCAAGGGAGGACGATGTTCATGACTTGTCAAATCAAAGGAGTATTCCGTCTAGACAAGTTGTGTTTCATCAAGAGGCATCAGTTAAGACCTGTTCATATAAATATTTTGTCTCCTGCAAGCCCAGAGACTTTACAGGAGAAAATGGGGCCATCGATTGCATGACATGGCTCGATGAGATGGACGCTGTTGTTGACATCAGTGGTTGTGCGAAGCAAGATGTTGTGAAATTTGTTTCACAGTCATTCAAAGGAGAAGCGTTGGCATGGTGGAGATCATTGCTCCAAGCCACGGGAAAAGTTCTACTCTACAACTTATCTTGGGATCAATTTGTTGCATTAGTCAAAGAGAACTATTGCCCCCAGCATGAGGTAGAAAATATAGAATCAGACTTCTTGACTCTAGTCATGGAGGATTTGGATTGTCAGGCGTATGTGAC
Source organism: Helianthus tuberosus (assembly GCA_030545235.1). Taxonomy (NCBI): domain Eukaryota; kingdom Viridiplantae; phylum Streptophyta; class Magnoliopsida; order Asterales; family Asteraceae; genus Helianthus; species Helianthus tuberosus. Next base: position 148,904,961 of record CM060434.1, read on the forward strand.
AAGTTTCAACACTATGTCCCGCCTAGTTCCTTATTTAGTCACCCCTGAACCTAAACGCATAGCGCGTTTCATTGGAGGCCTAGCACCAGAAATAAAAGGAAGTGTTAAAGCATCTAGGCCAACCACATATAGGTCCGCGGTGGACTTATCCTTATCTCTCACCTTAGATGCAATCAGAATTAAGTCGGTTAAGGCTTCTGGCGAGGGAAGAAGAGAAAGAGAGGAGGAAAACTCTCATCGATATAACAAGAAGAAGAAGGGAAATTCTGAGCGCGGGAAGGATTCCGAGTTTAGGAAGAACTCGAGTCAGTCTGATAACAGACCCAAATGCAGTAACTGCAAAAAGCAACATTTTGGAAAATGTACAATCGACCCACGTGCTAAATTATGTGGAATTTGCAAGACCAAGGGTCACAAAACCTTAGATTGCAAGGGGTTAAAGAACGCCACATGTTACAATTGTAACGAGGAAGGGCACATCAAAACCAACTGCCCAAAGCTTATAAAGAAGCCGGGAGAGGCCAGGAAAATAAACGCATGAGTCTTCCGGATGAACGCCAGGAAATGGTGCAAAAGGACAACTATATAACAGGTACCTTTCCTTATCAAGCAGTTTATGCAGAAATTTACTTGATACTGGCATATATGATTCAATATTGAACAATAACTATAGGGAACTGTTGTCTCCGCCTGATTAGGACTTCGGTCATTTAATACGAGGTAGAAATTGGCCGATGATACTTTAGTAAATGCTCTAACAAACCTTAGATGGATATTTTATATCTAATAGGAATCACTATTTTCTGATATTCCTATGGCAAGCTTTCAAGCTACCTAAATTCTTTAATATAATAAAGACAGATGTGACGTTTTGATCCTCTGTCAGAAAAGTGATGGACTAGGTCCAAATCTTTAATGCCATTGATGGTCTTTTGCGACCTAGGCTAAGTAATATTAATATATTTTAAATAACGTTCATTAAGAATGTTAGTGCTATAATAGCCTGTATAGGTGATTGACACCATGGTTAGTATATATTAAGGCCATCAGAGTGAAAAATAGCAGTTGTTGGATTTCAACTAAGAAATTGTTTTATTGGTATTAGGACCCAATATCGAGTATGGCAAACTCGGATAAGACAACAGTCAATCGCGCCATTGATGACGCGACGCATGCTAATGATGCTGAAATTGTAAACCTTAGAATTTCCAAAGATGTTCTTCAAACTATGATAAACGCAACCGTTGGAAAAGCTGTGAAGAAGGCTGTGAAAAAGTTAAAGGAGCCCCATGCTGCTCGGTCCAAATTTTATCTAGGACCACATTTCCTTACTCTTAAGGAGGATCTCGTTCATGCCTCTGATGCAAAGGATGAACTAAAAAGGAAAAGGGAGGTAGATAACTCCCAGAGTTCTATGAAAAAGAACAAACAAAAGTCCGACCAGAAACCAGTATGTGAGACCTGCAAGAAGCGCCATTATGGGAAATGCAGGTTCGAACCAAAATCCAAATCGCAGCCCAGGGCTTGTGGGATCTGCAAGTCGAAGGGACATAAAACGTTGGACTGTAAGGACATGAAGAATGCAGTCTGTTTCGGCTGTAATGAGAAAGGCCACATCAAGACTACGTGCCCTAAATCTGTCAAAGGAAATGCGGCGGAGGAAGTAAAGCCTAAAATTGAAAGCGCCTAAAATGCCTGAGCTAGTCCATAAATAATGGCATCAGGTACATTCCTTGGCATTTTATCAGTAATTTAAATACTAAGAGTTTTTATTTTGGTTCGGATACCAGTAAATCCTTCATAAACTATAAGTATAACAAGTTAAAAAAAATGGTGGAAACCGGCCGTCCCCGGAATCGAACCTGGGTCTAGGCCACACCCTTTCGCGTGCCTAGCCAACCGAGCTAGGTGCCTAGTTTGTGAAAATTTCCATTCTAATTAAATATAAGCACATATAGTTGATATCTCTTTAATCTCTATCGATTTCAAATACCAAATGGTATGACAAAAGCGCTATATGAGGATTGGTGTATCTTAATAAGTTCCATAGATTGCTTCCATGCCTGATCAGTATGGAGGTTTAATGCATGGAACCACAAAGATATCCCAATGATCATATGGTACTAAAGTCAACTAATGGTACCCAAAGAAGATATCCAGAATGGAATTGTCCAAATAAATATTCCCTGGTAAAGAAATATGTGGACTCATAACATAAATGTGTCACTTATTAGACACAAGCGTTGATGAGTGAACTGGAGCCTGAGATATGGAAATCTCAGTAATCTCCTTGTATCTTGATTATCTTCTCCTAACACTACCCTGTTTACCTCCCGAGAGGCAGCAGCGTTAAGATTTATATTCCATTTAGGGCTGCATTATTATGAAATCCCCAAGACAACTAGTACCATATTGGCAGAATCGAAAACCCTGGTTAAGTAAGTTTTAAAGATATAGATTCATAAAGCCAAACTCAATACCCTGAGAATTCGGTATAGTAAATTATGAAAGACGGTTCATTTTGCTAAGGCATTGTTTACCGCAACCCTAATTAGGCAAGGATTAAGAATCGCCATAAACTACCCAGGATCGTCGATTTGTTCGACTAACTGTAAAGATTAGCTATTCCGTAAGATTAATTTTGAGCAATGGTTGGAATAACCATCTCACCTTAAGATAAGCTTTTCTATAATAACTGCTATATAAGTATCAAGGTGGCTCCTTGGAGACCTTGTATAAATGGCATGTTAAACATCTATTGTTAGGACAATAGATAGGTAAGTTCGATTATCAGGATCTGAAAGTTGCAGTGGAAAAAACAAAGCAGATCACACAAATCCCTAATTATTTGTAAGATGCCAATATTCGGCAGAAAATCAAGGATTAATGAAAGTAGCAAACCTCCTAAATTCTTGTTAAGAAATAAGGTTCAACAATAGGTATCACCCTGGAAAGGAGTGATGCAATTTGGTAAGAAAGGCAAGCTAAGCCCGAGATACATAGGACCTTTCGAGGTTATCGAACGTGTCGATTCAGTTGCCTATAAGCTAAACTTACCTGAAGAGCTCAGTGGAATTCACAATGTGTTCCACATCTGCAATCTGAAGAAGTGTTTCACTGACGAATCACTGGTTATACCACATACAGATGTGCATATAGATGAGAGCTGAAAATTTGTGGAAAAACCTTTGTCGATTGAAGATCGACAGGTTAAGAAGCTTCGAAGGAAGCATGTACCTATTGTAAAGGTCAAATGGGATGCCCGTAGAGGACCCGAATATACGTGGGAGGTTGAATCCACGATGAAAGAAAAATACCCTTATTTATTTCAGTAAATCTCGGGTCGAGATTTATTTTAAGGGGGTGAGGATGTAACACCTCGAAAATTCACGTCCTATAATGTGTTGACACGTGTCATAATGTTTGAACATGTGAAAGAATGTTATAAAAGGACTAAAGTTGACAATCATGGAAAGTATGTGTAAATACGGGTTCTAAATGTCAACCGTGAATAAATATATTGTACATTAACCCTACATGATGTTTATAACGTCAAACGAATAAATCATGGATCATGCGAAGCTAAAAGTGAGAGATTACAAACTACAGGGGTTAAATGTGGTCATTGATAGACTTAGATGTCAACAAGTTATGGTGATCTAAACACTATAAATAAGACCATTAGTTGCAACATTTGATCATCCACCTTCATCTGCATTTGTGGAGCATTTCTGGAGCTTAGGAGCAGATCCAAGACATCCCTACACGTGCATAGGACCCTTGTAAGTACCCTTGACCTTCCTCGATTAAGTTTTAGCCTAGTTTTAGCTTAAAAGTCAAACCGTCGTAATTAACGGTTGACTTTAAGATTAATCACAAATGGTCCAGTGATTAGTCGAATCAAAAGTAGTTATAAGTTGGTAATTATGTGGGTAATAAAACCTCAAAAGGGTTCCCCCTGATTCCCACTCTAACTAGATCGTTTGTCGGGTCAAACTTAATCCGAAAAAGTCAACAGAAGCATAAAACGCATATTTAGCAATCTAGAAGGCGTGAAACCTGTTTGATCATGAATAGAACTTGGTAATTAGTGTAAGAACATGTCTAAACATGTTCAACCCGACAATTTACTGTAGAGACCCGGTTCGGAACCGAAAGTCGCATAGTTTGACTTTCGCTTTGACTTTCAGTTCTGACCCGCTTTAGTATGATTTGAAAATGTCTTAGAGCTTCTTTAGGACCAGGCTACATGTTAGCACAACCCTCTGTGGTTGGTTCATTGATTGACCCATTCGTTTACGCGTTTCCGTTAATTGCTCCTATGTTGACCATTATGCCCTTATTATCTTAAAACGTGATTTTTGGAAATGTAAAAGAGTAGAAACTTTAATTACTGATATATAAACTTGTATGCAAAGTTAGACATCAGTTTGAGGTGTAGATTAAGAGTTATGCTCGTTAGCGTAAAATGAACGCTTTATGTTAATAAAACGACGAAATTAGCGTATAGCCTAGTTAAGCCTACTTTTTGGTATCAAACTTAATACCCACTGATGTAATATATTATTTTGGGATTTTTGAAGATTTTTAATTAATTTTAGGCTGAGCATAACTAGTAGTCGTAGGCTTAATCCGGTAATTGTCGGTTTTGCCCTTACGGGCCATAAAAGGAGTTTTACATATCTAAACGACTCCAAACCTTTTGCTACTGATCACATATGATAAATAAACTATTTTAAACCTTCTGGAAAAATAAAAATATCAGATTTAAGTATCGAACCCGGAAATGGCCTTTAATCGCCTTATTAAGCGTTTTTAACGCATAGTATGTATTAAAATTATATTAAACATACCCGGGTTGATGCCTACTGATATTTTAGGAAAATTAGAATGTTTTAACAGTAAGCAAAGGCTGATTAACTCAGACTTCGGTTTTGAGCTTTTCGGCTTATGTGAAATTACCAAAATGCCCCTACGGTGCATAGTTGGTTATAAATGATAGATTTCACACATATACTTTATCCTACTGTTAAAACTTATAAAAATAAGTATTTTTTTGCTGATTATATCAGACCTGTAACTCAGGTAAATATTTAAACTCTTTTATAACCTTTTAAATGACCAAACTACCCCTACGAGGCCTAGTTTGTGTTTAAATACGTTTTGGGCATAATGAAAGACAACTTACTGATGTCACAACATATTAGGAGCATATTAACTTAGGAAACCTGTAAATGGCTCATATGAATAACCGTTACGCTTATTACGCGTTCGGTTCGGTTTGGTTTGTGTAACTAGTTTGCATAAATTAGCCGAAACGGGTCAAACGTTATCGTTTGTATCTCAAAATCCAGAATGTGTTTAGTTTACCCATATTATACAAGTCTCCAAACTTGTCTGGTCTAAATCACATCCTATCCCGGTCTTCGCTTAATCATGCGTTTTGAACCGTAAACCTTTCCTTAAAACTAACCGGTCTAAGTTACGACTTAAATAAGACCCGTTAGGAATTTAATAGGTTAATCAAACCTTCGTTCCAGATTGAGAGCCCCAGTAGAAGTACTTGTGCTTGCTGATTAGAATATACGGCTGAGTATAAATTGCATTGCTAGCTCAGGTAAATACTTTTAACTTATTTTCCCTTATACGGGCTTGGGATACGGTATTATAAAAATACCGCTTGGTCGGGTGTAGAAACCTTTTAATCGGAGATGATTAAATTGCATAATCCCGTTTTAATCTGTATTGATTGATAACAAATAACATTGGGGGTTAATGACCGTGTCCTGGATATCCTTGGCTCATTTTAAAAAGTGAATGGCCACGACGTAAGCACAAGGTGTAGGCAAAACACCTCCTGTTGCATATGTATAACGTATACTCACTCGTAAGGGTATCTTCTTGTGAGATTATATTTGTGGTGTGTCGATTAATCTTGTCCGGCTTGTATTGTATAATCACCGGCCCTAAATGTTGGACAACCATGTAAATCGGATACAAGATCTTTATTAATAAAATTGTCCCAAGTATAAAAGATTAATTTTGCCTCTGTGCATTTTAATCCAGTTATAAAAGATATTTTGTGCCTCGTGCATTCAAATCAATTTTTTAAACTCTTTTCCAAAATGAGTCAGTTAATTGTATTTACCAGTGTAAACTGACGTATTTTCCAAAAGGTTAAGTGACAGGTACTATGCGTAATTGGCTGGGAGCTCAGGGCGTCACTAGGGAATCTTACAAGTTCTAGATGCCTAAAATCTGTTGAACAGTTTTCTTTTATTGATCCGCCTGTGGATCCTTTACCTTCCGTTGTAATACTTTGACATTACTTATATTCGGAATGTAATATATTTATCTTTTGCTTCCGCTGTGCATTATTATATTGTGTTGTTTGACTATTATGTTGCCAACCACGTCACGATACTCCCCCACCGGGCCCACCGGTGACACGTGGAAAATCGGGGTGTGACACTGATGTTCGCCGAGAGGGAGAGAGAGCAAATGTGAGGGTGTGTGTGGTTTGTTTGTCTGATATACAACCGAAAGAGAGAGACAGGAAAGATTGAGTGGGTGTGTGTATATTGTCTGTTTGTTTGTGTAGTGAGAAGAAACGGGTGGGTTCTCATTTATAGAACTCAGCATCTTTTATGTCTAATGTGCAATTGAATGACATTCAGGTCATTTGTTTTACTTTTAGGGTTAAAATATTTTGTAATCTAGTAAATATTTTATCTAGATTTTCAAGGGATTTTGTAGATCTAATATGTTATGTTTAGGTTTAGGCTTGTGGGTTTTGGCTTGGGCCCAGGGCCCACAAGCTCAATCCCCGTGTGTAAGTGGCCCGTAATTCCTACGAGACCCGTTGTCAAAATCCTGAACTCTGTTTAACGTCAAAAATTAAAATGCACAAAAATACGGTCGGTAGTCGTTGTTTGCACGCCCGTTCGTCGACGACGGTGATAATCGTGAAAAATTGTATCGTTGCCGTTTTTAATCCGTTCCTCGGTCCGGTTCCGACTGTAGTCACAAAAATTTTATTACGAAGCTAATATATATCGTAAAAATTTAATATTTGTCAGCGTTGTTAGTATTCTGTTCGGTTTCAATCCGTTGCCGTTTAACGTTTCACCGGTTTCTCTGTAAACCACCATTCGCGCACTGTAAAGACGGATAGACGTTCCCAGGCACTCCAAAGGCCTAATTAAGTTAATCCGTGCTGTAAACACTATTTATTGTCGCGTTAATCGTCTGTTAATTACGTAATTAAGAGCCGTAAATCACGGGTTGTCACATTCTCCCCCTGTTACAGAAATTTCGTCCTCGAAATTTAGACTATGTTATCTCCTCGGAATTGTGTTGTTCGCAGGTAAGTCCGAATAATAACCAAGTGAATGACCGTGTGATCGAAACAAGACTTATTCGAATCATGTGAATTCAAGGACATTCCTTCACAATAGGAATCCCAACGGTTTAAAAGAAATGTGTCTCAGTAATCGATGTCAATGGAAACGAGACGTATAGGTACAGTCACTAATGTGACTAAGTTAACAGGGATTCAACAATGAACAGGAACTTCGACCAATCGAATTCCATATGAACGTTTACAACGTGTAAATGAGATCTAGAAGCAGTAACATCCACTGGATGAACTTAGAATCAACAATCTCAAATGTAATAGTTTGCATGAAACGTTCGATCGTGATCAGCGCAAGCTGCAAGTTATACCGACGCCACAAGGTGTCGCAACGAATGAAACAATTCAATAATAGGGGTGATCGAACAAGTATCACCTGTGTTTTGCATGAAACGCTCAATCATGATTAGCCCAAGCTACAAGTTTGTACTGACACCACAAGGTGTCGTAGTGATTCAAATAATTCAATTGTAGCGGTGATCAAACAAATCCACCGTGTTTGAAGTCAAATGAAAGCGTAATAGGGTGAATCCGAAAGTTTGTTTCAAATGAAATCATAGAATTTTCAATTGAAATTTGAACATCAAAGAAATAATGTTTTCGATCGAAGGTGAAGAAGCAATGGATATCGCAAAATTTTCGATCGATAATGAAAGAACCGTTAGTAGGTACACCGGAATGTAAAAATGAATTTGTGTACCATTGTCTTAACACACTATTGTATTAAGACCGCTTGAATATAATAAATCGAAGTGGATTGGAAAACAATCAATAAATAAATATTTAGATCCGTGCATAAGATGCGTAAACGAGTTTAGCGCAAGCTTCAAATTAATGAAAATCACCATCACATGGTGTCGGAATCAACAAACAATTTAACGGAGTCGAATGCCAAACAAGTTTACTTCGACTCAGAACAAATGAAACACTTGTTAAAACGAATTTGAATATGATGCTCCCAATACATCATATGATGCTCTGAAGTGAATATGTGTAATGGACAAGTTCAAACAATTGAACTTGGTTTCGGCGCAATCCGACAAAAATATATGTATTGACAAGAAAACTTTAGGCATGGTTACAACGAAAAACCATGTATGTAACTTGTAAAGAAATGACCGTGATACAATGACCATTAAGAGGAGAAGAGATACGAAAATCTACTCAGTAAGTGTGAAATTCGAAATTTCAATAAAAGAAATTTGAGGACTTTACCTGGGGTTTCGTGTGACGACCAATTGTTAGGTAACATTACCATGGAATGTCGAACATAGCGTATTCGTCGTTAGTTAGGTAGGGGGGAAGTGCGGAGACAATCGTCTTCTCCCTGGCGTGATTCGTGTCGTTGCAGGATCGCGTGACAAGTTGTCGTTTCCTGATCGTCAGTTCTCCTGCTGACAGGGATCTAGTGTCGTCGTTAAATTTGCGTCATCGTTCCTTCTCAAAGGCCTCGCCTCGATAGTCGTATGTGTCGTACTTCAACCTCCGTTGATGTATAGCTTAAGTTTCACGTATACCTGTGCACTAGCGTTGTGTGCCGCGTAGAATGTGATGTACCCCGACATCCGTTGACGTAGAAATTGAGTTCCATGTATTCATGTGCACTAGCGTTTCGTTATGCGTAGGCTGTCTGCTCGGGAAGTTAAAATATCATAGACAATATGGATAATAGTGTGTACCCGAGTTAATATTCGCGGTTCCTACGTGATGACCTTTAATAAACACACACATGCGCAAATAATCAATAAGCAATCAAATAGTCCTCCTAGTCCCACTAGCCTCCCAGCCTCCCAGACTGACTCCCTAGTCCCACTAGACTATCCTCCCAGCCTCTCAGACTGAATCTCCTAGTCCCACTAGACTATCCTCCCAGCCTCTCAGACTGAATCTCCTAGTCTCTCAGACTGAACTTCCTAGTCCCACTAGACTATCCTCCCAGCCTCTCAGACTGAATCTCCTAGTCTCTCAGACTGAACTTCCTAGTCCCACTAGACTATCCACCCAGCCTCTCAGACTGAATCTCCTAGTCCCACTAGACTATCCTCCCAGCCTCTCAGACTGAATCTCCTAGTCCCACTAGACTATCCACCCAGCCTCTCAGACTGAATCTCCTAGTCCCACTAGACTATCCTCCCAGCCTCTCAGACTGACTCCCTGTTCCGAAGGTCTTAAATGCATGTTTCCTAAACTCTCAGATTTTTGTGTACTGTATGTAATCGTTTCGTGTACCGTGTATAAAACATCACAATAGCGTATGTTTGAAAACAAAATTTTGACTGTTGGTTTTTCGGCAACGGTTGGAGACCATATTCGAGTACTAGGCGTTCGGTATGTATTCAACGTCTTAATAGTCTAAGTCCCAGAGGAAAGTGAGGTTAGAGCTTAGGTATCACAACAGAAACCTAATTCGCTGTAACCTATAGCTCTGATACCAATCTGTCACACCCCGAAATTATGAGAGCTTGGCGTGACTGGACTGGTATCGTCATTGCACAGCGGAAGCAAAATAAGCTATGTATTTTAGAGAATGAACGCCACTAAGTACTCGTATCTCCAGTGGTTCTCCTATTCCAACCGTGCCTTGTCTTAGAAATGCAACCTGAGAAAGAACATGCGAGAAAAATCAACATAATGTTGAGCGAGTTCATAGTTTGTTTGTAAAAGATTTGAAATAAATCTTTTGAGTTGTGAAAGGTTTGAAATAACTCTTTGGAAAACCGGTTTTTGAAATAGTATTGAGAAAATGAATTTAAAAATCATTTTCTTGCCAAGTTATATGGAAACGTTGTGTTTGTAACGCGTTATGTTCATAAAACCATGTATTTGTAAAGCCTTGTATTTGTAATGTTCATATAACCGTCAATGCCCACCCTGACTTTGACTCCTTACCCGCATAATCATGTGCTTTGAATTTTGTATAAAACATGGTATTTTAATTTATATGAACAAGTAGTTTCGAAAATATATATGTCCCTGGTATGTAGCAAATAAGGAAAAAGAGATCACCAATGGTTTGCAAGGCCATTGATATGTGTGAAGTGCAAGTAGGAAGACTCAAACCTAGCAAATTTATGCGTTGGGTACAAAGTCACCCCGAGGTCCGTTCTGGTTGGCCCTGGGGCTGGGCTCGCTACACCCAGATAGATCTACCGCTCCTGCCCCTCGGTCCTACTATGAGGATTAATAGTCCCAAGTTTCCGCCTACCCACTCACATGATCTAAATAGTAACTCTCCTTACGCTAACCATACCATGTATAAAATAAATCCCTGGTCACCCTGACCAGATCCCTGGTCACCCTGACCAGATCCCTGGTCACCCTGACCAGATCCCTGGTCACCCTGGCCGAATATCATTCACATTTCGAAAATAAGCATTTGTTTTGTAAAAACCGGTATATTTAGTATAAACCTTTCGTAATTCATTTGTGTTCCCCGAAATCCCTTCGTAATATGATTTAGAAATACGAGTTTTGCGTTAGTTCAAAACTTTGTATGTTTTTGCAAAATGTGCATGACTTTCCACCCCGAAAACATTTATAAAAATGTAAAATAATAAAAAGTGGGGGTTATGAACTCGCCTGAATATCCCCTGTGCAAAGCTAGCTAATTACAACTTCGATGATGTCGTTTCCAAGGCTTGACTTGCTAGCGTGCATTCTACAATATTCCTAACACGGAATACCTAATAAGTTTCTAAATAAACGCAGTATCTAAACTACGTGTCACCGAGCTCTACGTACCGAATCGTTAATCGAACGATTCAACGGTAAGTTGTTAACTTAATGGAAAAGATTAAGTTATATGTGTTAAGTCTCGTTTAATATCAGTAGCAGTTTAATAAGTCTTGTAAAAGACTTAGTTTCCGAGAGATAAAAAAAAATAAATAAATATTTATATAAAAATATATAAATATATCGTTGTAAGTGTGTTAGCCGTCTCAAGTAGTCATACGAGTATAGAAGAATATTTCTATGAAAATATCATATAACAAACTCGTATCTTATATCGTGTTTCGTATGAAAATAATATATAATAACTTGTATTATATATATCACGTCTTGTGTATATTTGCCAAAAATATATGTATATGCCGTTTCGGCGTTTGTAATAAATATAAAAAAAAGTTATATTTATTTTGCGAAAGTATTAACGAGTTTGTTTGAAGTTTGAAATAAATAGATAAACTATATCTATTTTATAAAAGAATTTGTGTCGTTTATTACTTTAAATAAATATATAAACTATATTTATTTAGCAAAACAATCGTCGTGTCGTTTGATATTTGAAATAAATATAAACTATATTTATTTTGATGAAACGAATTCGTGCTACGCGATGCTTGAAATAAATATATATACTATATTTATTTATAAAAAGAATTCGAGTTCGTTTGAAATAAATATAATAACTATATTTATTTTGTTATCGAAATATTTTTCGTATCGTGGTTCTCGTAAGTTGTTGTCGAAGGAAACTTTATATTCGTATCTCGTAAAAGTCGCTTTATAACAATAGTTGTCGTTTTACAAGAAAAGCACGTTTTTATAATAAACTCGTTTTATTTTACGGGTTTTCTCGAAAAACGGGCAGAGTTTCCTCTGTTTTTGGACGCCCCGACAACACAAGTTGTCGTTATTTTTATCAAAACACATTAGTCAATTACCGTATATCAATTTTCTAATCAAATATATAACACTTCATTAAATATAACACAACTTATAAATCGGTTTGGATCGGTCGAAGCTCGTTTGTCACGCAAGAGTAAAAATATAAAGATAACGTAAGGAAATCACGACTTAAACCATTACCAAAACTTTTGTTGAGTCGTCGAAACGTTAGACTGAGTTGACCGGGTCAACTGAGTTGAGCTGTTGACTGTGTTGACCGAGTCAGCTCTTGTTGAACCGAGTCGAGCCGAGTTGGACCGAGTCAAGCTGAGTCGGACCGAGTTTGACCCGGGTTGACCAGAAATCCCGATTCTGAGCCGATGTCCGATGTGAACCCGAACTTGACCCGCGACTAAACTGAAACATAACCCGAATCACTAAACCAATATAACTGCATATGAACCGAATCAAATATAAACAACCTCGAAGCAAGCTGAGCTGAGGAGAACCCGAGATAAAGCCCGAAATCGAACACGACCTGTCGGATAATGCCACTGACCGCCGGACCAAGACGCGGACCGCCGGACCGATACGTGGACCACCGGACTGAGACGCCAGCCGCCGCTACGGTTATCATCATCATCGTCAAACGTCGTCATCATCCCCTCCGACCAAAACCTGCCGGATAAACAGGCTGACCACCGGAGAAATGAACCGACCGGCGGTCCGAACCGCCGACCGCCGGTTCTTTCTCTCTCTCTCGGTCTCTTCCCTCAGTCTCTCTTTCTCTCTCTGTTGCACCGCCGCACCACCACCGGTTAGTGGTGGTGGTGGTTCGTTTCAGAATCAGAAAGGGGTTGGGTATGGATGATGAAGAAGCTTACCGGAAATCACCTTCACTGTCGCCGCCGGGACACCTCGCCGGAGCTCGCCGCCGGCCCCGCCCGGTTCCGCCTGATGTTCGCCGAGAGGGAGAGAGAGCAAATGTGAGGGTCTGTGTGGTTTGTTTGTCTGATATACAACCGAAAGAGAGAGAGAGAGGAAAGATTGAGTGGGTGTGTGTATATTGTCTGTTTGTTTGTGTAGTGAGAAGAAAGGGGTGGGTTCTCATTTATAGAACTCAGCATCTTTTATGTCTAATGTGCAATTGAATGACATTCAGGTCATTTGTTTTACTTTTAGGGTTAAAATCTTTTGTAATCTAGTAAATATTTTATCTAGATTTTCAAGGGATTTTGTAGATCTAATATGTTATGTTTAGGTTTAGGCTTGTGGGTTTTGGCTTGGGCCCAGGGCCCACAAGCTCAATCCCCGTGTGTAAGTGGCCCGTAATTCCTACGAGACCCGTTGTCAAAATCCTGAACTCTGTTTAACGTCAAAAATTAAAATGCACAAAAATACGGTCGGTAGTCGTTGTTTGCACGCCCGTTCGTCGACTACGGTGATAATCGCGAAAAATTGTATCGTTGCCGTTTTTAATCCGTTCCTCGATCCGGTTCCGACTGTAGTCACAAAAATTTTATTACGAAGCTAATATATATCGTAAAAATTTAATATTTGTCGGCGTTGTTAGTATTCTGTTCGGTTTCAATCCGTTGCCGTTTAACGTTTCACCGGTTTCTCTGTAAACCACCATTCGCGCACTGTAAAGACGGATAGACGTTCCCAGGCACTCCAAAGGCCTAATTAAGTTAATCCGTGCTGTAAACACTATTTATTGTCGCGTTAATCGTCTGTTAATTACGTAATTAAGAGCCGTAAATCACGGGTTGTCACAATCTTTGCTTTCCCTTTTAATAGTTCATTTTGATGTCCTGCTAGTTTCACAACTGTTTCGTTTAATTGCCATAAATTCCATCTAATGTTCACCTCATGCAATGAATAATTTAAACTAAGAACTAATTCAATGGTAACACCATATTTATTTTATAGTTCTTTCGATTTTACAGTTCTTTCGATACGGTTGGTCTAGACCTGACAATCTGGACCCACATATATACTTTTGGGCTGATTTAGACCCCTAATATAAATATGTGGGTTGTTTTGGGTTAAGTTGTATTCTCAATGGGCCAGGACCATTATATTTAAATTATAGAAAAGTGAATGGGTCATGATGGGCTGAACCCAAAAATAAACAGAATCAGTTTATTGAATACGTAAGTGATGTTCATTACATAATAAGAGAATTACAACCAAATATCTATAGAGAACCTAAATACACTTAGATACCCTATACAATATATAAAACATCAGTAATATACTTAATATAGCCGACATAGTCTAATACTCCCCCGCAAGTTCAGGGCGGTTAGCAATCTGTAACTTGGACCGCAAAAATTCAAACTGTTGAGAAGATAAAGGCTTTGTGAAGATATCAGCTATTTGGTCCTTTGTGGAGATGAACTTAACATTGAGATTTCCCTGAGTAACTTGTTCACGAACAAAGTGATAATCAACTTCAACATGTTTGGTGCGAGCATGAAACACTGGGTTAGCAGTGAGATATGTGGCGCCAAGATTGTCACACCAGAGTGTTGGCGCATTGCTGTCCAAACCAAGCTCACGAAGAAGAGACTTTAGCAAAAGTAATTCTGCAACAGTATCTGCAACCGCCTTATACTCGGATTCTGTTGAGGAGCGAGAAACCGTTCGCTGTTTGCGAGCAGACCAAGAAATAAGATTTGAACCCAAATAGATAGCAAATCCCCCCGTTGAGCGACAGTCGATTGGGCAACCAGCCCAGTCAAAATCGGAAAAAGCCTGTAAATCGGTAGCCCAATGAGAATCAGAGAATGCTTGTAGTTGATAGCTCGTGTTATGACGAATCCAAAGAACCATGTAAATTGTTCCTTTCAAATACCGCAGAATACGTTTTACACTGGCCCAATGATTCTCGGTTGGGGCATGCATGAACTGGCAAACCCGATTAACAGCAAATGCAATGTCTGGACGAGAAAGGGTAACATACTGAAGAACTCCAACCGTGTGCCTGTATCGAGAGGGATCATCCAATAACGGACTATCATCAGGTAGTAAAATCTGAGATGTGCTCATAGGGGTGGATATGGGTTTGCAATCCGCCAAACCAGACCTGTGTAAGATGTCACCAATATATTTCCTCTGTGAAAGAACTAGATCAGAATGTTTGTGAACAACTTCTACCCCAAGGAAATAATGTAGTTGCCCCAAATCCTTAAGAGCAAAAAGTGAATTGAGACGATCAATAAGCATTGCAACAGTATCAGAGTTGTTACCCGTGATGATAATGTCATCAACATACACAAGAAGATAAACCAGGGTGCCTGAGGAATTGAGAATAAACAGCGACGGATCTGTCTTGGACCCATAAAACCCGAGTTGATGAAGGGCAGCAGACAATTTATTGAACCAGGCACGAGGAGCCTGTTTAAGACCATATAAAGACTTATTCAGGAGGCAAACATGATCCGGTTTAGTTGGATCAACAAAACCCGGCGGCTGACGCATATAAACGGTTTCCGTAAGATCACCATGCAGGAAGGCAGTCTGAATGTCCAACTGTCGCAAGGACCATTTATTAGTGACGGCTAAGGACAAAATGGTCCGAATTGTAGCAGGTTTGATAACAGGACTAAACGTCTCATGGTAGTCCACACCATGTTGCTGATTAAAGCCTTTGGCAACTAGACGTGCCTTATACCTGCTGACCTTGCCATGTTCATCAGTTTTCAACCTATAAACCCATTTACAATCAACAATGTTAGTGTTAGGGACCGGGGGCACAGGAGTCCACGTACCATTCTTATGAAGCGAGTCCAACTCCTCGGACAGGGCATGGCGCCATTCAGCATACCAGTTAGCAATGGTAAAACTGGTTGGTTCAACAGGAATGGATGGAGAAGTAGTGTCCGTATAGGCAGCCGGATTATAACCGTCGGGTTGTTTAGGGTTTGGACGAAGGTTAGAAGGTCGAAGCCTAGAGGCCGTTGGTATGTGGGCCGAAGAGGAGGGTTGGGCCGTGGGAATTTGGGTCGAGGGAATTTGGGCCCTAGGAATTTGGGTCAAGGGAACTTGGTCCGTGGATGTGGAAGGGTTAGGATTAGTAGGGTGTTGGGCCGTGGGTGAGGAAGGGTTAGGAATTTGGGACGAAGGGTTAGGATCAGCAGGGTTTTGGGTCGCATTAGGATTTTGGTCCGATGAAGATTAGGCCAAGGTATGTGAATTCAGTGGTGAGTTAGTGGTTTGGGCCGATGACTGTTGGTGGGTAGAGTTGTGCTCAGGTGGGAAGCCGGGTGGAGGATTGGGAAAAATTGAGATGTATGGAGAAGCGGGCAGAGGTGACGGGTTGGGATTTGGTGAAGGTTGGTAAGGAAAAACATGTTCACTAAACCGGACATGTCGGGCAATATAGATGCGTTCAGTAGAGGGATCAAAGCACCGATAGCCATGATGAAAAAGGCTATAGCCAAGGAAAACGCAGGGAGTGGAACGAAATTCTATTTTGTGACGGTTGTAGGGGCGAAGGTAAGGAAAGCATTGAGAGCCAAAGACTCGCAGAAAGGAGTAACCAGGTTTGCGATGAAAACAAGTTCAAAGGGAGACTTGTTGGATGAGACACGGGATGGAAGCCGATTGATTAGGTAAACGGCTGTCTCAAATGCAAAATGCCAGAAACGTTTAGGAAGGCTTGATTGAGCCAATAGGGAAAGACCCGTTTGGACAACGTGCCGATGCCGGCGTTCCACAAATCCGTTTTGCTCACTGGTGTGAGGGCAAGACCGTCGATGAATAATGCCAAGGTTACGACAAAGGTTGGCGAGGGAGCGAAATTCACCCCCCAATCAGATTGAATGCATTTTAATTTTGTGTGGAATTGACGTTCGGTCATGGTGATGAAATTGGTTAAGATTTTATAAACGTCAGATTTTTGTGTTAAGGGATAAATCCACATATATCGTGTACAGTGATCAACACATAATAAGAAATAACGGTGACCATCAAAGGACGGTGACGGGGATGGACCCCAAAGATCACAATAAATAAGATCCAAAATATTATGACTACGAAAATTAGAATCAGGTAAATGCAATTTGGATGATTTTCCCATTTGACAAGAAGAACATAAGTTATTAGATAATTTGTCCGAAACAGGTAAAGAACAATAAGAAACAACTAAACGAAAAACTTGAGCATGAGGATGTCCTAAACGTTGATGCCAAATGTTCGAAGAAGCTTTGACAGCAGTGAATGCAACCTTGGGCAGAGACTTGAGTTGTGGAAGGCGGATAGAGTACAAACCCTGTTCACTGGGGCCCGTAAGGAGGGTAGTGCGTATAGACTCGTCCTTCACAACAAAGTAAGCAGAGTGAAATTCAAAATAAACATCATTATCAAGACAGAATTTTTGAACAGATAAAAGGTTATGTTTAAGAGCAGGAACATGAAGAATATCAGAAAGTTTAAAAGTTTTGTTTGAGAAGTGGATTTTGGACCACCCAATATGAAATATAGGGAGAGAGTCACCATTGCCAACAAGTAAGGAATCATTACCATGATATGCCTCAGAGTTGTCTAAGCTTGATAAGTCTAGAGTTCCATGATGGTTTGCACCAGTGTCAGGCTTCCAAGTGTTTTCAGAAGATGAAGCAGCATCTGAGAAAGCTGTAAAGTTGGCCTGGGGTGGGGGCCGATTCTGCGTAGTAGGCTGATTTGGGCATTGAGAAGGCAAGTGACCAATTCCGCATCGGTTGCAATGACCGTATACAGTATTCTGAGTGGAAGCCCATGAGAATTGTCGTGCACCACCATTATCTCTAGATCGTGGAGTGAATGAACCACGCGAGTTACCTCGATAATTGCCGCGATAAGTTCGACCACCACGGTTTGTATTAAAAGAACGAGATCCAAAATAGGCCTGTGGACGTGATGACGAAGTGGGAGTCAGCTGGTAACCCAATTGAGAAGCCATTAGTTGGACGTTTTGAAGTTGTTGCAATTGTTCAAGGTTCGGTTGGGTAGTTGCAGGGTTAGTGGCAGTCGAGGGCTGTGGTAAAGGTGAGGAATTCGTTGCAAGAAGAGCCTGTGGGTTAGTGTTCATCAATTTGGTGACCACAAAATCATGATCACGTAACAAAGCATAGATTTCCTGAAAAGAAACAGGTGGTTGACGAGCCAGCAGGTTTGATTTTAAGCCATTGTAGTCTTCTCGTAATCCTGCAAGAGTTAACATTACAAGATCTTTGTCTTTTACCAGTTCTCCGATGTTGGCAAGAGCGGTTGCATAATCTTGAGCCCTGCAAAGATAATCAATAGGTTTTTCGTCGCCCTTCATAGTAATGCGGAGAAGTTGACTTTTGAGAGTGAATTCGTGAGAAGCAGTGACTGGCGCATAGGCCCGTTCCAGAGATAGCCAGACTTCTCTAGAAGTTTTTCCTTGAATGTGTTGGTTCTAATCTTCAGACACGGTGGAAGTAATCAACATGCGAATGTGAGCATCGTTTGAAAGCCAGGGATAATAGCTAGGGTTATCGGTTGTTGCATCTCCAGCGGTAACTTTTTGTTCTGGACATGGAATCGTTCCATTAACATAGCCGAAGAGGATTATGAGAGGTTAAGAAGGTTTCAATCATAGATCTCCAGTAGCCATAAGTGGTGGGTTTGAGAGTAAAAGCAAATTTGTTAGAATTATGGGTAGCCTTTTCTTGATTTGAGAATAGAATTATCACTGCCATTGAACAGGTTGTTGGCTTGAAGTTGCTTGTTGGCTGGTAGTTGCGTCTGCAGCAGAAAGTTTTGGTGGCAGAAGGATTTTAGGGTTAGAGAAATTTTTGGAGCTGAATTTGGCTCTGATACCAAATCAGTTTATTGAATACGAAAGTGATGTTCATTACATAATAAGAGAATTACAACCAAATATATATAGAGAACCTAAATACACTTAGATACCCTATACAATATATAAAACATCAGTAATAGACTTAATATAGCCGACATAGTCTAATAAACAGATAGCTACAGCCATAAGCACAACCGACTTGAATCCAGGTTTCACTTTTCTTTTCTTACATCCAATCCCAAAAATTTAAAGATTTATGGGTTTTGAAATGTTTAGGTTTTTCTACTATTATCAACTAGTTCTATATCCGTACGGTGGATGGGTATATTAATTGTACAAGGATATAAACTTTTTTTTCTTTGGGTTCTAAAATGATCAGTTTGACCCTTATACTAAAAACCATAAATATGACCCATTTATCAAAATAATTTATTCTGACCAGTTTAATAAAAACAATAACCATAACCCGCTTACTTTGAGTTGCAACGCGTTACATCGCTTAGCAAACATATATAAAACAGGGGAATCGATGAGAAAGTTGTATACCAACTTGTTGTGACACGGAACATGAGTGAGCAAATTTAGGGTCAACCCGAAAATACCCATTAACAAAACTGAATATTAGCACCATATCTTATTTAGATACTTTGTATTTTTGTAATAGATAACCATTGTAAATTAGGAATCATTATATTTTCCTAATTAGGTGCTAGGTTAGGTTGGTGTTTCTTCCCTATATAAAGGGCCCTCAAGTATTATTTCTGATCATGAATTATAGAAGACCATAAACACTTTTATGGTATCAGAGCTTTGGTTCTGAAACCCTAATTTTTTTTTTCCAGCCGACAGACACATTAGAGCCTCGGTTCTGAACCCTCAATTTTTTTTCCCAGCCGACAGTCTCTTCCCCAGTCACTATGCCTAAATCTGATACCCCTGAATCCTCTGATTCATCACCGAAACAAACCCCACTCCATCCAGCCTATTCTGTCACGAATATACAAACCAAAATTCGTACTTTAGATGGAGTAAAGGTTACTTATTCCTCATGGATCAAGTTATTCAAACTGCACGTTGTTGCATACAAGGTATCGAATCATATTGATGGAACTAAAGCCCCGGAGACAACTGATCCCACCTTCGACGCTTGGAAAGAACTCGACGCACTGGTGCTCCAATGGATATATAGCACCGTCTCCGACGACTTGTTAGTTCGGGTTCTCGAAACCGACTCCACTGCTCGGGACGCATGGGTTAAGTTGGAAAAGATCTTCCTCAGCAACAAGAAAGCACGGGCCGCCGCTTTAGAAACTAAGTTTGTTAATATGACTCTTGCCGCGTGTTATTCCATCGATGATTATTGTCAAAAATTGAAGGGGTTGGCTAACCAACTTGAAGATGTTGATCAGCCAATCATAGAGTCTCGACTCGTCCTTCAGTTAGTTCGCGGCCTGCCTCAAGAATTCGACACCACAGCCTCGCTTATCAACTCTAATAATGCTGATTGGGACCTCGCAAGATCTATGCTCGCTGATGAAGTCATCCGCATCGAAGGTCGTCAGAACTCCGCATCCTCTGTCATGGTTGCTGCAGCCGCTTCTAATCAGGTTTCTCACACTAATTATGGCACGAATTCCCAGCCGCAACCCACTTATAATACTTCATCTCCTTCCAATAACCGGGGACGAGGGCGCGGCCGTAACCAATGGAACCGAAACGGTTGAGGTGGCCGAGGCCGTGGATCTGGTCGCAGTCAAAACTCTCCAGCATGGACCAATCAGCCGCCTACTTATCCCACCTGGGCTTGGTGGAATGTTCCTCCTTCCCCTTACCCAACGCAACCAGCCTGGTATCCCAATCAGCCTACTTCTGGGCCATCCGCACCGCCTCCTTCAGGCCCAAATCATCCCATAACAGGCCCAACAACCCCTCAGACTTTTTATGCGCCTACGGGCCCAAATCCTATGGCCCAATTCGGTAACCAGGCTCCTCCTACAGGCTTCGATGCATTAAACCCGGCTGATCTCCAGGCTGCCTTCTCAGCCATGCAACTCAATTAGCAACATCAGGATCCTGGGGTCATGGACACTGGCGCAGGCTCTCATGTCACCTTGAACTCAGGTATGATCTCTATTCCCAACTTGTATCCTGTAAACAGTAAAATTCTTGTTGGCAATGGGCAATGCCTTCCAATACATGGGTCTGGCATTGGCTTTTACAAAATCCATAACTATACCTACATCCTACCAAATATTCTTTATAGCCCATCCATCATTAAAACCCTGATTTATGTTAGACGTTTCACCCGTGATAATAATGTCTCTATTGAATGTGACCCTTTTGGTTTCTCTGTGAAGGATCTCAAAACTGGACGCAGCCTTTCCCGCCATAATAGCACGGGGGACGTTTATCCAATCACACCACCACAACTTCCGTCACAAGCTTGTATCATCACCACCACCTCTCTACCCTGGCATGATCGACTTGGGCACCCTGGCACTCAAGTCTTAGACATACTTAGTCGCAAATTTATTTTTTTATGTAATAAAGACACGTCTTCTAGTTTTTGTAATTCATGCCATTTATCTAATAGTAAACGTTTGCCTTTTTATATGTCCAGTTCTTTCACTTTTTCACCCTTTGATATTATTCATTGTGACTTGTGGACCTCACCGGTAGTTAGCAAAACCGGGTATAAATATTACATGGTCCTCATTGATAACTTTTCACATTTTGTGTGGGTTTACCCATTAAAAAATAAGTCTGTGACCTTCCCTACTTTTGTTAAGTTTCATCGTCTCATTCTCACCCAATTCAATCGTCACATCAAAACATTCCAATGCGACTTGGGCGGTGAATTTGATAATAACATGTTTAAACAATTTTCCCAACAACATGGACTTCTATTCAGGTTCTCTTGTCCACAAACCTCTTCCCAAAACGGCTGGGCAGAACGGATGATTCGACGACTAAACGATATCATCCGTTCCCTCCTAATCCATGCCCACTTACCACCCACGTTCTGGGTTGAAGCTCTTCACACTGCCACTTACCTCCACAATATCCTGCCCACCAAACGACTTAATTTCTTCACCCCTACATTCACTCTTTACCTACGACACCCAACCTATGACCACCTTAGGGTGTTCGGTTGTGCGTGTTACCCCAATACTTCCGCCACCCAGCCACATAAATTACATCCCCGTGCCATTCGATGTATTTTCTTGGGTTACCCACCCGACTTCCGTGGATACCGGTGTCTCGATCCTACCACGGGCAAGGTCCATATTTCCCGACATGTCACTTTTGATGAACAAACCTTCCCCTATACCATGCCCGCCCCCTCGAACATCTACTCTTTTTTAGACGACCCATTACCACACATGTTTCAATTCGGGTCAACCCCTATGCCTAAACCTAACATTACGGCCCCGTATACCTTCACTTATTCTCGTCGTCCCCGTCCCAACCCTGCCCAGTCTCAACCTTTAACCCAAACCAGCCCATCTCAGCCCACATCTTCACAGCCTGCCCACTCCATCCCCGGCCCACCTCCGCCAAATCCTAACATATCTACACCAGCTCCGACGCCTACACCTCCAACCAATACTCACCCAATGTCTACTCGGTCCAAAACCGGGTCTATGAAACCACCCGTTTACCCTACCCTTCTGACCACCTCTATCTCCCCAATCCCCACCACTTATTCGAAAGCCTTTGCCGACCCTAATTGGGTGCATGCCATGCAAACAGAATTTAATGCTTTACAGGAAAACGACACTTGGGAATTGGTTCCCCGTCCGGCTGACAGACCGGTTATTAGATGTATGTGGCTTTTTCGCCACAAATTTAAAGCATATGGGTCATTGGAACGTTACAAAGCAAGACTGGTCGTTAATGGAAAATCACAGATAGTGGGGGTCGATTGTGATGATACGTTCAGCCCGGTAGTTAAACCGGCCACTATCAGAACTGTTCTTTCTCTGGCAGTCTCCCGTTCATGGCCTATTCATCAACTGGACGTCAAAAATGCTTTTCTTCATGGTCACTTGAACGAGACAGTCTTTATGCATCAGCCTACGGGGTTCGTTGATACCCGTCACCCTAATTTTGTTTGCAGGTTGAAGAAATCTTTATATGGCCTTAAACAGGCACCACGGGCATGGTACAACCGTTTTGCCTCGTATATTTTGCAGCATGGTTTTTGCAATAGTGCTTGTGATAAGTCATTATTTATTTATACCAAGGGTGCCGACACTGCTTATTTGCTTTTGTACGTAGACGACATAGTTCTCACTGCGTCTAGTACTACTCTTTTAAATAATATTATTCAGGTCCTGTCGCGGGAATTTGCTATGTCTGATTTGGGTGCTTTGCATTATTTTCTTGGGGTCAAAGTTACACGGCACCAACATGGTTTGTTTTTATCTCAATCGCAATATGCGAAGGATATTCTGGCACGGGCATCTATGACTGCATGCAAGCCTTGTACTACACCGGTGGATTTATCCGCCAAACTTAGTGCTACAGAGGGTCCATTGTTTGATGATCCTACTTTATATCGGAGCCTAGCAGGTGCATTACAATACCTTACGTTCACTCGTCCTGATATTTCGTATGCCGTGCAGCAAGTATGCTTATTTATGCATGAGCCTCGAGAGGCTCACTTTGCTTTCATGAAGCGTATTTTTCGTTATCTCCAGGGAACTTTGGAGTATGGTCTTCGGATTGTTAAAAGCTCGTCACATGAATTAATTGCCTATTCGGATGCTGATTGGGGTGGCTGCCCGGATTCTCGGCGTTCTACAAGTGGCTATTGCACTTTTTTGGGTGATAATTTAATTTCTTGGTCTTCTAAAAGACAGGCGACGATTTCCCGTTCTAGTGCTGAGGCTGAATATCGCGGGGTCGCTAATGCCGTTGCCGAATCCACTTGGTTACGCAATTTGTTGTGTGAGTTACATGTTCCCTTACAGAAAGCTACGGTTGTTTATTGTGATAATGTTTCAGCGGTCTACTTATCCGATAATCCAGTACAACACCAACGAACCAAGCATATCGAAATTGATATTCATTTTGTTCGAGAGAAGGTTCGTGTTGGTCATATACGGGTTCTTCATGTTCCGGCTGCACTTCAGTATGCTGATATCTTCACAAAAGGCCTTCCTAGGGAATTATTTCAGTCTTTTCGGTCCAGTTTAAGCGTTTGTACTCCGCCCGCTCAAACTACGAGGGAATATTAGCACCATATCTTATTTAGATACTTTGTATTTTTGTAATAGATAACCATTGTAAATTAGGAATCATTATATTTTCCTAATTAGGTGCTAGGTTAGGTTGATGTTTCTTCCCTATATAAAGGGCCCTCATGTATTATTTCTGATCATGAATTATAGAAGACCATAAACACTTTTACTGAGAACTTCCTGAAACCGAACCGGTATTGTCTAAAAAAAGTAGGTGTTCGGTTCTTATTCACCGAATGCAATAGATGCAGGTGTCTGGTGTCAATGTAGGATTTTGATGAAATTTGCAAAGAAAAATATAGATTTAAACTGTAAGACAAGGTGCTTTCTCATCATTTTGCACAAAAAAGATTATATCTTGTTTATTGATTCATATGGAAGAAAGCAAGTACATGTATAGATAAGAAATCAATGTTCACGCACACACACACCCGAACATCAGTTATTCAATTTAATACAATATTATTAAACCAAAAACTTGCTAGCTTTTCAGGTCGCACCACTTGCATCGTGGGTGTTTGGCAAATTAAGATCTACTTGCAAATGTTGTCCCGAAGAGCTCGTGAATAACAGTCCCAATATCCATTCGATCTTGTGGAGACTCGTTAGAGCATTGCACACTAACTTTTACCAGTGAAATTAAACAATTTTCATTGACATCCTCACTTAGAAGCACTGGATCCACAATCTGAAGCACACAACCATCAGCCAAGGCCCTCCTAGCATAGGAATGCAGGTCTAGCCCTCCTTCAAACATTGGATCAACAGGTTTTTTCCCTGTCAACATCTCTAACAATAGGATCCCATAGCTATACATGTCCCCACTGGTTGACACTTCATTTCCAAGCCCATATTCTGCAACTTATTTAATTAGAGTATATTGTATTGTATAACAAAAGAAAAAAAAGTGAGTCTAATGGACTAGCAATCATAAATTACCTGGAGGTGCATACCCAATGGTTCCTCTAATGATACTTGAGCTACTTGCATTTGCATAAGAACCTTCTTCAAGGGAAAGTATTTTCGCCAGACCAAAATCTCCAACATGAGCAACCATATCCGCATCCATTAATATGTTGCTCGGCTTCAAATCACAATGAACGATAACATTTCCACAACGACAATGGAGATAATCAAGAGCACAAGCCACATCTTTGATGATACTGATTCTTTGAACAAGATCTAAGGTACGATCTACAGAATGCAACCAGCTCTCCAGATTCCCATTAGGCATGAAATCGTACACCAAAGCTTTGAAATCATTGCCTTGGAAATCAATACTTGAGCAAGCCGTTATGACCTTCACTAGGTTGCGGTGACGAATGTTTCTCAAGGCCTCACACTCAGCCATAAAGCTCTTAAAACCTCCTCGGCGTAGAAGATTTAGTACTTTGATTGCCACAGTGAAGCCATTTTCATCAAAAACACCTTTGTAAACCGAAGCAAAGCTACCTGTACCAATCAGATTTTCTGCAGAGAACCCTTCCGTTGCTTTGAAAAGCCTTCCATATGATATCTTCTCAAAAGATTCAGACAATCTTGCTTCTAATTGTTTATCTCTCTTCTTTTTTATATGACAATAAAACAAGACAAACCAAAAAAGGCCCAAACCCGCAACAGTGGAACATAGCGAAACTGCTACAATAGCATGTACAGAAAGCTTTCGAGTTCGTCTTTTGGGGTTGCTAGTTGTGCTTGTGCATTTTGTTAGGTGAAGGTCCGGTATTCCCCCACAAAGTCTGGTATTCCCAATGACGGACATTGCACTTGTGTTGGCGAAAACACCTTTAACAGGCACCTCACCCTCAAAGTTATTATAGGAAAGATCTAGACCCTTCAAGGGAATTTGTGGCAGATATGTTGGAATGTGCCCAGAAAAGTTATTGTGTGACAAGTCAACATATTCGAGGGCTTTCAGTGAACTAAATGATTCCGGCATTGATCCATAAAAGAGATTACTAGAAAGGTCTAGGCTTTGAAGACTGGCGCAACTGCTTAAACTACTTGGAAGTTCACCTGTTAAATGATTCATAGAAAAATTAATTGATCCTATGAGTTTCAGGTTGCCAATCTCTTGTGGAAGCACTCCAGATAGATTGTTTTGACTCAGATCTAGTACTATGGAAAGTGAAGTCAGTTGGAATAGCTCTTTAGGTACACACCCGCTTAGCTTATTTCCATAAAGTTCCAAATCTATAACTTGTTTCCATCTCCCAATAGTCGAGGGTATAGTGCCTTCCAAACTATTTCTACCAAATGCCACTTTAGTTAAAAGTGACAAGTTTCCTATAGATCTTGGAATAACCCCAGAGAAATGGTTGTCAAAAAGATATAGTATTTGCAGGTTTTGAAGCTTGCCAATGCTTTCAGGAATCAAGCCTGTAAAGTTGTTTTCACTTAAAGAAAATGAGTTTAGGCCTAACAAATTGCCTATTGATGAAGGGATGCTACCTGAGAGGTGGTTACTGTCCAACGTTAGGTAAGACAGTTTGGATGAGAAGTTCCCAAGTGAATTTGGGAGCACCCCTCCTAATTGGTTCATGTCAATATCTATAACTTCCAAATTGCTGCAGTTGGACAAAGAAGAAAAGAAATTCATGTCATCAAGATTCTTGCTTCCAAAATTGTTGTCAGCAAGAGATAGTCCCCTAAGATGTTGTAGTCTTCCAAAATCAATACCTATTTCCCCCTTTAAATAATTATAAGAAAAATCAAGGATTTCCACGTCTGAACAATTTGATATTGACGGTGGAAGGAATCCATTGAAGTTATTACCCCCTAATGTTATCCACGTGAGATGGGGCTGACTCAAACATAAGTTGGAGGGTAGACTACCATGAAGTTGGTTTTTTGTCAAACTTATTATTTCTAACATCGAAAGGTTAAATAAAAACGAAGGAAATGCACCAAGGAAGCCGTTCTCTCCCAGACCTATTTTTCGCAAGTTTTTCAATTGATTGAAGGAACTAGGAATGATCCCTCCTAGCTGACAACCTTGTAGAGCGAGTATTTCAAGAGATGTAAGATTGCCTATGGATGGTGGAATACCACCAGTGAGGTCATTGTTGGATAAGGCTATGATAGTTATTACTGACTCAGAACTAAAATCATTTGGAATTTTCCCAGATAGGTTATTATCTTTTAAGTTAAGGAATGACAGTTTTGGCCAACTTGACATGTTGGCTGGGATTTCCCCGGTGAACAAATTCTTGGGAAGGGATAATACCTGTAATCGGTGTAATTGACCTATCTCATGAGGGATACTTCCATGAAGTTGGTTGCTGGAAAAGTTAATGTAACGGAGGAAGCTCATGTTACCAATATAAGGAGATAAAGAGCCTACTAAACCCAAGTCTGGTAGCTTCAACATTGTGACTCTTGGGTGGCGGCGACCACATGTCACTCCTCTCCACTGGCAAAAAGGAAGGGAATCATTCCAAGATGTCAAAGCACCTTGAGGATCAAGTGTAATCTTGGATTTGATTTCGAGTAATGCAAGTTGGTCTGAAGCAGCACTAGAACCATAGACGGCTCCAATCATATGTATGACAAGAGCAACAACTAAGACTGATGCTGGTTTAGACAAGAGCATTATTACTAGCTGGTGTTGAAGATTTAAGGAGGAATGAATATAGGAGATGACAGATAAACCAAGACTCCGAAACTTATATAATAATACTTATGGTCATTGGTCACTATGTGTCTATGTGGTTCTTAATGAACTCATATTGATATGAAATATGTGGATAAGTGATTTTTGTTTATATGTTTATTGATTCAGAATGTCACTTACTATTCAATGCATGATGACTGCAAGTCCTACGCATTATTGAATCTTTTATACCGAAAACAAATTTGAATAAACCATCTAGCAAAAAAGGAAAACACTAACAGACAATTAGAGCAAGCTGCTAATATGTTGATTGGCCACTCTAGCCAAGAAAAAATCACATGAACACAGGCTTTGATTGAAAAGTAAAAGTAAAAAGAGGTACCCACTCAAGCGATTTCAGTTTGAATTTGCTATGCAAAGGGCAATAATAAAAAATTCAAAAAGAAAAGTATAATGTGTTTAAGAATTTTGAAAAATAAGTTTAATTTGTTGGTTAAAATCAAATAAAACCACGTCCATATAGTATATATTTTTTAAACTACACATACTAAACAAATAAGGATAATTGCAAAGTCTATGTGAAAACACTCCAGAAAGTCTTGTATGTGAAAACACTCCAGAAAGTCTTGTATGTGAGAACGCTCCAAAAAGTCTAAATTATTGTATTCGAAAACGCTGCAGAAAGCCGACAAATACTCACAACATACAAAACGAGCATGGGATCTTTGATAATCACAAAATACATATATATGAATAATCAATAGTGGCGGACCTAGAAAAATAATTTAGGGGTATCCCAATTTTTTTTACCTATAACTGCCACTAAGAATTCGAGGGCTCTTAGTGGCCCGGTGCGGCTAGTAAGAATTGACCCTAAAATTTTTCTTTCACCTAGGATTATCCCTGAGAATTTGAGAGCCAGTAGGGGCTCTATACGGCTCCTATATATATAATTATTAGGTTATACACTCTCGTGTATTACACGAGTTGAATAAAAAAATATTAAACAATCAGTATAGTATAATATGATATTTTGACATAAGATATAATTTAAATTACACATTAATTGTATAGATACGTGTGCTGTGAAACTATTTTGAAAGGAAAAGTGTTAATTAACCTTTCTTAATCCATACTTTTAATATAGTATTACTCCCTAATAAGGTGAGAGAATAAAAACAATTTAATTATAAAATCCAAATATAATTTTGTTTATTAAAGCATATGTTACTTATCATTTTTCTATTAATGGGTGTACCACGCATAAGAACGTTATCAAATAGTTCTCTATAAAACTTTAAATGTTATTTAGAAGGTTTATAATTAACATTTAGTTATTAATAAAAATTCTCTATAAACTTTAAATGTTTTAAAATTTTTATATGTATTATTTAGTATATAATAAAGATATCTTCAACAACAAAAAAAAAACTGAAAACTTATCATAATTAAGTAAAAATCTAAGACGTAGATAAATTGATAAGTAGACAAAATACCAAAAAAAAAAAGTTTGCATTCAATTAAATAAAGTAAATGATTAAATAAATTAATTAATAAACTAAATATTTAATGTAGTTTGACTATATTGGTGGATGTTACTTTTTACTTTTTCAGGAGGGTGTTTTAAGTTTCCGATGCTCATATTAATTAAAATACATCATTTCATCTTCTTCAATTTTTAACCATGCCGCTGCAACTTTTTGTCAACCGGAAATTTTAGATTTCGACGACCAGAAAATTGCATTGCAACTCATCCTTATCTATACTCAGGGGTGTCCTAATATGTGCTCAAGGGTATCCCCAATAAATGAAACGAGGATAAAAAAGAAAATTGCACTTCGACAAGAAGTTGAGGGGTATCCCGGGCAACCTCTGACACCCAAGTAGATCCGCCCCTGTGAATAATATGAACTTATACATGTGTTTAAGATCGAGATCGATGAGGTCTAACATGGGCGTCTAGGCGTGGGGTTTTTTCAAATAAATGAATAATGCATATTAACTACCGGTAGGGTATCAATCGTGTCAGGTTTGCAGGTTGATGGGTCCTAGCTTGGCAGGTTGAATACTTCAACCCTAACCCGACTAGTATACTTATTTGTGTCATGTAGCGTTGGCCCTACTTAAAATCATGTTGTGCTTTAGGTCGACATATAGCATGTTCATTTATGAATATGAGTAGTACCTAGTAACTTAATAACAATTTATACAACTAATTACTCTTAACCAAATGAAACCTATTTTTGTCTTTTTTTAACTGTATTAGCTCCAGACTAGAATAAGCGAATGGAAAAGGTAGTTAGAAGCAATAAATAAATTATTTGAAGTGAATAGTTAATGAAAAAGTTCATAAAAGGAAAACTTAATTTCACTTTTATATAGTTAAGAAAAATAAAAGTTAATACACCAAGAACGTGTTACTGTAGCAACCAATGTATGCATTTTTGGATGAGATTATACAAAGTGAAGAAATTTTGGGCAATTATAATATAAAAACTAAGGCAAATATTAATCCAATCTTGATCGACCCATAAAAAAAACAGAACTCTTTTTACGTCTTCTATGTAAGATCTTTTAATGATACATAGCTTTTGAGGATTAACAAACAAACAAAACATGCAGAGCTTTTGAGGTTAAGAAATTAACTAGAATACAAAATCGTTAGCTAAAAAAAGATTGAGCAGCGTTTTAATTAGGGGTGCAAACGAGCCGAGCGGCTCGCGAGCTACTCGAGATGGGCTCGAGAAAAAGCTCGAAACGAGTCGAGCCTTATCGAGCCCGAGCCGAGCTTGAGCCTAAAAACAAAGCTCGTTTGTTTATCGAGCCCGAGCTCAAGCCTCGCATGTGAAGCTCGTTAGGCTCGTCGAGCTTTATCGAGCCTTAGTGTAAACGAGCCGAGTCGAGCTGAGCTTATGTTAACTTGTTTACAAGCCGACCTCGAACCTAAAAATAAGCTTATTTAGTAAACGAGCCCGAGCTTCACTTATCGAGCTCGCGATCTTAAAAAGTCTATTATTTATATTATTTTTATTTAATATACTAATTAATAGATAATAAACGAGCCGAGCCCGAGCCGAGCTCGAGCTTTGAAAACAAAGCTCGAATCGAGCCGAGCTCGAGCCCGAGCTCTCATAAGTTAATCGAGCTCAAGCTCGAGCCTGGTCGAACTCGGGCTTGGCTCGGCTCGGCTCGTTTGCACCCCTAGTTTTAATCACTTTGACTGGCATGTTCATCTCTTTTTTGTCGCTTAATTGCCAGCCATTCATGCAGTTCTCGGACATAATTCTATTTCCTGTACACATAAATTCAGAAAACTGTTAATAAACAGGCTGCAGAACACCATGATCAAAACATCAAATGCCAATCAAGATTTGATTTGAGAAATATTAATGAATAGAAATCCTTTTTAACGGGTATGCAATAATACCTGCCACTCTTCGCTGTAGGGAGGATTATTCCTCTTTTCTCAAAACTCCTGTATCAGTCTCTAGCTAGGGTACAACATGCCTACAATGAGAACAATCTTTGGTAGTTACCAACATACATACATTGCCGTTAACGTCCAAAAGGTAGTTAAACCAGTCATAACTTCAGAACATCCCGTTCACAACTGCATTAAAGCAAGCCCTAGTTGTAAGAACTGCATACCTTCAGCTTCCTTAAAGAACCATTAATTTCTTCAGGTAACAACACTTGAACAAGTGCAGGCTCAAACCTGAAATGTAAATTAGTCAAACAATTCAAACAAGATACCATCAACTTCACACTAAAAATTATACCTGGCAAAGGTTACCCGTAAACCTAATTTTGGGTCAGGATGGGTCATTAAAGTGACCTCCTGGGTCATATCGGTCCTGGGTAAAATTAAGAACGGGTTAGAATTAAAACGAGTAAATTTAGAAATCGGTTAGAATGGGTTGTTCTGGAATTGAGAAAGGGTTAGAATGGGTTGTTTCTAAAGCTAAGAAAGGGTTAGAACGGGCAATATTGATGTCCAGCATTCATGAAACCTCAAAAATCAAGTCACCATAACAAGCTTCCGCCGCCCATTCATAGACCAGAAAGCAAGCTGTCTTGCAAACATTTGCAGTTTGCCAAGAACAAACGATTTCCAAAACTATAAGATTGATTTTTTATGTTTCCGAAATATAGTAGAGAACATTTCCTATTTTTAATTCAAAAGTTCTTGTTTTTTGTGCTAAAGTTGTGTCATTAAACATTTATTCGTTCTGCTGTCAAACTAAAATCACGACTCTCAATACAAAAAAGAAATAAAATATGTATAACAAATACAAGTGTTATGAAATGATAACTTAGACTCAGTTTGTGTTTGGTTTGCAGTCACTCCAGTCAGGAATCACTATGGGTATGAAACTATTAATGAATACTTTAAGCATTTGTTTGCCTGTTTGGTTAATACAATGGGATTAATCACTCCCGAAACTGATGCTCTGTTTGTAATATTTGGGTAAGTAAAGCCTGTCTATGAATTATTAAAAAAAAAAACACTTCTGATCATAAACAGTTTTTTCGATTATGATGATGTCATATGTCTCACCCCATAATTCGACAATGGAATATCCAAAACAATTAGAACCCAATGTCAACCAAAACCATACATGTGAAGTCATTTTATAAAACCATGTCACCTTGTTCTGACAACAACTCATAAACGACTTAAAAAAACAGGCATACCTCTTCTCAAGATCTGCATCATCATTGTCATCAGCATCCTTCCCCTCAACATCATCATCACTCATTATCCACATCTAGAAAATACATCTGCTAAGCTTTCCAACATTAGGGATCCAATTGACACGGATAACTAGACGAACCTAAATCCAAAAACATATAGTAGATGCAGAAAATATAAGATACCCACATCTTCTTCATCAATAACTCCCCCATCAACAGTTAGAGGAACAGGTGCAGGGTTTCATATGAACTTTCTGCATTTCATCTGCAACAGCTTGAGCCAATGAATCCTGCAGAAAAAAAAGCAGCAAGTATTATGAAACAAATGAAAGGGTGAATAATTATAACATGCCACTAAATGAACATAAGTACATAACCATATATAAATAATTAAGTAATATAGAACCATGTGACCTGATGACTTTGAGATGATGGATTGTATGAGCATCCAAGCAACTCTACTTCCACAGCAGGAATAACAATAGTCTTCACCTTGAAGACAAGGTGCCAGTGAATGGGGGGAGTAACGTCATGAGTGGGCCAGCTACAACAGATCATGGACTACAGGATAATCAAACAAATGGGCTGCCAACAGAACCCATTGGGCCAAGACGGAGCAATCGCATTACGTATGAAGAATGCCAGGTCATAGAGAATAACAGAATATGGTTACACAATAAATAGAGGGTAGGGTGAGGTGGATTAGGCATCTTCATTGTCAGTTGTTGACTCTGTTTTCCCATCTCTTTACTCTGTAATTTTTCCTCATCCCTATCAATACAAATTGTGCCTATTTCTGCCCTAATTTTGCTCTTAACTGTCACAGAATTGATACACTTGCATAACTAAAAATAAAACCGCATCACAAAACAGGTATACAACATATGCAATATATAAATGTGAAATTTTTACCTTTCTTTTCTTTACAGCATGATCACCTGAAAAACATAACTCCCATTAATAAATAATAATAATAATCAAATAAATTTCATAATGCTATAAGAAACAGCAACAAGAAGATGTCAGTTAGTAGTTAACCTCTGGATTTGTCGACGAAGAAGAGAGAGCCGCCGGAAAGGGCGTCTTTGCTGGTTCGATCTCCATGTTTTTTTTCCTTCCCCTCCTGAGGTTTATGATTTCCCCATTGTAGATTTTGTTTTTGCCAATGTAAAACCCTAATTGGATGAACTGGTGGGGTTAAGATTGTTGTAACTGTTTGTCGGTCTCGGATCCTTTTTTACCCGAATTGTGATGCGAGGTTTGAAGGGTATGTGACAATTTGAGTCCCTTGGTTATTTGTAAGGGTCAAGTTTAGCCACTGTACTATTTAACCCTTGCTATTTTGCTACTATGTTGACTAAATCATGTTTCTCTTGGTTTAAAGTATAAACTTTTATTTAGGAATCTTAGGAGACCTTTAAATTGAATAAAAAGTAGATATAAAATGTTGAACCATGAACATGTGTTACAACTTGTTCATCTGTACAAAATTAAATCGAAACGTAAAACGTAGAATAGAGTAAATAACTCGACTTATAACCCGCGTGTTGTGACAAAGTTGTTAAACCTGGAAAAATCATAACTACTATTATCAATTTAAATTGATATGTACATGACAAAGAATTTTCATTTTGTATACACTTCCATTTAATGTTGATCCAGGTAGTTCTAATTACAATTAATTTTTGAATTCTCTGTTTACTAATTCACAGTGATAGACTATTTGTTGCTATTTTATGTTCAAATGTGAATAAACAGAAGACACCTCACCTCAATTTCTTCTTTGGAACACTTAGTTCAAAATAACTTTTAATCAACCTTTATTGGTTCACTTTTAGCAAGTGCAAGAGATGCGGGTGTCAATGTAGGATTTTCATGTTTGCAAAGAAAATAATAGAATTTAAAACTGTAAGATATTAGATATGATTAATACTATATAAAAGACCAAATTCTTTCACAATTTGCAAAAAAAAAAAAAAAAAAAAAAAAAAAAAAAAAAAAACACATTATAACTCGTTTATTGATTCAGATGGATGAAAGCAAGTACTTGTTTATTAAACAACAAACTAGCTAGCTTTTTGGGTCGCACCATTTGCATAGTGGGTATTTAACAAGTCAAGATCTACTTGCAAATGTTGTCCCGAAGAGCTCGTGAATAACAGTCCCAATATTCATTCGATCTTGTGGAGACTCGTAAGAGCATTGCACACCGATTTTTACAAGTGAAATCAAACTATTTTCGTTGACGTCCTTACTTAGAAGCATTGGATCCACAATCTGAAGAACCAAACCATCAGACAAGGCACTCCTAGCATAGGAATGCAGGCCTAGCCCTCCTTCAAAGATTGGATCAACAGGTTTTTTTCCTGTCAACATCTCTAACAATAAGATCCCATAGCTATATATGTCCCCACTAGTTGACACTTCATTTCCAAGCCCATATTCTGCAACTTGTTTAATTAGAGTGAATTGTATTGTATAACGAAAAACAGTCTAATGGACTAGTAATCATAAATTACCTGGAGGTGCATAACCAATGGTTCCTCTGATAAAACTTGAGCTACTCGCGTTTGCATTAGAACCTTCTTTAAGGAAAAGTATTTTCGCGAGCCCAAAATCTCCAACATGAGCAACCATATCCTCATCCAGTAAAATATTGCTCGGCTTCAAGTCACAATGAACAATAACATTTCCACAACGACAATGGAGATAATCAAGAGCAAAGGCCACATCTTTGATGATACTGATTCTTTGAACAAGATCCAGCGTACGATCTACGGAATACAACCAGCTCTCCAGACTCCCATTTGGCATGAAATCGTACACCAAAGCTTTGAAATCATTGCCTTGGAAATCAACACTTGAGCAAGCAGTTATGACCTTCACCAGGTTGCGGTGACGAATGTTTCTCAATGCCTCACACTCAGCCATAAAGCTCTTAAAACCTCCTCGACGTTGAAGGTTTAGTACTTTGATTGCCATAGTGAAGCCATTTTCATCAAAAACTCCTTTGTAAACCGAAGAAAAACTGCCTGTACCAATCAGACTTTTGGTAGAGAACCCTTCTGTTGCTTTAAAAAGTCTTCCATATGATATCTTCTCAATAGATTCAGCCAATCTTGCTTCTGGTGGTTCATCTCTCTTCTTTTTTATACCACAGTAAAACAAGACAAAGGACAAGAGAGCTAAACCTGCAACAGTGGAACATAGTGAAACTGCTACAATAACACGTACAGAAAGCTTTCGAGTTCGTCCTTTGGGGTTGCTAGCTGTGCTTGTGCATTTGGGTAGGTGAAGGTCTGTTATTCCCCCGCAGAGTCTTGTGTTCCCAATGACGGATATTGCACTTGTGTTGGTGAAAACACCTTTAACAGGTACCTCACCCTCAAAGTTATTATACGAAAGATTAAGTTGCTTCAAGGGAATTTGTTGCAAATACGTTGAAATGTGTCCAGAAAAGTTATTGCGCGACAAGTCAACATATTCGAGGGCTTTCAGCGAAATAAATGATTCCGGCATTGATCCATAAAAGAGATTACTAGAAAGGTTTAGGTTTTCAAGACTGACGCAACTGCTTAAACTACTTGGAAGTTCACCTGTGAAACGATTCATAGAAAAATCAAGTGTTCCCAAGAGTTTAAGATTGCTAATCTCTTGTGGAAGCACTCCGGACAAATTGTTTTGACTCAGATCTAGCGCTATGGAAAGTGAGGTCAGTTGGAATAGCTCTTTGGGTACACTCCCACTTAGTTTATTTCCATGAAGGTCCAAAGCTATGACTTGTTTCCAACTCTTAATAGTGGAGGGTATACTGCCTTCCAAACTGTTTCCAGCTAATGCTACTTTAGTTAAAAGTGACAAGTTTCCTATAGATCTTGGAATAACCCCAAAGAAATAGTTGGCGGCAAGATCCAGTATTTGCAAGTGTTGAAGCTTGCCAATGCTTTCAGGAATTAAGCCTGTGAAGTTGTTTTCACTTAAAGAAAATGTGGTTAGGCCTAACAAATTGCCTATAGATGAAGGGATGCTACCTGAGAGGTGGTTACTGTCTAACGCTAGGTAAGACAGTTTGGATGAGAAATTCCCCAGGGAATTTGGCAGCACCCCTCCTAATTGGTTTCTGAAAAGGTCCAGAATTTCCAAATTGCTACAGTTGGACAAAGAAGAAAAGAAATTCATGTCATCGCGATCCTTGCTTCCAAACTTGTTGGCAGTAAGAGATAGTTTATTAAGATGTTGTAGTCTTCCAAAATCAACAGCTATTTCGCCCTTCAAATAATTATTAGGCAAAGCAAGGACTTCCAACTCTGAACAATTTGATATTGACGGTGGAAGGAATCCATTGAAGTGATTAGACCCAAATCCTATCCACGTGAGATGGGGCTGACTCAAACATAAGTTGGAGGGTAGACTGCCTTGAAGTTGATTTTCTGAGAAACTTAGAATTTCTAACATGGAAAGGTTAAACATAAACGAAGGGAAGGCACCAACGAGGCCATTCGCTCCCACACCTATTTTTCTCAAGTTCTTTAGTTGATTAAAGGAATCAGGAATGCTCCCTTCTAGCTGATTGTAAGCTAGACTGAGTTCCTCAAGAGATGTGAGATTGCCTATGGATGGTGGAATACCGCCGGTGAGGTGATTTGTGTGCAAGTGTAACACAGTTATCATCGACTTAGAACTAAAAGCATTTGGAATTTTGCCGGATAGCTTATTATATTGTAATTTGATAAATGATAGCTTTGAGCAGCTAAACATGTTGGCCGGGATTTCCCCGGTGAATGAATTGTTGAAAAGGTATACTGACCGTAACCGGTATAAATGACCTATCTCGGGAGGGATACTTCCATGAAGTTGGTTGCTGCCAAGGTTAATGTAGCTGAGGAAACTCATGTTACCAATATAAGGAGATAAAGAGCCTACTAAACCCAAGTCTTGTAGATCCAACATTGTGACTCTTCGGTGGCGGCGACCACATGTCACTCCTCTCCACTGGCAAAAAGGAAGGGAATCATTCCATGATGTCAAAGCACCTTGAGGATCAAGTGTAATCTTTGATTTGATTTGTAGTAATGCAAGTTGGTCTGAAGCAGCACTAGAACCATAGACGGCTCCAGTCATATGTATGACAAGAGCAACAACTATGATTACTGCTAATTTAGAGAGTAATGACCAGAGCATTATTACCAGCTAGTGTTGAAGATTTAAGGTCTTTTAGAAGATGCTAAATCAAGGCTCTGATTAAAAGAAAACTCGCTTGCTCAAGTTGCTACAGATGCTCCCTGTCCAAAAACAAATTTTAATAATCCCTGAGGCTTCGTTGGATTTTTATTTTTCTCTGTCAGCCTATTGTCATTTGTATATTACTTTGGTCAATGACTTAATAATCATACTTAATAACCCCAGTTTTTGAAAGTCAATAATAAGCCCCTCAACTGGTGAGTTTGTCATTCATAAAAATAATTATAATAATAATAATTAATATTATCATTGTTGTTGTTATTATTATTGTAATATTAAAATAAACTATTAGAATATCCTTGTCATTCTTAAAAATAATTATAATAATAATTAATATTATCATTGTTGTTATTATTATTTTAATATTAAAATAAACTAATAGAATATCCTTGTCATTCATAAAAATAATTATAATAATAGTTAATATTATCATTGTTGTTATTATTATTGTAACTAGTAATTAACTCCCCGTGCAATGCGGAAGACTTGTACATGTAGAGAATAAAAAAAATGTGCTCCTTCGCTTCTTCAATACCAGTTTTTCCTTTATGAACTTGGTATGCATCAAGCGTAATTACTTTGTTCTTCTTGATGAACTTGGTATGCATCAAGCATGATTTCTTTGTGAAGTTGGTATGCATGAAGCATGATTATAGTCCATGATAAAATTATAACATCAACAGAGAGGTTCGATTGATCGCAAAGGGGTGGTCTGGAGAAGATCTATAATCGAAGGACTAAACGAGTAAAATAGTAATTAAATGTATTTAATTATTATTTGAATTATTTTAGTATTAGATTTGATTTGATTAGTGTCTAATTGTTTAGAGATAAGATAGGGTGTGGTCATGACCCTCATGACCACCATGACCCTCCACGTCAGTGCCATGTCACTCACCTCTAATCCACAATCCAAAACCACTACCCTAAGGCTGGAGGGTGTGGTTGGAGCCCCCTAGGGGCTTTATTAGGCCACGTCAACGCCACCTATGATCCACCTCAGCCATGGAGCTCCCTTTAATTTGCATGGTGTGGGTGGAGCCCCATATTAAACAAAATAAAAAAATTCATTGGTGCAAAACAAGTGGGCCCCACCTGAACCTTTCAACCTTGGCGTTACCATGGTGGCGAAACCCTCTATGGCGCCCCTCATTAACTTTGAGGGTGTGGTGGGATAGCGCCCCGGGGCGCTATACAAGCTGAGAATGCGGGGGTGGCGCCCCCACACCCTCCGGCCTAAGGGTGTGGTCATGATCCAAACCACTATCCCCTTATTATTTTAATTTATATTTGTCTAAAGAAAAAGAAAATGATTACTTGAAAAATGGAAAGGAGGACCATGGTTGTCATGGTTTAATCCATGCAAACCATGGTGGATTAGGGAAGAAGGTGGTATAGTCTTCCATTCATGTTCCTACGTGCCGAATCATGTCTCAACCATGACCCCCACACCCTTTAGCCTTAGTAAGAATAGGAGACCTAGTAAAATTAGATTGTTTCTAGTATTTATATTCCTTAAGTCTTGTGGTTTTATTAATTCACACAACAATTAATAGAAGGAATTTGTGAATCCCGTTTGCATGGCCGGCCCTAAAGGTGGGCGGGGAGGACCACCGGCCAGGGCCTGATATTTCGAAGGGCACGTTATTTTTTAAAAAACTCCAATATGTATATGTAAAAATAAATAAATTAATAGGGTATACCCATATAAACATCAACATAGCCTCACTTACAAAACTATTTTTATGGTTTAGATTAGTTATTAGCCCATTGGCATTAGTTTTAGACCTTTAGTGAGCTCAATGCCCATTTTCGTTAAGGCCTAAGGGCACGTTTTTTCGAACTCGAACATGGTACAAGAATTCTCAGGGCCGGCCCTGCCCGTTTGTATTGTCTCTCTGATCCTGTACCTAAATTTAACAATTGGTATAAAGCCACAGTTTTGAGAGTCTCAAGAAGGATGAGCAGCCCCTCGAGGGGCTGCAACGGCGGTGAACCCAGGAGTGCTTAAAGAGCAAGAAGAAAAAAGAGGTATGTCGCTTTCTAGTGAACGTAATTCTTGGGCGTCTAATTACAATTGCGGCGGAGGTGAAACAGGCATAAAAGCAAAGAATAAAAAGTGGAGTTTTCTTGCGTTGGGAGGAGCCAAAGAAGATCATAGAGTTTGATTGGTTGCAATCAAAAGAAAAGAAAACAGTATGTCCACATATGAGTTCGATAGTGCTTTTTTTTTTTTAACGTCCAACATAAGAATCGTCGGGTACTCCGTACGCGGCACCCATTGGCCGAAAGGTAGCCCGCGGCAGCCCAACCTGCACGCACGGAGCCCCTAGCCCACCATGCCACCAGTTCCGGGGAAAACCCGACCCTGCACCCGCCCAAGGGCACGACAATGCAGAGCCGGTAAAACCCGGGTGGATCAGGAATCGAACTCAAGACCTTTCGGTCAGGAGTCTTCCCTCATTTCTATAACCACTGAGTTCGATAGTGCTAAATTAATTTTCAAGGTCCAAAGCAAATAAAATAATGGCCCAAGATATTGATTGGTGGATTTGTTTTTGGTATCACTAACATGGCTAGAGAATTACATTGAGTCCATCATTGAGGGAATCGAAACTCAACGGAGCAGCCATACATCAGCTGTTATATACGGCCCAAGAACATGTAATTGATTTTCGGATGATTTTGGGAGATTTATCCCAGGTTTGATCGTGTTTTATTTATCATAGACTCTTTCTCGTCAAGAAGGAAAATCGTAGGGGGAAGTTTGACTCTTTCTTGTAAAGAAGGAAGGTCGCAGCGGGAAGTTCGATTGTTTTTGGCAGAAAAACAAACGGGCGTGTCGCGGAAGAAACGGAAGAGCGAGGAGAGGCTTAGGGATTCGTTTGGCGACCGAAAGACGAATCATGTGGTTGTCGTAATTGATCAGCCAAAGGTTGCATCTAGGTTGTGTATCAACTTAGTTTCGGTGTTCATTTAGTTGAAGGTTGTCGGAATTGTTTACCCTTCTCTTGGTCAAAATTTCTCTCGGATAAGGTTCTCTCAATTATCAAGATCGATCAGGACGAACTTACTGAAAACTAGTGTTTGATTTTGAAGGTTTCAACGATGATGTGCTTTCACCGTGTGTCGGTGTAATCTCCATGTGTCGGGTAGTAACTTGAACAAAAGAATAAGACCTGCTCAAAGGCAGTGGTAAAAGATCTCGAATAGATCTTGGTGAACCTTTTGATCCAATTCGGTTAAAGGCAATTGACAAGTTATCCCTTCTTCCAATTGATCGGTTTATGTTATTGGTCAAGTGCAATGGTTCGATCGAAGTGAATTTGAAGGATAGTTCGAGGGCTACTTGAAAGTCGTTTGAGGGTCTCTTGAAGTCCGGTCAAAAGGGTCACATAGTCCGTGACTACCGATCGAATCCAGATGAAAAGGTTGTTTTCGTCCAAGGTTAAAGCTTGTGTCGCTTAGGCTCTTCAGGATGAAGTGGTGTTGTGACTACCGGATTAAGTAGTATTAATACCGGTAATGATGGTGTAACCAAGGATGATAATGGCAGTGTGCCTACTGAAGATATTAATGGACGTCATGTGTTTACCGAAGATGGTGCGGTACATCGAAGCAGAATAAGTCAACATTAAGAGGGAGACTTATGGAAGTTGATGTTGAGAGGGGGTGATAAAATTACAACATCAACAGAGTGGTTCGATTGATCGCAAAGGGTGGTCTGGAAGAAGATCTATAGTCGAGGGACTAAACGAGTAAAATAGTAATTAAATGTATTTAATTATTATTTGAATTATTTTAGTATTAGATCTGATGTGGAGAGTTCAAATGAGAAGAATTTTTTTGTAAGAAGAAAAAAGAAGAAGTTTCAACCAATAATAATGCTTCATTTTAATTCATTTAATATTTGCATTTAATTTTAATATAAGGGTATATTGGTAAACTTACATAAATCATTAATTTGTATTATTCCCCTTTAATAACTAAGTAAATTAAATTTGTAACCCATTTTCAAAATATATACTTTTTCCAAATTAAAAAAACAACTTAATTTAAAGTGTAGAATAAATTACTAGTTGTGTAGGATAAATTACATGTTGTGTAAGATATATTTCGAGGTGTGTAGGATAAACTTCGGCTGTGTAGGATAAAATTCTATAATGTGTAGGGTATATGTAGGAAAATTTTGATATGTGTAGGTTTTGTAGATTATATGTAGGATAATTAATGATTAGTTGACTAATTAATTAAAGAGAGAAAAACTAATGATATGAGTTATAAATGAAATAGTATTTTACTAGTATGCCCTTTCTTTTTTTTCTTCTCACATTAAATTTCTTCTCAAATGAACCTTCCCCTAGATCTGATTAGTGTCTAATTGTTTAGAGATAAGTATAAGTAAGAATAGGAGTTCTAGTATAATTAGATTGTTTTTAGTATTTAGAGTTAATTGCCATTTTCGCCCCTGAGGTTTGGGCACACTTGCCATTTTCGTCCAAAATGAAGGTTTTGTACAATTTTGCCCCCAACGTTTGTAACTTTTTGTCATTTTCATCCAAATACCTAACCAAGTTACTTTATATCTTATTATGAGTTATTTTTAACCTAACCAAGTTAGTTTATACCTTATTATTGGGTATT
Source organism: Helianthus tuberosus (assembly GCA_030545235.1). NCBI lineage: Eukaryota > Viridiplantae > Streptophyta > Magnoliopsida > Asterales > Asteraceae > Helianthus > Helianthus tuberosus. The sequence goes on from CM060434.1 coordinate 148,947,236, forward strand.
TTTGAAATTTATCAATTATAAGGGGGTAATTTATAAATTATCTTCTAGTTATTATTTATCAGCCTTTATAAATTATCTTCTAGTAATAAATTAAATTTTGACTACTTTTGTGTCATAATAAATAAGTTTAAAAATAAGAATACACAATTTAAGAATGATTGCTTAAAAACTAAAATGATATGTACATTTATGATTAAAGCATTAAAATGCAAACAATATTAAAATAAAAATTTTCGGGTTAAAATGGTTGTTTTTGCATTAATTCGGGAATATACGTGTCATGTTTGGGTTTATGTACGTGACATCACGACCCGTTTAGTAACCCTAATAAAATCAATAGGTGATTTTGGTTCAATAATTTTAGTGAAAGTTCTAGGTTGAATTGTTAACTGTGATCTGTAAAATTACATTTTAATTACAAGACTTTTAACGTTTAATTTTTTTTTTGTAAAACTGTAAATGCAAACATATTAAAGTATAAATGCTTATATTATTAATGTAAAAAAATATATACACAGCTAAAAATCGTGTTATATTATAAAAATGTTAACACCAATGTGATCTTATTTAGGTATACAAACATAGAAATAGATAAAAGCGTAACAATGAACATAGCATATGTTATCATATGAATTGTATTTTTATAATTCGAATCTTTAATAATAGACCATCTCCAATATATATGCATTAATTAAAGTAAAATTTAAAATTTAATGCTGGATCATCTTTTTCAAAAATAATAACTAGAAGATAATTTATAAAGGCTGATAAATAATAACTAGAAGATAATTTATAAATTACCCCCTTATAATTGATAAATTTAAAAAATACCCATAATAAGGTATAAACTAACTTGGTTAGGTTAAAAATAACCCATAATAAGATATAAAGTAACTTAGTTAGGTATTTGGATGAAAATGGCAAAAAGTTACAAACGTTGGGGGCAAAATGGTACAAAACCTTCATTTTGGACGAAAATGGCAAGGGTGCCCAAACCTCAAGGGCGAAAATGGCAATTAACTCTAGTATTTATATTTCTTAGAGTAAATTGTCATTTTAGTCTCTGAGGTTTGTCCCAAATTGTCAGTTTAGTCCAAATAGTTTTTTTCTCCTCTGGGTCCCGGAGTTTTCCATTTTTTTGCCATTTTGATCACATTGCCTAACTCAGTCTAAAAACCTGGTTATAACCAGGGGTATTCTTGGCATTAACAAAAAAAAAGTTTCTGAATTGCCATTTTCATCCAAAACCATTTTTATAATTTTTTTCTTTTAATTATACTATATATATATATATACGTACACACTCATAGAATACAGTCATACTCTCCATATATTTATCTCCTTAGAAAACTTTAACACCAGCACATAACTCCATCGCCGCCGTTAGCACCAGTCACCACCGTGACAACCACCCCCACCACAACCAACACTGGTTACCACCTCCACCACAGTCACCTACCTATCCGCCACCTACCTCCACGACCAAAACCTGCAACCACCGTTATCCACCATCGTCACCATAACCACTCCACTGTCTGACACTCCATCACTACACTACCATCCACCACCTAACGTGTGACACACCACGATCACACCCATCAACATTGATTCACGCCCACAACACCAAACCCTCGAACTCCGGCTGCAAATTCACTATTACACCACCATAAAACCTGCAACATCAGATCTAGCCGACAAGCACCACCATTTCAGATCCGGTTCGACTAAAAAAATCAACGACGGCTAGGGTTCTGTTGTGATTTTGAGTGGGTGACGAAGGTCGAGAGGGCGATGGTGAGACGAAGGTCCGACGGCCAAATTAGTGTGTGTGTGTGTGTGTGTATGTGATTTGAATTGGTTTGTTTTCGTGATTTTCAATTGAGTTTTATAGGGGTAGTGAATATTGAGGGTACTTTTAAGTTTGTATGTTGTGGCTTTTGATTTGAAGGAGTCGTCGGAAAAATAGCAGATCATTAGACTATCCACTATCACAACCCAACCCAACCCAATCTTTCAATAAAATACTAATTTCTCTCTCTTCCACCTACACAACCCAACCCAATTCAATTTTTCACCCACATTCACAACCCAACCCAACCCAACCTAAACTAATATTTTATTATATAAATATGATTTGTAATTATTATTTATTATAAAAATTTATATTGATAACATAGAAAAGAAAATATATATATTATAATATTTGGCAACCGTTTGCAACCTTTGGTTGTCCCACCAAACCGTTTGAAGCATAAATTAATTTTTACATTTTTAAATTGCAAATGTTTTTTTGTCTTTTTGTAAATGTGGCAACCGGTTGGTGAAACCGATCACCATAGTGGATAGTCTAAGATGGGGTAGGGTGGGTTGCCAGAGAAGAATGGTACGGAAGGCGGTGTGGGGGTGAGGTGAGATTTTAGTTATATTTTAATAAAAACTAGATTTTGCCCCGCCCGCGTTGCGGGGCACTAAGCCGAATATTTCTCTCTCATAACATGTCCGCCTGTGTTTCGATTACTTGTACATACTACTTATAACACGATCTCAAAAGAAATTACATTGAGTCAACCAATTAAATAAAAACACTATCATACTTAATAAAAACAAAAACGATAGAAAAACAATAATTTTAAACTGGTGGAAAAATAAAAATTACACCGAGTCAAACAATTAAAACAAAGCACTACTATAGTTTTGTCAAAAAAAAAAAAAAAAAAAAAAAAAAAACTAAAGCGATCGCATGACTGTAATTTTACACTGGGGTCCAAATCGTAATTTGACTGGGAAAGCAAAGGAAAACGATGGCAAAAATGTAAATTTAGATTGAAGGCAAAATTGTAATTTGGCTGGGTGGGGAAAAACAAAACTAATGGCAAAACTGTAAATTTCTACGGGACAGAATCGTAATTTTGAATCGAGGGAAAAATGGTAATTTTTAGTGGGGCAAAAGCATAATTTTATTTTGAACTAGGGGTAAAAAGGTAATTTTGAACTAATGACAAAATTGTAATTTTAAAGCGAGGATAAAATCGTAAATTGGTTGGGCCAATGGGGGAGTGCCATGCAGTTTCCTAACATTATTCCCCAATCTTGTGTCTATAGTTATACACTGGGGGAAAATCGTATTTTACTGGGAAAGCAAACAAAAACGATGACAAAAATGGTAATTTAGCTGGGAGGAACAAAACAAAACTAATAGCGAAACTGTAACTTTAAACGGGGCAAAATGGTAATTTTGAACCGAGGAAAAAATTGTAATTTTTAACTGGGGCAAAAGCATGATTTTATTTTGAACTGGAGGTAAAAACGTAATTTTAAACTGATGACAAAATCGTTATTTTAAAACGGGGACAAAATCGTAATTTAATTTGGCATAAATTAGGTGAATCAATTAAGTAATAAAATAATGTAATATTCAAAAGTATATATAATATTATAATAATAATTGGGTACTGTTCATCACAACTATGTTTTAATATGTATAATGATTAAAAGAAAAAAATTATAAAAATGGTTTTGGATGAAAATGGCAATTCATAAACTTTTTTTTGTTAATGCCAAAAATACACCTGGTTATATTCAGTTTTTTAGATTGAGTTAGGCAATGTGATCAAAATGTCAAAAAAATAGAAAACTCAGGGACCTAGAGGAGAAAAAACTATTTGGACTAAAACAACAATTTAAGACAAACCTCGGGGACTAAAATGGCAATTTACTCTATTCCTTAAGTCTTGTGGTTTTATTAATTCACACAACAATTAATAGAAGGAATTTGTGAATTCCGTTTGTATTGTCTCTCTGATCCCTGTACCCAAATTTAACAGTCCAGTTGCGCAACTCCTTTGGAGTTCTGTTCCTAAGAGCATTCTCATCTAAACCATCAAAATATGTGAGGGGTAGTTTTATATTATAAAGGGTATAAAAATGGTTGTGAGTGGAGGAGAGAGAAAATGTTACTGTTCATCTGTATATTTGGGGGGGCACTGTTCACCCAGTATAATTTTTTTAATATATATTGAAAGTAGTTGTGAGTGAAGGAGAGAGAAAAATGTAATGATAATATTATTTAATTGAAAAGGAGAGAGAAAAATTATTTGTTTTTAGTGAAAATATATTGATATAGGGGTTGTTTTTTAGTGGAATGTATGTATAATTTGATGGATTGGATGAGAATGCTCTAACGTTGAACATATCATTAAAAAGAATTTATATTTCATAGTAAATCAAAGATAAAGAAACAACCATAAGAAACCCTAGATTCGCCGTAGAACCAGAGAAAGAAAATATGAGTGTGTAAATTGGGTGAACTGAACATCTGCGCAATATCGATGCCTTTTATACATCCAGCTTAAATATTTACACATCAGTCCAAATGTATACGAAGAGATGATCGGAGTCCCTCAAATTTTGCATCTACCCCCCTTGAACTTTAACCAACCTGCCATACTTAAACAACCGTTTCAACAAACGTAACAACTTAATAAACTACATGTCCAAACTCTTATATCAAGCCCAGTTAAAACAGGCCCACTCAATAATGAGCCTAGTAACAAATAACCCAATAAATAAAACATATGAATTAAATCTTTCTTTTTAACAAATGTTAACACTCTGCTAAACAAGGTCAAATACCCCACTAAATTTGCAGAAGCAAAAAATAATTAAGTGTAAATATACAATTTTTGTGTTGATGAGGTGGAGATTGTGTTTCAAATACAGCAGTTGCAAAGTAGGGATGAGCTCGGTACCGACCGATACCGGGACCGAAAGTACCGGTACCGAAAATCCCAAAAGTAGGTACTGGTACCGAATATACCCGGTACGATACGGTTCGGTACCGGTACCGTACAGGATCGGTACCGAAAATGTACCTGGTTCGGTAAATTCGGTACCGGTACCGGGTACCATTTGCTCATCCCTATTGCAAAGATAAGCAAATCAACATTGATGATTGTTTAGCAGATGTTTATTTTATATAATGAATCTTTGCCGACTAAGATAACACAATAACGCGCACACATACTTTAAGGACTCAATATTTTTTGTTGTGTCAAACTCATGTACACCATAGACATTAAAAAGAGTTATTGGTTGGTCTCCACTACAAGCTAATAATGGTGTTCATAAACTCTCTTATTTAAATCCCTTGTTAGTACTAACACCTCAAAAGGATAATGAGTACCCACCAACCCTCACATCCTCTTTATAAGATGATGTACATTATATAATTTGTAACATGCAACACAAATTCATAATGCGTTGATTTAGATCTTTAGCTGTATTATTAAGTGGGAAGAGTTTCATATTCTACTAAGTTATCATTTACTTTATCTTTCCAGCAACTCAAACGACCTGCAAGTAACGCAAGATTATAGGCGTCGTCTCTCATACTATAACATTTTCGTCTAAGACGATGATGACAAAGATACGAGACTAGTCCTCGAGACAGGTAGATTGTCAATAATGGAGATGTCAACAAATGCGGCAATAAGCCAATAAGAATGATAACTCAGTCATTGTGAATCTCATACATTTTGATTTTGGTGTTACTCTAAAATATATTAGTCATTTTTTCCTATTGTGTAACTTTGGTTTTGAACAAAATAATAATGATAATATAAATAACCACCTAACAGGATAATTAGAAAAAGAATCAAAATTAGTTGTGTAACCAACAAATACAAATATAAACTCACATTAGAACATGATACGTTCCTAGTAGTAGACTAGTAATATTTGAGTTGATGTTTTTGTCGTATATTTTTAATGAAGAATGAAGATCTAGTTAATTTGTTATATATCATTAATAAGAATGTTAAGATCTAGTTAATTTGTTGTATATCATATATAATATAATAAGAATGTTAGTAGTTATTCAATTAAAGAAAACGAATCCAATTAACCCCCAAGTATGTAGTGTTGGTTATTGGAAATTATCAATTAATCGTTGGCCTAAATAGCGAAGGGTATTGCTAAATGCACTCCCCCTTTTTTAAGTTTTACTGAATGCACCTCCCTCCTAAAGTTTTTAAGAAAATACAATCAAACCTTGTATTTTCTATTTTTTTAGTTGCATTAGGAAACCTCCCTGGTTTTTCTAGGGGTTTATCTAACTTCCATAATTTAAATCTTGAATTTATACGTATATATACATACGATCGAAAAATAATCTGCACTGAGTGAAAACAAGAAGATTAAAAGAGACTTTGAAGAAACAATTTAGTGCATCTTTAGCTTTCATGAATGTATTTATCTTTTTCTCTGATATAGTTCTTTTAATTTTTTTTAACATAATCTAATGGATTGAAAAAAAATAAACTAACACCTTTAATTGATTGTAGCTCGTACAATAGAGGTGTGTATTATTTCTTCGAGTGATAACAATAGGATTTTGGCACAATCGACATACATATTCTTTTTTTTTTTTTTTTGAACTTGTAACACTGAAGTGAATTCATGAATCAAACAAAAAACTAACAACCATGTCACGTTTTCAAACATATAGGAGCTAAAAAATCCTAATTCAGACCAAACTGTACAATACGTTGGTTAAACTTCGGTTGTAATTTATTTCGGTTGAACTTTATTTGTTTTAGTTAAATCTCAACTTTAATTTGTTTTGGTTAACCTTCATTTGTTTTTTAATGCGTTACTCATTTGTTTTAAACGTAATGAACTCATCATAGTCTTAATTTTATTTTATTTTAAGTATCGATTCATAAATGTTATATTTCAATTCAATTAATGATTGTATTCACTTATTATGTATTATATTTTTGTTTTGATGTATATTGTTTATACATCAACAGTTCGATATATAAAGTGAGGTAAATGAAATTTAGTTGTCAAGCACAACCTATTTTTATATAAATGATATACAGCAACAAGTAATATAAAAAATCATCCACGTCAAATCAAATTGTTAAGAAGTATCAAAATCATCTGTGTGGAAAAAAAACTTAAACAACCAACAAATAATACAAAACAAAATCATCCGGGTGAAAAGAGAAAAAACCCTGAACAAAACAATCAAGAATTGATAGAAAAACAAACAGAGAATGAACCAAAAAAAATACCCGTAAACAATTGAACAAAACAATAATATATAAAAGGTAAAGGGTGGAATTTAAAAAATTATAAAAATATATTTTTGGAAAGGGAGGTATAAATAGTAAAAATGGAGATGCATTTAGCCACACCCATAGCGAATCTTTTTTTTTTTTTTTCATGAAGGGCAATGAAAAGGCTTAATCAAAACTTTTAAAAGGGGTGATCATGAATTTTGCTAACACTAATATTTTTTCCTTGGGGCCGAGTGCCCCTTACTCTTAGTATGGGTGTGGGTATGCCCTTGGGCCCAACAAACTTTAAAATGTAAATATTGGAGGCCCAAATGTGAGTTATTGGAAATTATCAACTAACCTGTTACATTTAACACGATAAGTTAAATGTGTGATACGTATCTGATGAAACAATGGTTAACCAGGTGAGTTAACTCACTGGTCTCGTCAAGATGGTTAATCCCTTCTTTCCGAGGATCGCCGGCTGGATCGTCTGGTGGAAGGTTTCCTGCACAAGGAACCAAGCCGTGACTCGCAACAAGGAGGATGGGGTGGGGGGTGCTCCTTGTTACCACTATCCGGCGTGAGAATCAGTAGTTTGCTTGGGAAGCAAAGTGTGATAGTAGTAGCATTGAGAGAGCTGAGAAGTGATTCCTCAAACCTGGTTTGGGGTTAGTATTTATAGCCGAGGAGTGGAGGAGGGTAGTTGAATAGCTAGCCTGACATCGCACAGCTATTTGCAGGTGTGTCAGACCTGTCGGTTACTGTGGTGATGCCACGTCCTGCTGTGGTGTCAGACTGTTGTATACACGCGGGCCGGTAGGCGACTGTTCCCAGTGCCACTTGCACTGTGGTGTCAGACCCACTTGCCTTGTAGGCAGGATGCGGTGCCAAGCCGCATCGCTGCTTGCGGTCCTTGATGTTGTTCCCGCGTTGGTTGTTCCATCCATGATTTACGCGGGATGCGGTGTTATGCCGCATTGTCTGCTGAGTGACTGTTACTGTTGTCCAGATCCCTTGTCGTGACGAAAATGTTCATAGGATGCGGTGCGGGGCCGCATCGCTATGCGTAACATTAGTTTCCGTCCTTAAGGTAAGTCTTCTCATCACTGGACAGATTGGACCGCTGTGTTCGCGTGTGCCCACGCGGACACAGGTGAGTTTATTGCTGTTGGAGGTTTTTGATGAGGGTAATGGTCATTCGCGGTCATGCTGACGCGAGATCTGGGACCATACCCCTTCAAGTCCCCCCAGTCTAGTGTTCCTTCCGTATGCAAGTTGCATGTGGGAGGGATACTGGACTATGTTGTCTAGAAGGTTAAATATGGGCCATGCAGATGGCTCCTTTTAGTAAGTAGTAGGCCTTTCGAGTGGATTGTTCCTTCCTTCGAGAAGGGTGTCTGGTGAGCAAGTTTCGTCTGATGCGGAATTCTCAGCCAAGGACTTGACTCTTAGTCTACCTTTTCTTGATGTCATCAGCCACCTGTTGGTGTTTCGAACCAACCTTTGAGACGGTGACTGAAGGTGTTCGCAGGGTTCGAACCAACCTTTGAGATCGTGACTGAAGATGTACGTCTTCGTCACTTTAGTTGTATCTTCTGCGGCAGATAGTGCAAAGTGTAGGTACTTTTGCTCAAGCTCTGTGTTCAGCAACTGGACATGCAATGATGAACCCTGTTTTGTGGGGTTTTCGTGTTCTCCAGTTAAGCTTTCTAGTAACCGCACGTCCTCTGAGGCTTAGCTCTCTAGTAACCGCACGTCCGTTGCGGTTACCTCGTTGCCGCACCTTGTTGGTCGTGTTTGTTTGAGGAACGTGGGGTAGTTGCGCCATTGTTGGCCGTGTTTGGTCGAACAATGTGAATCTGAACTATGGGCAGATAAACATGGTCATAGGTAGGGTTGTGCCCACCATTGTTTATTCTATGCGGTCCATAGGTAGGTAACTAGTCATAAGCAAACTTGTTACCACTGTTCTGGAGCTACTTTCCTTCACGCTTTGGTGGAAAGTAACTTTTCTGTAAGTAGTGTTTACCGGAGGAGAACACCTTAGATACTTGGGAAGTTGGTTGAAACTCTTCCGCATTCGTTTGGTAGCCACTTTCCTTAATGCTTTGTTGAAAAGCAGTTTTTCTTGAAGTAGCTTTTCTCCTCCGCATGGTGCTTTAGTTGTGACTCTTCCGTAGCTACCGTTCGCATAGTTGCGGTTTGTAGTAACTACTCACGAGTGGTTGCGGTTTGCAGCAAAGAACTCGCTTCTAGAAGTCTTGTAGCCTGGACGTAGCTCTTGAAGGTTCAGGAGACAGGGTTGCTGATGTGCGGTTGCTCAGCATACTTGTCCTTTTCTTTAAGGAGAAGCTGTTTGCGTTCCCTCCGTGGTTGTGAACTGGAAATGAGGGTTTTGAAGCTTGAAGAAGCTTACATGGAGTGCAGTTTACCTCATCCTGAGAAGCGGTTTTTGCAGTCCAAAGAACCATGCTGGTTCTGAGTATCTGACGCGCGTGTGCGGGTTGGTGTGTGTCCTCTCCGCATATTCCACGTGTGCGCGTGGGTATGTGCGGTTATTGCTTATACCCCCTTATATAATTTAAAGATATATATTTTTGCCTTTTTTGAGGGGTATGTAAAAAATGACATGCGGTATGGGTTATGGTTTGGTAAACCAGAAAAATCGCATGCCGCTTAAGTTTGGATAATGTTTGTCGCTTTTGTTTGTCTACGTGGCTGATGGCACGTGTGGGTTGTTGAAAGTTGGTAGGGCTCTGACATGTGATGATCTGAAAGGACGTTTGCACTGACCGAGGTCATAACTGCACTGTAGCAAGTAGTGTAAAGGTCTCTTCTGTCAGGCGCGTGGGCGGCCACGCGCGCGTGATAACCGTCAGCTGAAAAACCGCTGAACACGTGGCGATACGTCAGTGGCCCTTTTTTGAACGTGGTAAGTCGGTTACTGCATCGCATTAATTGCGATGAGTATATAAGGGGAAACCGTTCGATTTCTCCTCACTTTGTTCAAAATTCAAAAAATTTCTCCGGTGAAAAGAGACCCTACTCTTCATCTTCTCCGATCAATCCGCCTGTACTTCCGGTGATCTTCTGAGTTTTTCTTGCAAACCCTTACTTCTTCCTTCTTTAACTTTATTTCTTGATGGCTGAACCATCTAACCCACACAATGTGGAGGGTGAAAACCCTGAAACCTCTTCTCCGGTGGCCGGGGAAGAAGAAGATGATGGTGGTAGTGCCCCTGGTGGTGGCTTGCCACCCTTGAAGTGGTCGAAAGCGTCGTTCGACCAACTGATGATTAGTACACAGATGCCCTCCGAGTTTGGGGCTGTTTATCCCCAAGACGGTGATACCGGTGCTTGTGCTCCAGCCGGTCACGTGACTATGTGGGCCGATTCTTTCGTTGATGGTAACCTTCGTTTACCATTGGCCGTTTTTGTTGCTGAGTTGTTGGAGTATTACAAGGTCCATATCTCCCAGATGAGTCCTTTCGGGTTTATTCGTATTAGACACTTTGAATCAACTTTTCGTGCTCTTGGTTTGCCGGTGACCGTTGATAATTTCCGGGGGTTTTATCAGTTGATGGTGAACACCGGGTTCTTCTCTTTCCGAGAACGGTACGGAAGTACCAAGTTGATGACCCCTCCCAAGGGTATTACAAAGTGGAAGAGCAAGTTCTTCTATGTTAAGGCTGCCGCGGTTGTTCTTAACATGACTTTGCGGAATATTAATGAGCCTATCTCTGCGGAGGATATTGCCATTCCTAGTGCGGAGAATGCGGAGTGGTTCCCACGGTTGAGGACTATTGAGCATAGGCTGTTGAAGAACACTGAATTGTGGATGTTGCGGATGTTATTGACTAGGGCCGATAAGCATGCAAGGCCCATTATGCGGGAGAAAACTGGTGGTAAGTGTTCTTACTCTTGCGCGGTTTTATTATTCCCTTGTTTGCTTATTTAATTTGAACGTGTATTATCAGAAGAAGTTGTTGAGCTGTGGAAGATATTTGATCCAACCTTTACTTGCAAGGTTGATATTGTCAAGACTGCTGAAGGTGCAGGATTTAATTTGACCATTCTTCATAACTTCCGCGTTCCTACACGCGGGGCAATGAATGCACCCCTGCCGCAGGGCAAAGGTATAATTCACAGCCTTCTTTTCTTGCCTTATAAGTTTCATGTTGCTGATATTCTACATGCAGGTACTCTTGGGGCCCTTGGTAAGTTTGAGTCAAAGGGTGCCTCCAAAAAGCATGCAGAGAAGAAGCAAGTGGATAAACCCGTGCGGGGTCGCGGCAAGAAGAAAACTGAAGCTCCTGTTGTTCCGCCTTTGGTTCCGCATGCAGCAGGTATCTCTCGATCTCATTTCCGCAGATATACCGATTACGTGGTAGTATCTGACACCCTTGAGGGCTTGGGTGTTCCAGGTGCTGGTGCGGCCACAGGTGGAACCACTGCGGGTGCTACGGCTGCTGATGAGAAGAAGAGGAAAGCAGGGAAACTGTTGATGTTGGTGAGAAAAAGAAACCGAAGATTCAGACCAGACGCGGGGCTTTTGTGGGACAAAGGAAGCCTGCGGTTGTTCCTGGTACGTGATGCATCTCTTGGACAAATATTTTGTGTTTGTACTTGTAGTTTAACGTATTTCTGCTTTGATTGCAGAACCCCAAGATGAAGGGTTCTCCATCTTTGATGCTCCTCCTCCTCCCCCGCATGACACTGCTGCTGATGTGGGGGTTCATAAGGTTGTTACGCCTGAGCCCTCTACGCGGGAGGAGGATACTGGGAAGGGGCCTGCGGTCCAGATCCATGACACGGTGGATTCCCATGATAATGTCATTACCCCAGAGGATGCTGGTGATTTGAACCTGAAATTTGCTTATACTGAAAGGCCAAAGTCTCCTGCTGCTGAGAAGGCTTCTGGTTCCGGTTCTGGGGGTGCGGGTTTCGTAGAGACTCCCATTCAGCCTGAAGAGTCTGAATTGGAGTATTATTACCGCACCTATACGGAAGATCGGGCCATGGCTTACCACCCCCCCTGGACCATACTGCAAGGGGATGATATTAGTGCTGATCCCTCCGCAAGTAGGGAGATTTTGGGTGGTTTGGGCACCCCTTTTGAAGTCAACCGGGCCCGTGCCTTACCAACTGAAGCCCAGATTAACCAACTCTCCTCCATGCTTGTTGGGAGTTCCGTAATGGCCAATGCCATTATGGAAAACTATAAGGTGTTGGGGCGCAGGGAGGAGGAGAATGTGCGCTTGCGTGCCGAGGCTGAGGAGTTGGTGAAAGCTGCACGTGCGGGTGCCGAGCAGCTTGAAAGGGATAGGGCTGCGTTTGAAAAGCGTAAGCAGACTGAAGAGTGGGCTGCAACTGCTGAGCTTAAACAGGTTCGTACCCTTCCAAAACTGCTTTCCACTGAGCGCAAGAGTTGGAAAGAATCTCTTTCTAATGAGCGCGAGACACTTTCTAATGAGCGCAAGGCTTGGAAAGACTCTTGGGCCAAACAGAATGAAACTCTCTTTCGTGTTCGCCAGGAGCTTGTTAATGCTAAGGCCGCAAATGCTGCGCTGGTTAAAGAGAAAACAGCAGCTGTTGCGGCTTCCCAAGAGGCCAAAGAGGCCGAAGCTCGCCTTGCAAAGGCTCTTAATGAGGCCAAGGAGGTGGGGGCCCACGCCGCAAAGGCTCTTGAAGGGGCAAATGTTGATCGTGCCAACTTATCAAAAACTATCTTGGGCCTTCAGGTATAAGTCTTTTTTGCCTTTGAAATTGCGTATGTCTCACAAGTATGTTTGACCAGATTTGTATACTTTTGTTCTTCTTGAAAAAAGGATGAAGTGCGGACCCGGGGGGCCGCTATTGAAGAAGTCTCTGCTCGTGCTGCTGAAGCCGAAGCGCGGGCAAGAGAGGCTGAGGAGGCTAGAGATAGCCTTGCATCGTCACTTGGGCTGCTCAAGGCTGACCATGAATGGCTGCGTATGCGCGGGATCGGGCATGTAAGTATCCATTACCCTTGGTATTTTTGTTGTAGGTTTGCCTTTATAACCTTTGTATTCTTGTTTCGCAGATTGTTACGGCTATCCTTGATGCACCTGAGACTGTATCAGGTGTTGCTGATATTAAGGAGCGTGCTCGGGATGCTGGTTTTAAAGCTGGCTATAATCGCTGTATTAGCCATATGAATGTTTTAGCCCAGGGCGGATTTACTGATGAGCGATCCGGGTTCCACGGTGTGGATACTGAAACGCTTCTTGATGCTGCGGTTGCGGTGTATAATGACACAACCCTTTCCGGTCTTGAGGATCTTGAAAAGTGTCTAGAATCGGAGGACTATGTGGACCGTTTGCGAGTGTTATACGCTGATGAAGAAGATGAGGAGAAACCTGCTGTTGAAGGCACTGATGGTGCGGGTTCCAGCGGGACAAAGAAAGACTAGGCTGGCCTGCGTGCCTTTTTTGTTTCCTCATGTAAATGTTTTGTTCAATTTGTACAAGTGTAAATTCCCTGTGCACCGCGTAGGTGTAGGAATTTTTTGAATATAAAGAATTGTTTTGTTCAATTTGTACAAGTGTTTTTACTACTTGTATGTTTGAATTTGTAAGAGTTTAGTGTTACTATGAGTGACACTAAATCTGTAATTGCCTTTTGCATATCTAGGTGATATGCAAGTATGAAGAACTGTGTCTGGCCGGATAAATAGTGTTGCCATTGCTGGCCTATTATAATAGTTGCGTGTGGTAACCACTCTGTGTGGGTATCACGAATGAAGATTTTGCTAATCTGTTTTTGTGTATACCTCAGAGTGGAACACGCATTTGTAATAGAAATAAATAAACAATATTGCATTGAATCGTCTATTTATTTATTTGCAAATGGCCCGTGGCCTGATAGGTTACATGGTGAATGTAAAAAACATGGCTTACATATAACAGCGTCGAAGCTGTTGTGCATTCCATGTGCGTGCGATAGTTTCGCCTTCAAGTGTTTGAAGTTTATACGCGCCTTTGCCCAGGACCTCTTGGATGAGGTAGGGTCCTTCCCACTTGGGGGCAAGTTTCCCTGGGCGTTCCGCGTTAGATGCTTCATTGTCGCGAAGGACGTAGTCTCCCGGGTTGAAAGTACAAATGCGAACGCGTGCATTGTAGTATTTTTCAAGTTTGGTTTTGTATTTGGCCTCGTTGATGGCAGCGTTTTCGCGCCTTTCTTCCAAGAGGTCCAAGTCAACCCTGCGTTCCTCATTGTTGTCTATCTTGTTGATAGCCAACATTCTAGGTGAGGGGAGGCCTACTTCCGCGGGGATCATTGCTTCAGTGCCATAGACCAGGCTGAAGGGTGTCTTACCGTTGCTTGTTTTTGGGCTTGTCCTGTGAGCCTATAAAATACTTGGGAGTTCATCAACCCAGCCGCGTCTGGCTGTTCCCAACCGTGCTTTGATGCCTTCCACTAAGCTTTTATTGATACTCTCGACTTGGCCGTTCCCTTGCGGATGCGCCACTGAGGAGAATATGTATTCAATGTTTAGCTCTTTTAGCCATTTTTGAAAGTCATCGGCGGCGAAGTTGGTGCCGTTATCGGTGACGATGCACATTGGTAGACCAAAATGGCAGATGATATGTTCCCACACGAATTTCCTTGTTATCATAGCGGTGGTTGATGCAAGCGGCTTTGCCTCTACCCATTTTGTAAAGTAATCAACAGCCACTATGATAAATTTCACTGCACCAGGTGCGTCTGGAAATGGTCCCACCACATCGATTGCCCATTTTTTGGAATGGCCATGCGGTGGTGACGGGGATCAGGTTGTTCTTGGGACGCAAGGTCTTGGGAGCATGTCGCTGACAATTGAAACATTTGCGTAAGACTTTGACTGCGTCCAGGTGCATGCCGGGCCAATAGTAACCGGCGTTCATGATTTTGGCCACGACCATGCGTGGGCCTGCGTGTATGCCACATATTCCCTCGTGAATTTCTTTGATAAGGTAGATGGCATCTTCGGGGTTGACGCATCGTAGGAGTGGCCCCAGGTATGATTTACGGTATAAGATACCGTCTCCCATTTGGTAATGACACGCTTTGTATTGTAGCTTGCGTGCTTCTGCCTTGCTTTCGGGAGTAACACCTGATTGTAAGTATGCAATTATCGGTGTCATCCAGGATGTAGTACCGTACTGGATGACATTGACCTGGCGCAGGGGTACCGAAGGATTTTGCAGAATCTCGATGCGTACCTCTTTTGCCAGGTGTTGGAAGCTGGTGGATGCAAGTTTTGATAATGCATCCGCAGGTTTTTTATCACTCCTGTTGATATGGCGAATATTGAAGAAGGTGAACCTTGATTTCAGTTGCAATGCTTGTTCGAGGTAGAGGATCATGATATCCCCTTTTGCGGCATAGTCACCGCGTATCTGACCTGCAACCAGTAGTGAGTCGACATGTGCTTCCAAATGTTTGACGTCGAGTTTGACTGCCAACCGCAGCCCTGCCAGTAGAGCCTCATACTCCGCCTCGTTATTCGTGCTTTTGAAATCGAGGCGGATGGCGTAGGTTAGCTCTTGGCCATCGGGGCTGACAAGTCGAAGACCTGCGCCAGCACCATCTTCATTGGATGCACCATCTGTATATAGTGCCCAGGTTTCTGCGGAGGATGGTGGTGATGCGGGGTTTTGTTCTTCTTCGCATTCTTGAATGCGGTTTGCTGGTACTTCAGCAACGAAATCAACCAAGACCTGGCCTTTGATTGCGGGGCGCGGCTTATAGTTCAGTGAAAGTGCGCCCAGCTCAATTGCCCATTTTGCTAACCTCCCAGAGATGTCGGGTTTGGATAGGATCGGGCCGATCCTGTAGTTAGTTAACACTGTGATGACGTGGTTTGCGAAGTAACGTCGTAGACGTCTCGATGCGTGCACTAGTTCCAGTACCAATTTCTCCATGATGGAGTACCTTGTCTCTGGGTCGTTGAGCATTTTGCTGATGTAGTAGATGGGTGTTTGGACGCCTTCCCGCTCCACTATGAGTACCGCGCCTACCGCGTTGTCCGCGGCAGACAGGTATAGAATAAGTGGCTCATCTTTTCGTGGTGCGGTTAAAGTTGGGAGCTGGATCAAACACTCTTTCATCTCCCGGAAAGCTTTTTCGGCCTCTGCGGTCCATTGGAATTGTTCCTTTTTTAGGCAGCTCCGCAGGGTCTTGATGAAAGGGTATGACTTAGCTGCGTGGTTGGCTAAGAATCTGTTTAGTGCGGCTAGCCTGCCGGCTAGTCGTTGCATTTCTTTCATCGTAGAGGGCGATGGCATGCGTTCGATCGCCTGAACCTTTTCCGGGTTTACCTTGAATCCATCTTTGGTTACAATGAATCCGAGGAATTTGCCTTCTTCCATTCCAAACGAGCATTTCCCTGGATTAAGCTTCATGTTGACGCTTCGCAGAGTTTGGAATGTTCTTTCGATATCGGTGAGCATGGTGTCTTCCTCCATGCTCATGACGACCAGGTCGTCCATATAGATTTCGACACTTTTGCTTATCTGACCGCGAAAAGTGTCGTTCATCAATTTTTGATAGGTTGCGCCCGCGTTGCGCAACCCGAACGGCATTTTGGTGTAGCAGTAGTTCCCGGTAGGAATGCGGAATGCCGTTTTGTCTTCGTCTTCGATTGCCATCTGTACCTAGTGGTAGCCTTTGTAACAATCGAGGAAGCACTTCCATCGAAATGGTGCGAGGTTATCGACCTTCTCGTCGATCTCCGGAAGTGCGTAACAATCCTTGGGGCAGGCCTTATTGAGGTCTTTGTAATCGACACACATGCGCCAGCCCCCGCTTGGTTTTTCTACCATGACTGGGTTGGACAGCCAAGTCTGGCATTTGACTTCCCGCAGTATGCCAGCGGAGAGCAGTTCCTGTACCTGCTCTTCCATCGCCGTGTTTTTTGCTGATCCAAGGTGGCGTTGGCCTTGGATCACCGGCTTGATACCTGGCATGGTATTCAAGAAATGTTGCGCGATTTCGCGTGGAACCCCTGTCATGTCTCTGGGTGTCCATGCAAAAATATCTTGGTTCTTGAAGAGGAGTTGCTTCAGGCGCGCTCTTATGGTAGGTGTCAAGGCTTGGCCCAACGTGACCGTTTGCTCTGGGTGTCTTGCGTTAAGCACCCATTTTTCTGGTTGCATGTTGGGGGTGGGCCTTGCTACCTTGGCTGGACGTAGGTCGTCCGTAGACATAACTTCTCTCCGGGCGTATATTATCGCGACCCCCGTCTCGGTTGGGAAACCAATGGCAGAGTGAGGGACGGAGTTTCCCCTCTTTTAGGGCTCGCTCAATCTCCAGTCGGAGACTGATGCAGCTGTTTGTTGTGTGGCCATTGTCCTTGTGATACTCGCAGTAGAGTGCGAGATCCTGGTTCTTTTTGAACTTCATCGGTTGGGCTGGTCACAGGAATTGTGCGTCCGTGAGAAGGACGTCGCTTGGCGACTGGTTAATCTCGGTCCAGCTGCGGTCCCGAGATTCCTTTTTTGACGCCCGATTTTCACGTTGGGCGTTGATTGTAGCCCTTGTGTCGGGCTGGTTGCTTCGTGGGACATATGGTCTGGAATCGCTGCCACGATTCCATGTGTCCCGGTTGCGCTTATTGCTGCGCTTGGGCTCTTGGCGGGAAGAGTGGCCTTCCGCCTGGGGTTGTGCCTTTGACATGTGCGGTCTTAGAGACCGCTGAGTCTGGGCGTATGTCTTGACCGCAGCCATGACATCCTCCCACTTCTTGGGCAAACCATCTTTGCCAGAGATATTCATAACCATTTGCTCGTCTTTAACAGCAACAATGAAATGATTACGTGCCATTTGGTCGGCGACATCGCCTATCTCTAGGCATTATTTATTGTAACGGACAACGAACGCTTCAAGCGATTCGTTATCCTTGCGCCAGATGTTCATGACGTCCATGGAATCACGTTCATGGCGTCGTTGCTGGCTAAAGTGTGCGAGGAACTTTTCTTGTAACTCCTCGAATGAGGTCAGTGACGCTGGTGGTAGAGAATCGAACCATGCCCTGGCCAGACCTGTTAGGGTCTGTGTGAAAAAAATGGCACCAGGTGGGTTCATCCCATCTACCGTTGCACCCGGCGCCGACGAAGATGTTGTTGTGATCATCCGGGTCGGTTGAACCGTTGTATTTCCCAATGTTTAATGGGAATTTTGTGGTGGTGACATCGGCGTGGGCGATTTCTCGGACGAACTTGGAGTTTTCGGCTGCAGATTTCGGCCTGTAGGGTTGGCCGCGGTGACGTTTTGCAGCGCGGAGGTACGTGGTGCGGGGGTGAGTGGGAGGAACGTAGTTGCGTCCTCCCGGTCTGCTGCTGGTGGCATGGGATTCCGCACGGTATGTACCATCGTCTGGATCGGTGTAGCCTTGCCCTTCACGGTGGGACTGGGGTCCCAGTCGGCTGTGAATTCCTAGGCCGTGGTGGGCTGTAGACTGTCGCCTAGTTTTGCCATGTGGGCCTAGGCGACTCTGTATATGGCTCATGTGGCGGGACCCATATGTGGAGTCGTCCTCATCAAGTGTGCGGACGTCGCAGTAAGAAGAGCCGCGATCTTCGTGCCTACTTCTGGAGTCCGGATGTGTTGGGGCCCTGCCTTCGTACTGTAAAGTACGACCTGCAGGGGTGTGCGGTGCTGGGGTGGGTCCCACAGATACTTGTGCTTCTGCGCAAGCTCTGTTGTATATTGCAGCCAGCATAGCTGCTTGTTGGTCGTACCAGGCATGAAGGTTCATGCCTGCAGGTATCACAGGAGCGTACTGTGATAAATCATGCCCAAACGTAAGGGATGCGCCCCCTTGCGTTGATGTCCCAATGTGTTCAGCATTTGGGCCTAGAGGAATGGTTCCCGCAGGCCCTTGGTTTGCGGGGTTTAGGTTATCCCCGGTGGTGTTGTTTTGACGATCAGACATGATCTTTGGAGAGAAATGGATGGTTGGAAAAAGTGCTAAGAGTAGCGGTGGGCGCCAATGATGAAACAATGGTTAACCAGGTGAGTTAACTCACTGGTCTCGTCAAGAGGGTTAATCCCTTCTTTCCGAGGATCGCCGGCTGGATCGTCTGGTGGAAGGTTTCCTTCACAAGGAAACAAGCCGTGACTCGCAACAAGGAGGATGGGGTGGGGGGTGCTCCTTGTTACCACTCTCCGGCGTGAGAATCAGTAGTTTGCTTGGGAAGCAAAGTGTGATAGTAGTAGTATTGAGAGAGCTGAGAAGTGATTCCTCAAACCTGGTTTGGGGTTAGTATTTATAGCCGAGGAGTGGAGGAGGGTAGTTGAATAGCTAGCCTGACATCGCACAGCTATTTGCAGGTGTGTCAGACCTGTCGGTTACTGTGGTGATGCCACGTCCTGCTGTGGTGTCAGACTGTTGTATACACGTGGGCCGGTAGGCGACTGTTCCCAGTGCCACTTGCACTGTGGTGTCAGACCCACTTGCCTTGTAGGCAGGATGCGGTGCCAAGCCGCATCGCTGCTTGCGGTCCTTGATGTTGTTCCCGCGTTGGTTGTTCCATCCATGATTTACGCGGGATGCGGTGTTATGCCGCATTGTCTGCTGAGTGACTGTTACTGTTGTCCAGATCCCTTGTCGTGACGAAAATGTTCATAGGATGCGGTGCGGGGCCGCATCGCTATGCGTAACATTAGTTTCCGTCCTTAAGGTAAGTCTTCTCATCACTGGACAGATTGGACCGCTGTGTTCGCGTGTGCCCACGCGGACACAGGTGAGTTTATTGCTGTTGGAGGTTTTTTATGAGGGTAATGGTCATTCGCGGTCATGCTGACGCGAGATCTGGGACCATACCCCTTCAGTATCATAAACGGGTTAGGCAGGTTGAACCCGTTTAGACACGATTTCGTGTCACTGATACGTAACCCGTTTATGAACCGATCCCATTTAACTAACCCTAACCCGCTTAACTTCATGTCGTGTTAACGGGTTGTATCGTACATGTCATATTAATTGTGTTAACGGGTCGTGTCATAAATTGTCGGCTCTAAAGGTAACGCATGAGATTCTCATTGTCCTATAAAAATAGACTTTTATTTATTTCGTGTGGATTTACACTCAGGTATGGTAACTCTATTGACTATTATATAAACAAAATAAGATAGTCGGTTCTTGTAATGATAAATATGTAGAAATGCATGTCTCGACTTGCAACTCAGACATCACATCTTCGATTTTTGATTTCCAAAAAGGAAGCCCTTGTAATTTGAACAGTCAAATGAGGGTTCTTGAGTGCAAACACATCAAATTTAGCTGCAAAAACTATATCCTCCATGTTCTTAACAACAAAACTCAGTGCAGTCTCCTTGAGGTTTCGGTTACAAATAGTATCCGAAATCTCTAAAATATCAAGCGCGTTACTCGTGCTAAGGATCTCAAGCATTCGGTTTTCGCAGAATTTTTGTAAGAACTGGATCTCATACTTGTCTGCTGCTATAGACAATGAATACAAATGTTTATCCAGTTTTTCTTTCGCTAAATCGCCGCTATATAGAAACTCCAGTAAAGATTCAAGTTCTTCATGGTTTAGTTCAGGGAGGGTAATACTGTCATTTGGTGCAGCTTTACATCCATCAGAGTCTAGCATGTTTTTAAATATGTTAGACCTTGTTGCCTGCATTGCAAATTAAAGAAATTATATATAAAAAGTTAAAAATACCATCTTTAAATATTGTTGTTGTGTTATGTGTTATGCTTGCAAAATCATTTTAGAATATTTATTAAAGATTTTGTAAATATTTTAGATTTATTTAAAGTTAAAGATAGTACCAGTAAGGCTCTATGTGCAGGTATGGAGGGAGCATCATCACCAGGCTTGATAAGAATGTCTGTATGAATTTGATCTCTAAATGCAGCTTTGAAACCACTTAAAAATACCAACTTTTGGTTCATTTCTTCTTCCATCTTCTTCATCTCTTTTAACCATTTTAAAGAACTCATGAAACCCTGAAAATTTTCATGATTTTCTTTAGTTTTTGCCAACTAATTTTCTTACTTTCTGATCAAGTAAGTTGTTTTAACTTATAATAATGATGGATATATAGTACCTATAAAAAGGCAATGCCAAAAAGGGATTTACTCATTTACATAAAGACAACATCATAAGTATTGTGTTTAAAAATGTCACATAACATATAAATTAAACTGATGCAAACTATTAACTAATATCAAACAGCAGAAGATTGAAGAAGGGTTGTTTGTTACTTTTTTAAGTCAATGATCAAGAATATTTCATAATTTTTCTACCTTGCATGCTTATTGCTAATAAAGAATTTAGTTTAATTTAATAGTAAAAAAAATAATTGACATAAATTAGTTAGAACAAACTTAAGATTCCTAATGCTTTATTGAAATGATAATAAAACTTTGGATAATTTGTTAATTACCTTGGAAGAATTAGGAACCAAAGGATCATTAGAATATTTTCCAGAAATCTTATGATCATCAATCTTGTTTGTCATGGCGATAATGCTTTTCGCACCTTCATAACAAGCGACGCATATGGTGTTCCTAGGAGGCCTCAAATTATACGGCATGGCGCTACAGATCGAGCAATCCATTATTCGAATAAACTCTGAAGTTGAGATTTTGATATGAACAACAATTGCAAATAAATGAAGAACAAAACGGAATTATAAAATAAGGGAGAAGGGGAAGAAGATGAAGTATTGTTTAAGAGATGGTGTGTTGTAGGATGCTTTTTGAAGTTCTATATGAAAGAAACTACAAAAGGAAGCAATTAAAAAATTGCTTTGGTTATAAGCATGAATTAATTAAATATTACATAATAATTAGTTAATATTTCCCTATTGGAAATTCAAGGCTATCTTCCTAAAAGGTACCTTTTTCAGTTTCTCTCATTATATGTTTCCTACTTTTGCTTATATATTTCTATATACTGTGGATAAAGTCCATGCACTGGAATTACATTACAACCCTTCTTGTATAAGGCTAGCCGATTAGAATTCCATTTAATTAAGTTTGCATGGCTATAAGTTTTGTTTTATGTGTTTCTTCTAGTAATTTATCTTTGGATGTAATACTTAAAACATAAAACTAGTAAGATTCTCCAATGCTTTACGGCGGGCTTTCAGTCAGTGTTGATTCGGTTCGTTCTGGTACCAGCACTCGATAGAGCTTACGATACCGAAAAATACTTTACTGTGAATACAACTCTATGTTCAACGAATTTTAGGCCGCCACATTGAGACAACTATAAAAACAATTAGGGTACCATTATACAAGTATTTAATATTAATAATTGATGTGAATAATATTTAGAGTTACAAATCAAATTTTAAAATGTCAAAACTCATAAAATTTAGATTTTTTGAATCAACTTAAGTAAACGTTTATTTGTAAATTAGAAACAACTTACAAAATAGGGTAGTAAACACAAAGGGAATAATATTTGGTAGAGGGTAGAATGGTCAATAGGGGTAGGGAGGGTCCATATGAATGGAGTGGTTAGAGAAGAGAAAACTAAAAAAGGATAGGAAATGGAAATGAGTGACATCCCAGCCTTATACCAGCAAACATGTGGTAAGCTAACCACGTCTTTAATTACTCATTTCAACATACATATAAATTAATACAGCCTGTCCACTTCAAACAATCCCCCCAAATCATTAGACCAACTATAAGATTCCTTTTACTTAATTATAAATTATATGGATAGGTCCCAATAACCTACCATCGTCACGTAACGTATGGTGCACCATGATTTTCATTGGAAGGAAAACTACGTACTATAGGCTTAGCCTATAGCCAGTGTTTTAAAAACCAGACAACGTAAATCGGCAAGCGTTGATGATGACACATGTTTGATTAAAGCACTTACATAGTTATACTGGAGTCTTTATCCCATACTCTATCCTTAAAGATTAGAGAAAAGTACAAAGAATGATAAATAAAAAACTATTCAAATCATTCGTGCATCTCATTATCTAAAACTGAGAAAAAAATAGAGATGCTAAAGTGAATCTCCAAATATAAAGACTCACTATTCATACATGTCGCATTAAATGTTTCATGGGTGGCTGTGAGTGTAAATAATAAAAAATAAAAGTATTATACTCCCTCCGTCCCATTAAAAGTGTCATATTTTGAATTTTCAAAGTCTTTATTTATAAACTTTGACCTTAAATAATTTTGTTTGTGTTAGATAATACTTGATGAAAGTTATATGATTTGAGTGTGTTTTACAAGTGTTTTTATCGGGTTAACTTTCATCAAGTTTTATATAACACAAAAAATATATAATTAAAGTCAAAGTTTATAAATAAAGACTTTGAAAATTCAAAATATGACATTTTTAATGGGACGGAGGTAGTATAATATAAGAAATGAAATATGAGAGGTTTTTCAAAATTTAGACATGGTGGATAAAAGACGTAATTACAATTGGAAATATACTTAACTGCCAAAGCCCAAAGAAGCCATGATGTAAAAAGGCCCAAAAGAACCCATGATGTAGAAAAAAGCCCAAAAGAAGCCATGATGTAGAAGTTTGACTTTGGTCTAAAAGAATGATTAGGTTGTAGATGTAGGGGCTGTTTGGCAACATCTGAATCAATAAGTGCTGAATGAATAAGAGGTCTGAATGGTTAAGAGACTCTGAACCAGTAAGTGCTGAACCAGTAAAATGTTGTTTGGTTGCACATCTGAATGGCTGTGTAAAATGACATTTTTACCCTCAGAACATATATAGCAACATATACAGATCTGTACATACATTATAAACTACACATGTATTAACTTTAGAGCATACATTCTATATAATAACCAAAGTGGTGGTAGCAATGGTCCCATTCGTAGCCCAAGGCCACTTCACCCAGCTCTACCACCTCATCTCCACCAACAACCACCGCCGCCAGCTTTCTACATATCCTCTCGCCACCGGGAGAGAACCGGCGGCAGCGGACTGTTTCCGGTTGAACCGGAACTGATGAAGAGGTTACCTTCTCAAGATGGAGTCACTAGCCCGGAGTTTTTGAAGTTCGCGGCTCTTCAAAAACCTGATATGAATTACGTCGGAGAGTTATACGATTCTTCGAGAGTGATTGAAGGTAAATTTTTTGAATATTTGGAGAAAGAAGAGAAAAAGAAGGTATGGGCTGTTGGGCCGTTGAACGGCGGCGCTGTGGAGGAGACACGGTGGAGGAGGGGCGGCGACGGAGGTGAAGGCTGTGGAGGAGTTGCAGCGATGTGTGGATGAGAGAAGATGAGAGGAGAAGAATGGGTGGCTGTGGAAGAAGAAGATGTGTTTTGATGATTAGGGCAAAGGGCAGACTGGTCACTAGTTCATTCAGACATCAAAAGGTGCTGAACCATTCAGATCTGAATGGTTTCATTCAGATGTTATTATTTGCTGAACCAAACACCCTGAGGTCTGACCGATTCAGAGCCAAGCCTCTTAATGGCTCCATTCAGACCCAAACAAACAGCCCCGTAATCATGTAAACTTATATGCACACACTTGGGCCTACTACCGCTCCAACAAAAGTTAGAAAAGGCCCATTAGGCCCAACATGTACAATTGGACTTAAGTATCCTCAGAGTCAAAGACCGGTCTAGCCTGAGCCTGAAAAGAGAAAAAGATCCATGGCCCGGTTAAGCCTGAAAAGAGCCCCAATATTTTATCTTGGTTTATATCTCTTAAATAAATGCCTAGTTCTTTTTTTTTTTTGGGATAAAGAAAGCAGTTTTTACTTCTTAGACTCAATCGATTTGGATACATACCGTCTTTGATTTAAATATTTAGATATATATTGTCAGAGGATTAAAATAAAAATGCTGAAAATCCTAAAAAAGAATGAGAAGAACCTTTGATCAATGGTTAAGATATAGGAGTTGAGAATGCAAGATGATATTATCCTTTAATAATATTATACCATAAATAAATAAATAAATAAATAAATAAGAGTAAATTACTATTTAAGTCCATGTGTTTTAGTGGGTTTAACCACTTGAATCCAAAATAAAAAAGTTTAACACCCTGAGTCCCTAACCGCTCATTTTATGACGTTTTGAGTCCAATTTTTAACACTTTTACTTTTGATTTTGGACTCAAGTGGTTAAAACCACTAAAACACAGAGACTCGAAATGTTATAAAGTGAGTGGTTAGGGACTCTGAGCGTTAAACTTTTTTTTATTTTGGACTTAAGTGGTAAAAAACACTAAAATACAGGAACTCTAAAAGTAATTTACTCAATAAATAAATGTGTTTGAGTTGTATACATTTTTAAAAACGTGTTAACTAGGTGCGTATAACCTTGTGTAAGGATTTTTTTTAACGTCCAACTTTAGTGACCACTCAGAAAACATGGTGTTTATTTAATATAAGAGTGCCTCAGAATTTTTTGAATTTATCGTACAAATTTAATTTTTTTTCTCTCACCCTTTGCTACACGTGACTAGATCCTCTGGCTTTTTAGAACAAACGGCACTATATTCTTTGTTATTTGGTTTAGTTCTTTATTGCCACACTAATTAATCTAATCTTTATATTGTAATTGTTCAGAAACAGATAAATACCAGTACAAAGAAAACATATATTTTTAATATTATATTTGTAATAAAATTTACAAAGCAAGAGAGGGAATCCAGTGCATTATTCTAGAAAATGATAGTAGACTTAAGATTTAAAACGTAGCGTCATCTCCGTTGGATTAAAGGCCATCGCCTATCCTTGTAACACTTGGACCTCGGTCTCTATTTTTGACGGCCGTGATCAGCTTCACTCTTCTCGTAATGGTGGTACAGCGCCGCACCAGATAACACCGCCAACGTCAAAGCTTGTGCATGCATTCTAAAGGACAACAATAAAAAAAATATCAAAACAACACCTAACTAATTAAATGTATTTATTTAATAATAAATTAATAAATGTGACAAGAATTAAACCTGGCATGAATGAGCCTAAGGCTAGGCTTAAATGGAGCTCTCTTAGAGCTTGTGTACGCCATTGATGTTCCAATTGCAGTTGCCCATATTGCTCCTATACGTACACAAACAAAAGTACAAAACACTTATTCACTAAGCCGGGGTGTCTTAAAGGGTGTGTATATCAATTAAAGTACATAAAAAAAAGAGTACATTAGCTTTTGAGTACTGTGTTTAAGTGGTTTTAACCACTTGAGTCTAAAATAAAACGTTTAACGCCCTGAGTCCCTAACTACTCATTTTATAACGTTTTGAGCCCAATTTTTAACAGTTGTACGTTTGATTTTGGACTCAAGTGGTTAAAACCACTAAAACACAGGGACTCAAAACGTTATAGAATGAGTGGTTAGGGACTCAGAGCGATAAAATTTTTGATTTTTGACTCAAGTAGTTAAAACCACTAAAACACATGACTAAAAAAAGTAATTTACTCTAAAAAATATAAAGTTAGTAGTGAAATGATGCTCTAGACTAGAGGGGCTTAATAAGTTACTACTATTATTGTACCAAAGAATTTTGGTTATTCATAAAAATATCTATCTTATATGGTCTCTTTTTGCTTGTTGCACAAGGCCTCCGAAATCTTAAAGAAGGTGGTGATGGGAACCGAACCCAACATATAACATAGGTAATGCAAAGAATGAAAAGCAGATGAACTAACCAATGCTAGTGAGCTTGTGCTCTGAGACCCATGATTGTATGGCTTCCATATGAAATATACTTGATGAATTGTTGTTTAGATGATGAATGCAATGTATAGAGTGGAGTTGGCATATATAGGGGTGATGGATGGGGGTATTTAGGTAAATTGACTTTTGGGTATGATTTTTATTTATTTGTTCATTTGTACGGTGGCCCCTAGATTAAACTATCTTTTCACATAACCACCTGAATTATGTGTAATGACTGTGCAAAAACAGGTACCTTGAAGGACAAACGCTTCAAACAATTTCGTTATTTGTATGTGCGACCCCTCGACATTGACTTGTTTTTCATTAAGTACTGAAAGTTTCTAAATGATGTTTATAAATTCAAGGTAAAGTGAAAACAGTGGGCAGTTGTTGAAACGTGATCAAAAGATCCCCTAGTTTTGATCTTTCCACAGAATCTTGGATCCATTTTCTGTTCATTTTTAATTTGTTTTTGATACCTCACAAATGTTCTTAACTTTTTGAATGTTTTTTTTAATCCTAGAAAGACTTATCCTTGTAATTATTTAACTGCATCATTATAATCAAAGTTCACATACTAATTTGTTCATGTGTCATACTTAGGTAGTGTTTGGTATGCAGGAATGATTACGAGGGAATGAAGAAAAGGGTGTTTGGTTGGTCAAAGGAATGGAATCACCCATTCCAAAAGGCATTCCATTCCCTCAAAATCATTCCTTCCACCCCCCATGTTTTTTTTCCATTCCATCCCCTTTTACACCATTCATCAACAACACCACAACCCACCACCTTCGCCACAACCCACCACCACCACCGACGCCACCGCCGCACCCCAACAACCACCGCCGCCACCGCCACCCACTCGCCACCGTTATCACCCACAGCTGTGACCAACCGCCACTCGCCGCCACCGCTGCCCACCACCATCGTCGACGCCACCACCACCGCCACCACCAACCGCCGCCGCTGCCGCCACCAATCGCCACATCTGCTGCCACCAACCACCAACGGCCACCTTAACGCCACCACCACTCGTCGTCACTGCCGCACCGCCACTCGCCGCCGCCGCCACCACCACCACCCATCGCCGCCGCCGACACCCACCACCGCCACCTATAACCACCCACAATCACTACCACCGACCACCACCACCACCACTCACCGCTGATTTTATTACTCCGTTTTTCTTGCCTACCGAACAATACACAATAATAATTCATTCCATTAACACCTGGTAACCAAACAATACATGGAATAGTAATGATCCATTGCATTTCTTCCACCAACCGCCGCCGCTGCCGCCACCAATCGCCACATCTGCTGCCACCAACCACCAACGGCCACCTTGCCGCCACCACCACTCGTCGTCACTGCCGCACCGCCACTCGCCGCCGCCGCCACCACCACCACCCATCGCCGCCGCCGACACCCACCACCGCCACCTATAACCACCCACAATCACTACC
This sequence comes from Helianthus tuberosus, assembly GCA_030545235.1. Lineage (NCBI taxonomy): Eukaryota > Viridiplantae > Streptophyta > Magnoliopsida > Asterales > Asteraceae > Helianthus > Helianthus tuberosus. The sequence continues at coordinate 148,975,417 of CM060434.1, forward strand.
ACCGACCACCACCACCACCACTCACCGCTGATTTTATTACTCCGTTTTTCTTGCCTACCGAACAATACACAATAATAATTCATTCCATTAACACCTGGTAACCAAACAATACATGGAATAGTAATGATCCATTGCATTTCTTGTCCATTCCATTACCTCGTCCATTCCATTCCTTCGTCCATTCCATTACCCCATACCAAACAGACCCTTAGATTATTGCACACACCACAATAAATACTTCGTTCTAATTAGTTTAAACGTGTCACTGTAACTAATTTAGATACCTTGTTATAACTAGTTTGAATGTGTCCTTATAGTTGAACAACTTAGATATACCGTTGTAAATGACTTAGAAGCGATGTTATAACAAAATAATGCGTCAACTTTTAATATATATATATACAGTGTGAGGTTCATTGGGAAACACTAAAAAGTGGGGAACCGGGGAACACTTTTAAAATTTTAACTTAATATGTTAAAATCAATTTTTTTTTTTAAATTCGGCGCTTTTCCTTTTAAATATTTGTAGTAGCATTTTTAATAAAAAATCAAAAACTAAAAATATAAAAAAACAGTTAAAAAAGGCTATTTTTTTTACAAAATTGATTTTTATTGGTATAGTTTCAACCCATTTTTATAAAGAAAAACGCTTCAAAACTTTTTTTAAAAATTGACTTTTAACATGTTAAGTTAATTTTGTAATTTAATTTTTTTAACTGTTTTTTTAAACATTTTATTTATATTTTTAGTTTTTATTTTTTTATTAAAAATTCATCTACATGTATTTATAAAGAAAAACGTCGAAATTTAAAAAAAATGATTTTTAACATGTTAAGATGAATTTATTAAAGTGTTTCTCGGTTCCCCACTTTTTTAGTGTTTCCCAATGAACTCTCCCTTATATATATATTATAAATAGTAAAATTTTCCATTTTAAGGTATTTTAAAAATTTTGATGAAGAATATAAAAATTATTTGAGTTTAAACACATGTTCCAAAATAAATAATAGAAATTGTGAAAACACAAACTTATCACAAAGACATATAAAATGAAGCTATAGACAGAAGTCGATATAGTCAAACAATTCTACACCTAATAAATAAGTAATTTTTTATATCGTGTGTCGTAATTATATAGGCAGAAGTCTATACCTAATAAATAAGTAGCTTCTTACATCGTGTATCGTAATTATGTGAGTCTAAGGTGCTGTTTGTTTTTTTTTTTTTGCAAGAAAAGGTCTGCAGTCTGCGGACCACATCTGCAGGAGAAGAGGTGGACCAAAGGTCTGCAGTCTGCAAGGAGAAGAGTGTTTGTTTTACATATAAGGGGGGACGGGGTGGTCCGTTATACCACCCCAAAACGCGTTGAAAGATCACGGAACACCGCCGCCGGTTACTTTATAACGCGTGGTGAACTTAACGCGTTGCGTGTATCACGCGTTGAAATTGTTTGAATTTTGGAATGATGATGGGACCAGATGGATGGGCTGCAGCAGGAGGTAAAGCTGCTCTGCATGTTGCCGCCTGCTTGCTCTGATAGTTCATGCATGTTGCAACACGTGTACATGGAAGAAAATGGGAGCACCCCACTACAACACGTGTACATAGACATTAATGTGGCAGAATTCTATAAAATAAAAATTATAAAAATTTGAGAGTGATAGAATTTCATCACTAGTGATACCACCCCCCCTACATTTCTATCACTAGTGATAGAAATTTGGTTGATGACATGGCACGATTTTATTGGACAGTATGAGTGATAGAAACTATCACTAGTGAACCACCCCTCCCCCCCTAACCCTTCTCTTCTCTTCTCTTCTCACACACAGAAACACACACAACACCTCATCTCTCCCTTTGCCTTTCATCTACCACCACCACCACAACCGTCGCAACCACCACCACCACCGAACACCCACCCCCGTCGCAACCACCACAACCACCCACCCCCCGTCGCAACCACCACCACCACTGAACACCCACTGCCACCACCGTCACCGGAAGGATCGAGGGAGAGAGATCGAGGGAGGAGAGAGAGGTCAAAGGAGGAGATGAACGGGAAGGAGGATTTCGATTTGGGGGTTTTATTTGCCTTCATCTACCACCGTCACCACTACACCACAACCACCGCCGTCACCTTCTCACGGTTTGTTCTCCGGTGACTCTTATTCCGGTCCTGAGTTTCAGAATCGACGGTTTTCGAAATCGAATCTTCAGGTTAGGGTTTATGTGTTTATTATGTTTAATGATTTGGGGATTTTTCGTTTGTTAAGAGATTTGGGGATTTTTTTTTTTTTTTTTTGTTCAGATGAGGGTGTGGTGTCGGAGTGGAGGTGGTGGCAGAGTGGAGGTGGCGGCAGGTGAGGGTGGGATGTGGTGGCGGAGTGGAGGTAGTGGCAGAGGATGTGGTGGTGTCTGCTGGAGTGGAGGGAGAAGAGGTTGTGCAGACCTTAGAAGACATGGGTTCATGTCTGTTTGAAGCAGAGGTCTCGCAGACCTTTTTTAATGAAAGGTCTGCGAGAAAACAAACAAGCTGCAGACCCTTATGTCTGCGCGTGGTCTGTGCGGCGCAGACATAAGAGGTTCTGAAGTGCTTCTAGCAAAAAACAAACACCACCTAAGATTTTTGTCCTGCTAATCTTATTTCACCCTTTTGTATTTTATTTCTTAGTTTAAAAAACATTAATAAAAAAATAATGCCTCACTAATCTTCATTACAACTATTTAATATTTTCCACACATAATTCCAATCATATCTTGTCTCATAATATCGTTTTATAATTCTTAGAGTAAAATGCATGGATAGTCCCTGTGGTTTGGTGAAATTTCACCTTTAGTCCCCAACTTTTCAGAATTGCACTCTTAGTCCCTGTGGTTTGACAAGTTGTTATTCAGATAGTCCCTAAAGCGGATGAAGGTTACTCGAATAGTCCCTGTGGTTTGACAAGTTGTAACTCAGATAGTCCCTATGGTTTGACAAGTTGTTACTTGGATAGTCCTTGTCATTTCACACCCACTTAACTAGAAAAACTAACCTCCATCCGCTTTGGGGACTATCCGAGTAACAACTTGTCAAACCACAGGGACTAAGAGTGTAATTTTGAAAAGTTGGGGACTAAAGGTGAAATTTCATCAAACCACAGGGACTATCCGTGCATTTTACTCTAATTCTTAAATTTAAAAAAAAAATATATATATATTTATAAATATAACAATTAACGTAGTTCCTTATGAACAGTACATTGAATGGACGAAAATAGAATGATAATTACAGTTCTACCATTCCTTTAGAAATTCCGTTCACCCTGTTTCAACCCTTGTCTTCTTCACTTTGAAACCACCACCACAGCCTACCGATTCCGTCTGAGATAATGAGACTAGACTTCCAATGAAGATGAAGGACGATTTTAGCCGCTGACTACAACCGTTCACGGTTAGCTTCTTTCGCCTGAGATTAAACATCTGACTACAACTCCGATTAGGCCTCCAACGAAGGTGAAGGGCGATATTCAACTACTCAACGTTCACAATTGTTCGATTTGTGCTCTTTCGTCTGCGATTAGGGCCCCAACAGGTGCGATTCAGCAATTCAGGGCTCCTTTTTTGTGCTTTTAGGGGTTTTTTAATTGTTTTGGTGTTTATTAAATTTGTATCTACCTAAAGTGCTCCAGTGGCTTAGCCAATTTGATTTTCTGTTTTGGAAATTAGAGTAAGGCAGTAAGCTGAGGTTTATGACATCCGGCACATCTCTTGAGAAACTGTGATGGTTGATTTTGTATGGTAACTTAGTTTTTTTAGGTTGAGGGAGATTGAAAGTTTGGAATGGATAACAACAAACACAAATCTGTTGTTTCGTCCCACTTTATGTTTCTTTTATAACTCTATTATATTTCTTTTGTTTAATTGTTTTAGCACCCTTTTTATGTTTCATGTTTAATCACCTGTTGCTGTTTATGTTTGGTGTTATCTGTCTGATCATCTGAATTAGCTTATTGTTACCAGGTTAATCACCTTGTATGTCCTGTTTATTGTTTAATCACCTATTTTCAAGATTTCATATAACTTTAAGGCTTAAAGGGATTAGCTTTAAACAATACTTTTCTTTATTTGAGTTTTTTCGTCAATAAGTTAGGGCTTAAATAATATTCTCAGTGTTTTCATTCAATAATGTGTATCAATAGTGCTGATCCGTTTTGCAAGTAGGACCAGAATAAAGCTCCATCACATTTTGAGACGAGCATTGTTGGCAAATACCCTTGATACTTGTACTCAGGGTATTAAGGAAGCTACTGGATATTAAGACTTTGATTTTTCATTTGGTATCAAATATGGTAATTTACAAGTATAGCTAGAATAACTCCTACTAAAATGGAATTTCTTTAGATTGATGATTGATCAAGGCAAATTTTGATTCCGAATCTTGATCTATTAATTTTAATAGTAACATATTGCTTTCACAAATACGTGTGTTTGGTTTTTGTAGATATATCTTATGGATGTTTGGAAGGAGTACATGGGTTGGCCCATCAGATGATGGGGTGCAGCTTTGGAGTGTAATGTTTCATGGCACTTCAGTGGTTCCATTGCTTCCTTCTATACAAGTACATATTTAACCACATCTTATCATTCTTTGCTTGGATTTTACAATGTATTCTTAATATAAAGATGATTTTTGTCACTTTGTTGTTTTAATCATGCTTCAAGATGTTCTGTATATTTTGAATACAATCAAATTGATGCAACACCAAGATGCACTAGTAATACAGTTTTAACCCGCCGCGAAGCTGTAACACCTCGAAAAATGCAAATCATTTATTTAAATATAAAGGTGATAAATAAACTAGTTAACTAACTAGGATTTTAAATAACCCAATTAGGTGAAAGCCTTGTAGTAACCTACAAATGGGTTAAAACGCTAAATTAGAACCACAGGAAAGTCTAGGGACCAAATGTGTTCAAAATGAAACTAATATTAATAAAATCTAAATAAATAAAACACAGACATTTTGTCTGTGTTTTGGTGGAGATCGACCAGGAGCGACCCAAGCTCCATCAAACCCTAGTTCAGCATAAAAACTCTAAATTGAAGGATCAAACTCAGTCCAAATCAAAATCCGAACATAGATTACTGATCCTCATCACAAGAGGATTACAAGGTATGTAAAATTTTGAGAAAACTCCCAACTTGAAATTCTCATGAAATTGGGAAAAATCTGAATTTATGGCTGCATGTGTGTCTTATGATGATCTAGGAACAACTATAGTGTCTAGGGACAAACCCTAGACAAATACAAGTTGAAATCATGTAAATTTTAGTAAAATCCATGATCATCATTGTAGGTGATTAGTGGGTTATGTAGAATTTGATAATCACTAGGAGATTGGGTGTTATTCTAGTGTAATTTGACAATTGTGAGGTAACTTCAGAATTATAGAAGCTAACAATTGTGTAAAAGGGTTGAATGATGTGAAATTAGGGCTAAGTGATAAGTTAGAGACTTGATATTTAATCATGTAAAATCTGCCCTTAAAGTGTTTGTGAAAATGCCCCTAAGAAGGCTTTAAAACTGAAATTCCAAGTTTAAACGCATAATTATGATGTTTCGGTGTATTATGCGAATTATGATTTAAAGAGAGTTCTAAACATATCATAAATGAACTCTATAGGAACGGGCGCAGGAGCGTCAAGCGGACAAGCGGGTGGCGAACCACGTTTGAAAGGCCTACTTTGAAGGTATGTAACTTGACCCGTTACATTAAATAAATTTTGATAATTTTGATATATATGTAGTTGGATTGTGTATTAAAAGTTGAGTTGAATTAAAGCGATGATATTCGCTATGTCGAATTATAAGCCAAGAATCTGGTTAGACCTCGTTGGTAGTCATCAAAACGGAGGATTTCTTAGATGAGCCAAACGGGTCGAATAACCAAGTAAGGCATGGAAGTACATTGTAGTATGGATGCTTGGTCTCTTGTTATTATTGATAAATGACATATTAGAATGCGAGGATTAAACATGTTGGTTTGTATGATTGAAATCCGAGATCTTGATCCAAGTAAACAAACTAATTAAACCAAAACTTAACTTTCCAGCGTCTACCGTAAATTACGGTATACACCGTAATTTACGGTAGAGACCATAAGGTTACGGTGGGTTTCATCTGTGTTACGGTGGAACCAGAACTTCCCAGAAGCTACCGTAACTTACGGTATCTACCGTAAGTTACGGTAGAGCTTAGAAATAAATGATAAATCTTGTATTTCCTTGTTAAACCGAATCCGTTTTAAACGTAGTTTCGAATATATATTGTTTTTAAGTGTGCCTTTTGGTTATGAGAGGTACAATTCCTTGGCCACGTCATAAGTGCCGACGGAGTATTGGTGGATCCGTCAAAGATAGAGGCTGTGTCAAAATGGAATCCCCCGAAGAACCCTTCGGAAATTAGAAGCTTTTTGGGGCTTGCGGGATATTACAGGAGATTCATTCAAGATTTCTCCAAGATTGCGTCACCACTAACAAAGCTAACCCGAAAGAAAGAAAAGTTCATTTGGGGTGTCGATCAAGAAAGAGCGTTTCAAACGCTAAAAGAAAAGTTAACTCAAGCTCCGGTACTGACATTGCCGGACGGAGTCGAAGACATGGTGGTTTATTCGAATGCTTCACTATCGGGGCTCGGATGCGTTTTGATGCAACGGGGCAAGGTTATAGCTTATGCCTCGAGGCAATTGAAGATACACGAGAAGAAATATCCCACGCACGATCTTGAGTTGGCTGCGGTGGTATTTGCCTTAAAAATATGGAGGCATTACTGATATGGAGTAAAGTGCACCATATTCACCGATCACCAGAGCTTGAAATACTTCTTCGATCAGAAGGAGTTAAATATGCGACAAAGGCGATGGCTAGAAACGGTGAAAGATTTCGACTGTGAAATACACTATCACCCCGGAAGGGCAAATGTGGTGGCGGATGCCCTAAGCAGGAAGACAGATTATGTTCCAATACGAGTACGATCATTGCAACTCATTGTGACATCGGGCTTACTCGAACAAATCCGAGAGGCGCAAGATGAAGCAGTAAAGACGGAAAACTGGAGAAAGGAAAGGATTGTTGGCCAAGTTAAGGATCTCGAAGTAGGAAACCACGGTTTGAAAACGCGTTTCAATAGAATCTGGGTTCCTAACACATGTGGAGTTAAAAAGCTTCTACTTGATGAGGCTCATAAATCCTGATATTCAATTCATCCGGGTGCGACCAAGATGTACAATGATTTGAAACAAAATTATTGGTGGCCTGGAATGAAGAGGGATGTGGCGAAGTATGTGGAAAAATGCTTGACATGTCTACAAGTCAAGGCGGAGCACCAAAAACCTTACGGCAAACTCCAACCGTTAGAAATCCCGGTTTGGAAATGGGAACATATTACAATGGACCTATTAACCAAATTTCCTAAGACAAATCGTAGTTTCGATTCCATATGGGTAGTGGTGGATAGATTGACGAAAAGTGCTCACTTCATTCCGATTCGTGAGACTTATACGTCAGAAAAGATGTCGGAAGTTTATACTAATGAGATAATAGCACGTCATGGAGTACCAGTATCCATCGTGTCTGACAGGGATACCCGGTTCACTTCAAATTTCTGGCGAGATTTCCAAGAGCAAATGGGAACCAAATTGTTCATTAGCACTGCGTACCATCCTCAAACAGATGGACAGAGTGAAAGAACAATACAAACATTGGAGGATATGCTACGAGCGTGTATAATCGACTTTGGAGGAAGTTGGGATGTTTACCTACCGTTAGTCGAGTTTTCGTATAACAACAGCTACCACGCTAGTATTAAGATGGCGCCGTACGAAATGCTCTATGGTAGGAAATGCCGAACCCCGGTATGTTGGGGTGAAGTGGGTCCACATGAACTCGCCCACCAAGATATAGTACAAGCCACTAATGAAAAGATTGATGTGGTTCGGGCACTGATATTCACTAATTTATACATATTTTAGTCCCCCATTTTAACCCCATTTTATGCGTTTTCGGCCGTAAAACCGTCATTCGGATACTTAATCCAGTATACTTTTGTTTACAGGCCTAAAACAGCATACCAGACAAGATGAAAGTGAAAACGAGGATTTTCCGGGCGAAACGGCTGAACTGCGAACATTCTGTGGAAAATTCTGACCTGGGCAAGTCGCACCCCCGTGCGACTGGTGGTACCCCCGTGCGGATGCGACAACAAAGCTCATCTCGGTGATGCACCCCCGTGCGAATGGTCGCACCCCCCGTGCGGATGCGACAACAAGGCCCATCTCGGTGATGCACCCCCGTGCGAATGGTCGCACCCCCATGCGGATGCGACAACAAGGCCCATCTCGGTGATGCACCCCCGTGCACCACATGGCACGCCCGTGCGAGATCGAATCTGGTCAAGATCTGATGACGTCATGCGGTATGGTGCACCATACCTCCAATAATGCAAAAAGTGCACGGTCGTGCAACAAGACGCACGACCGTGCGAAATCGAAATTATATAAAAAAACTTGCAGAAACATTCTGCTGGGAATTCTGGAATTTTGGGGAGCTTCACAGGCGATTTTACAGGCTCCGGAGGCTTTGCTTTTGACCCGGATTCAAGCCACATTGTAGTTTTAGAGTAATTTAGGTGCTTTTATAGTTTTAGAGTAATTTAGGTGTGTTTGGTAGATTTCGTTAGTTTGTACAGTTTTTAAACGTGCCGAGCGTAGGGTCTAGGTTGAAATAATGTTATAACAGCGTGCGAATTGTAAAAATGGCGAAAAATGGTCGATTCGGACGTTGAAACTGCATTCTGCAGTTAACAGACATGTCTGCGGATCTCGCACGGCCGTGCCATGGGTCGCACGCCCGTGCAATTTCGGGCTGGCCTGCACCTCGAGTCGCACCCCCGTGCATTACCGAGGTCAACGTGCTAGAATGGGTCAACATCGGATCCGCACGCCCGTGCAAAAATCCGCACTCCCGTGCACATGGTCAGGGGCATTTAAAAAAAATTCTATCTTTTAGTAGTGTATTTATCGGGTGTTCATTTTGGCTACTATTTCAAACACCCTCGGATTGTATTTTATTTTCAGACAATTTACTTTATGTCTTGTATTTGTTTGGATGTTAGTCTTATATTTATGTACATTATGGTTTATTTTTGTTTTTTCTGTTTCTGTTCTGTTTTGGTGCACATGTGACATACTTGCAGGCTTTGGGTATCAAATCTTGGACCGGAGCACGTGGCAGATACAGCTTCGGAAGTCTCGTTGCATCAACATCATCTTGAGGGGAGTACTATTATCATTTTCTCTATATTTCGGGTCTCGCATTGGGGACAATGCGAAGTTCAAGTGTGGGGAGGGGGTTAACTTTGTTAACTTTGTTTGTCCTCATTAAAAAAAATTAGAAAATCAGAAAAATCATTCAAAAATACCTGTATTTTGTATATATTTTAGTAAATAAACCGGTTGGTTGTGTTTTAGAAAGCTTCAGACTTGATAAAAACTCGACAAGCAAAATATTTTTGAAAAAGGAAACCGGAAAGCGTGGCAAACAAAGAAAGACTTGCATGATAGTTTTCACACTTTTACCCATTCCGTCCGTTACGTGAGCATATTTGAGCCTTGATATTGTTATATATTTGTTCATTTCGGATATAGGAGTGAGCCGGATGTTATGTGTAATTTAGAACTTGTCACTAGTATGCTTGTTAAGACCATGAACTTGCGGAATTGTGTAGAAGTGATAGAGACACTTAGATTACCCTTTGTTGTAAACCTTGTTCTTTGTGTTGTGCTTCCCACCTTACATTACCCTTTAGGATTAACCATGTCGAGCCTTCCCGTTTACCTTTGTTTACCCTACATTATCGCCCACTTAGCCAAATTTAGCCTTTTTATATTTTTAACCCTTTTTAGTGTTGAAACTCGGTCAAAATAATCGTTTAACTAGCGTTTGTTATAATTAATTGTATATATAGTTTGCAAAAAAAAAAAAAAAAAAAAAAAAAAAAAAAAAAGAGAAAATAAAACACCCTAAAATAGTGTGAAGTTGACAAAAATCGAGCAATTTTGAATGTTTAAATGTTAAAATTTCGTTGATGAGCTCGATTGCGCAATAGGCGCCTTTTTAAAGCATTTGTATGTATAGTTGTATTGTTTGTTGCTAGTTAAACGCTACTACCGAGTTTTAACCATTTTCGCCACTTTAAATATCCATTTCCATACCCTTCGCCCAAGCCTAACGTTACAACCCGTAAAGACCTCTTGATTTACACTTTTTCGCATGTTAGTTGGTGGAGACGAGATCTTATGACAAGCTTATGATATTACACATTTCATTGACGAGGCATTGAGTGTTTGCACATACACATTTTATGTATGTTTCACAAATAAAACCGAGTGTGTGTGAACATTGTGAGTTGTGTGAAGATTAGCATGTTAAGTCAATTGAAAGTGAGTCACGGCTTTTTGGTTATCGCTATATATTTGCATATGCTTGTTTGGTTTGATTCATTTGATGTTGTCTTTCGAAAAACCGGCTAACCGTTTGTAGTTGTTTCAATAAATAGTTTGTAAATTATCGCTCTTGTCAGTTTCTATCTTTTATTGCATTTTATTTTAGCTTACTTGAGGACAAGCAAGGTTCAAGTGTGGGGAGATTTGATATTCACTAATTTATACATATTTTAGTCTCCCATTTTATCCCCATTTTATGCGTTTTCAGCCGTAAAACCGTCATTCGGTTACTTAATCAAGTATACTTTTGTTTACAGGCCTAAAACAGCATACCAGACAAGATGATAGTGAAAACGAGGATTTTCCGGGCGAAACGGCTGAACTGCGAACATTCTGTGGAAAATTCTTGTAACATCCGTAAAAAAAATGGATATCCAAAATCCGTCCCGTTTTGAAATTTGGATCCTAACCATTGTACATCGATTTTTTTTATTTTTATTTATTCATTTACATAATCATTTATTACATTCAATCTTTGTATTTAAGCTAAGTATATAATTATGTACAAGTTATAGAGAATTTAAAAAAAAAAAAAAAAAGAGAGAAAAAGAAAAAGAAAACAACGCAACTTCAGGGACTAAGTTTGGCATGTGGCCATATTTCAATCCATTTTGCCGCCAAAAGAAAAATAAAGTCGACCATAAACAAGTCAGCCGGTTCCTTTTTAGCCTTTGATCGCTGATTGCTCGGGATTAACTAAATAATTAATACGCGTTTTTATCAATAAATCGTGGGCTGTAACATTGATCAATAGCATTAAATGTGATTGATCATGACAGAAACTTTTTTTTTATAAATCTCCATTCAAACACTAAGCTCGGAACATACTACTTCCGATATGACGCCCACATCCAAACACCTTTCTCATCCTCTCTCGTTCTACAACACGCTGCGCATCGCCGGACCTACAAGTGGTCGGACTCGTACCGAAGCCGGAGTTTACGTACGGAGATCACGACGGAACCGTTGCACTTTGTTTCGAAGTTCGCCGAGAAACCGAAAAAACCATACGCCAAATCGGAGCCTTGCTGGAACTCGAAGACGACGTCGGAACTCGCCGGAGATACGGGAAGACGATCGGAAATTCTCGTTCTTTTCCACCGTCGGTAAAACACTCTTTCATGTTCATGTCTTTTTTTTTTGTTATTAGTAATACTGTTATTGAGGGTCAAAGAAAGAAAAAAATATATATATATATATATATATATGAATATGAATTTCGTTGTTTAATGTTATCATTTTGAAGAAGATAATAAACAGTTGTGTATTTACAACTTCAGCCCCTGCTTTCCTTGTAATTGCATATTAAATCAGTTTCTTTTGTTGTTTCTTTTTTTTAGCTAGTTCCTAACACAATTAATCGGAATTATAAATAAATCAGTTATTGTCATTTAGCAATCTGTTATCTTTCATTATATATGTTAACTTATAAATATATGTTTTTTTTTTCAATAGAATAAAACTAATATATATATTCATACATATATATAAACATTTTAATATTTCGGTTTGTTTCTTTCAGTAAAGTTTATAAATATAAATGCAAAACCTATAAAGTAGAAGTCTATACTTTGTAGACATAGATCTATGTTTAAATGATTTCAGCAAATTAATTTAAGAAAGTCTTAGAAATTATTGTTTCACATGGTTATTATTATTATTATCATTATTATTATTATTATTATTATTATTTTTTGCATAACTTGTTATTCGGTTAACTTTGTACACTTCATTTATTGAAATTATTTCATCTAATTATTCCAAATTAAATTAAATCCAAGCCTTAAATAATTAATTCAATCAGATTTTATGAACTATGATTATTAATCCATTCCTCTTTGAACTACACTTATTAAATAAATTAACTAAATTACGTTATAATCTTTTGTTATAATAATTAATAGGTCATATACCATATCTAAAGAATTAACTATTTAACTTATCAATAATTAGAACGTTTACATATTTCATATCTAGGATAATCACTCTCGTGCATTTGGAATTCCTATCTTTCACTCGTGCGTTATTTCAATGAATCTCCAAACGCAACCAATGTGAGTATACTCGAACCCATTTTTACTTTTAAACACTTTTGGTGCAACATGTATTCTATATTAAACTCACGAAACTTTGAAACTATTTGAATCACTCTCTATCCATATTTGAACATGAAATAATTTGATTCTTGTTAATCTCATATGAGATGCAAGTTGAACGATATTGAACGATGTTGAACGATATTGAACGAGTTAACCTCCCGCTAGTCTATTGGGAAAGGCAAAGTAGTAACTAGTATCATTTTATTCATGTTGGATATGAGCACAATTAAACATTTTATTCTACTATGCTATGTATCAAACTTGTATACTCGCCAACTTTTGTTGATTTTATTTTAATACATGTTGCAGGATGATAGACGAAGTGATCAAGAAAACAAGCTAGGATGAACCTAGAAACCCATCTTAGAATAAGCAATGTTTTGAATTATTCTGTTGCAATTTGTCTTATTTGGAAACAATGTACGAATTTTAGCATTTGACGAAATTTGAATTAATCTATATTGCCACAATTAGTGTTATGATGCTTTTGAGTGATTTGTTCGTCTCATCCCGATGTTTCCACCATCGGTTGGGGTGTGACAATTCTGACCTGGGCAAGTCGCACCCCCGTGCGACTGGTGGCACCCCCGTGCGGATGCGACAACAAAGCTCATCTCGGTGATGCACCCCCGTGCGAATGGTCGCACCCCCCGTGCGGATGCGACAACAAGGCCCATCTCGGTGACGCACCCCCGTGCGAATGGTCGCACCCCCCGTGCGGATGCGACAACAAGGCCCATCTCGGTGATGCACCCCCGTGGGAATGGTCGCACCCCCGTGCGGATGCGACAACAAGGCCCATCTCGGTGATGCACGCCCGTGCACCACATCGCACGCCCGTGCGAGATCGAATCTGGTCAAGATCTGATGACGTCATGCGGTATGGTGCACCATACCTCCAATAATGCAAAAAGCGCAAGGTCGTGCAACAAGACGCACGGCCGTGCGAAATCGAAATTATATAAAAAAAACTTGCAGAAACATTCTGCTGGGAATTCTGGAATTTTGGGGAGCTTCACAGGCGATTTTACAGGCTCCGGAGGCTTTGCTTTTGACCCGGATTCAAGCCACATTGTACCGTTTAGCTCCATTACTATCCGGATTCTTAATCTTATGCTTGTTTATGGTTTGGTTTTCTAATCTTTCCATGATTTTGTTAATCCTTCAAGCATTTAGATTAATGTTTATGTATTATTGTAGCCTTTGGGCAAAAACACAACAATCCCTTGCTTGATTATAGCCATTAGTGTGTTAATCTTTGTTTGTAATGACACTTTGAAGTATTTTCTATGTTAATCTTTGATGATTAGTTTGCAACCTTGTTATTGATATTGATTTCTTGATTATAAGTAATTATGTTGGATGATTGATGCTTGGTTAGTTAAAATAGTTGAAAAATGAAGCTTAATTAATCTTGTATTAGTAAACTTTGAACTTGGTTAACTAGTTTAGCTTGGTTTAAATGTATGCATCATGATATTAGAAATGGTTAGTGATTTAATAAAATGTAATTATTGTTAATCAAGAGAGCTTGCCGTCACGTAAGGGCCCTAACGGGTTAGATGGTGTCGTTATAAATTCTTGCCATGATTTGTTAGCTTAGTTAGTAGTTTAGGCCAAAATTGCTATCTTGGTGAATTATTATGCAAGATTTGTAAAATGAACTCGGTTATGACTTAATCTAGTTTATGCTTGTCTCGGTGGTTGCATTGTGTTTATCGGTGTCTCTTTCCTTGATTAAGTGCGGTTAGAAAACTCCTAACGGATGACTAACTTATTTTTAAGAGATTTTCATAGACACTTATCAATTGCACGTTAAAGAACAATTTTAGGTGGTTAAAGTGTGTTTATCGTTTTAACTTTCCGAATGATTGTCATGTTAGGATTCCCGAAAGGGATACTAATTGTCTTAAAATGGAAAATTGACCGAATGCTTCTAAGTGCCAAAACTGACTTAGTTGACATGCTTTGGTTGTGTATTAAGCAAGGCTTTTTATCTATTTTATACTATGTTTTATATGTATTTGTTTATGCTTACTTTAGTTTAATTAAAATCACAAAACTTATGTTTTTACCGGTAGTTTAGTGACAAAGGTCTAGTATTATTTCTCCGCCCATTTCCTTGGATCGATACTTGGTTCTTACCGATACTTTACTACATATATGACGGGGTACACTTGCCTCTTTCGTGTGTGTTTTGATGTTAAAGTAATAATCACTTTTATAAATTTAAAACCGATTCGTGTGTAATTTCATTGCAAAAAGTGTTTGTGAAAATGCCCCTAAGAAGGCTTTAAAACTGAAATTCCAAGTTTAAACGCATAATTATGATGTTTCGGTGTATTATGCGAATTATGATTTAAAGAGAGTTCTAAACATATCATAAATGAACTCTATAGGAACGGGCGCAGGAGCGTCAAGCGGACAAGCGGGTGGCGAACCACGTTTGAAAGGCCTACTTTGAAGGTATGTAACTTGACCCGTTACATTAAATAAATTTTGATAATTTTGATATATATGTAGTTGGATTGTGTATTAAAAGTTGAGTTGAATTAAAGCGATGATATTCGCTATGTCGAATTATAAGCCAAGAATCTGGTTAGACCTCGTTGGTAGTCATCAAAACGGAGGATTTCTTAGATGAGCCAAACGGGTCGAATAACCAAGTAAGGCATGGAAGTACATTGTAGTATGGATGCTTGGTCTCTTGTTATTATTGATAAATGACATATTAGAATGCGAGGATTAAACATGTTGGTTTGTATGATTGAAATCCGAGATCTTGATCCAAGTAAACAAACTAATTAAACCAAAACTTAACTTTCCAGCGTCTACCGTAAATTACGGTATACACCGTAATTTACGGTAGAGACCATAAGGTTACGGTGGGTTTCATCTGTGTTACGGTGGAACCAGAACTTCCCAGAAGCTACCGTAACTTACGGTATCTACCGTAAGTTACGGTAGAGCTTAGAAATAAATGATAAATCTTGTATTTCCTTGTTAAATCGAATCCGTTTTAAACGTAGTTTCGAATATGTATTGTTTCTAAGTATTCTAATACTAATGTTTAATGTAAACATTTCAGTTTTTAGGTATCCAAGGATTATGGATGACGTTCAAGCTAGCTTTTGAAGAACCGAACACCAACTTTTGAAGCTTCCGCATAAATTAACTCTGTTTAAACGATGTTATGATGTAAACCGTTTGTTAAACAACTTATGGATGTTTTAAATTTTTGGTAGATAACTAATGTTTGTTACCTTAGAACTTGGTTCTCGAAACTAAGGTTTTAATTTATACGTCTTTTGTATATAATCTTATGAATTATTACTAAATTCAAGTAGAAATTTTAAGGGTGTTACAAGTTGGTAATCAGAGCTTAAGGTTGTCAACAAAGTGTTCGGTTCAAGCTTGATCGATCATCCGGTAAGAATTAACTTATTATGTTAGTAGATTATACCTTGCGTAAGAAAAAGAAACGAATTGAGATGCACGGGAAGAGTGTGTTAACACACTCAAACCCGGAAAGTGCATTAAATGTGAACGGTTAAAGCAAGTTAAGAACTTGGCTAAACCGAAACAAATAAAGCAATGTTATGAATGAAATGTTTAACGTGTAAATGTAAACATTTCAGTTCCAAGATGTCGAAAGGAAGTAATAATGATCCGGTGCCGACAAGCACCGAACAAATGAAAGAGATAATTGCCGAAGAAGTAGGAAAGGCAATTGAAGGCAGTCTAACCAGGTTTATAGACAAGATTCAAAGCACAGTGTTGTCGCTTGTAGAAGAGCGAGTTAAAAGGTTGGAGGATAGTGTCAACCTTATAAAAGAAAAATCGGGAGAACGCAAGGGATGTTCGTACAAGGAATTCATGGCGTGTAAACCGCCAATCTATAACGGGGAGGTAGACCCGATAATTTGCCAAAGATGGATAAGTGATGTGGAAGGGGTGTTTGAACGGACCCATTGTGATGTAGGCGACTTTGTTGCTTACGGAACGGGCCAATTGAGAAATCAAGCCAAGGATTGGTGGGATAACAAAAAGAAGGAAATGGGAGCCGAAGCGGCGATGGTTATGACTTGGGACGAGTCTAAGGTACCATTCCTTAAACACCATAGTCCCAAAGCGGTTATTAACAGGATCAAAGAAGAATTTATCCAGTTAAGACAAAAGGGAGAATCAATTGATATGATCACGGGCATCTTCATGGATAAGCTGAGATTCTGTGACGAGTTAGTCACCACTGAAGAGCAAAAGATATATTACTATTACAACATGTTGAGTGCCGAGTACCGTGAGTTCATGACTCCGTCACCTTTTGAAAATAACATGTATGCTCCCTATGGTTTGTCATTTTGTTACTCGGATAGTCCTCCAACATTTACTCTGGGGACTATCCGAGTAACAAAATGACAAACCATAGGGAGCATACATGTTATTTCCAAACTAACTGACATTTACTCAGGGACTATCCGAGTAACAAAATGACAAACCATAGGGAGCATACCTGCTATTTTCAAAAGGTGGGGACTAAACATGAAAAAACTTGAAACCACAGGGACCATCCGAGCAATTAACTCTTAAATATATGTATGCTAGGAAGTTTAAGTAAGCAACTCATTTGAACTCGATACGGTTTTTAACTAAATATCCAAATGCAATTTTTCTACAACTCGTTTAATGAGACAACTAACAGCACCCCTAGTGTTAGGGTCAATCCGTGAATATTCGGGTCGTGTTTGGGTTCATTTGTGTAACACGATTTTCGAGTTCGGGTCGTGTTTGGGTTCATCTAAATTTTTCAGGTTCGGATCAGGTTGAATTCGCTGACCCGTTTAGCACCCCTAGTACTTAAGGTAGCCAAAAATTAAATTGATATTGGAAGTTAGGTAATAAGAAATTAAATATGCTTGAAATCCTAGATTTAACAGTGGACGAATCAAATTAATTCACTTTCTATCTTATTTTGCAAATATTATATACAACTTTAATAAAGTCCAAGTTTGGTAAAAGAAATGCTTATTTTTCATGACATGAAACTTACCAAGAATCTTATATAAGATAAAGTTGATAAAATAAACTGTCAACCAAAGGCTTCAATGATTTATGGCATACAGTCATACACTCATAATATAGCAACAGTTAATAAATAGTAAGAGTAACTTTAGTCAACATATTTTCGGACAAAATTATATATCATGGGTAAACTAGAAATATCTTTATTTCTTCTTTAACCAAAAGCCTAGGACAAATTTTATCCTGACGAATCTGAAGTTCTGAAACATATCAGAATCAAATATCATCGGCCTAGAAAGTATAACCAGGTGGTATTCGACTGCTATTTGTCAATGTTTTGTTCCAGAGATGATATATAAATGAGGCATTCAATTAATTTATTTTATTATTGTTTAATAATATACGTATGTAAAATTTCATTTATTTAGTACATGTAACGTTGCAACTTTATAAGAAAAAACAAAAACAAAATGTGGTTGATTTTTCTGTGTCGTTAGATAAGAAACCATCAAAGTTTGCATAGACGCTAACACATAGAGCCTCATGAAAACCTTAGCTCAAATGTTCCCAATATAAAGGATGTTTCACATCCATGGTATAGATACATTACATGCTTAATTTCTGTGTTATGATCCATGGTATAGATACTCATATCAACGATGAATATAGTTCAATATTGATTTAAGTGTCAGATGGTTGTCCATAGACCCCGGTCTTTGACTCTTTCTAACGAGTCTCTTCCATATATTTGGTAGATCTAACCCAAGATGAAGAAGACGAAGTGTGACTATTAGATCTCCATAGCCAGTGGAATATAAAGGGGGGGGGGGTCAAGAAAATCAGGGGCGGAAATTTTTAGGAAAAACTAATTTAGGGGGCGGACTCAATGGTGAAAGTTGAGAGTGTTGGGTACAAATCGAAAGTTGAAAGTTGGGAGTGCTAGAGAGAAATAAGTTGAAAGTTGGAATGCTGGGGTACAAATCAAAAGTTGATAGTATTATCGGTCAATTAGTGAAAGTTGAGATTATTTAAAGGGAAAATAGCGAAAATGGCCAAGAATTGGTCAAACTTTCGAAAGTAGCCAACGGAAACGTCTCGTAGAGACGCCACCAGATTGCTGAAACGTCTTGACGGTGGACCAATCAAATGCATACACGTGTCCGACATTTGCCTCAAACGTCTTAACGTCTTAGCACGTCTTAGCTGAGACGTCTTCACACGGCTTGAGCCGTTTCCACATGGCTTCATATGGCTTGAGCCGTTTCCACATGGCTTGAGACTTTTCCACATGGCTTGAGACCTTTCCACAAGGCTTGAGCCATTTCACCATCTTTAGCCGGCTTTAGCAGCTCAAGCCGTTTCGTTAATTTTAAGACGTTTCCGCATTGATCTTAAGATGTTTCGTTATTATTCGCTGACATATAAGCCGTTTCCGTACCAATATAAGACGTTTTCCGTACATGGTGTAGACGTTTTCGTTACATTTAAAAACCGTACATTGTGAAGACCTTTTCTTACCATGTAAAGACGTTGGGTCACTATTTAAAGTCTAAATTTAAGAGTTTGTTTTTTAGTAATTATCTCACAACATGAGGGTTAAGTTTGTTGTTTATACTAGGGGAAAGTGGGATGTCATTAACGGAAACATTGAGTATGTTACTGTTGGCGATGCAAGGAGACGTGGTTTAGAAATTCAAACAGATCATTCATATAATAGTTTTTTAAATTATGTTTCTAAGATGTGTGATACTCCAAACATTACACGCCTGTCATACCGGATGTCTACGTTTACTGATCCAATCAATAATTAAAGGGGCAGAACCGTCATGTGCCGAACAACCCGTTTCACCTTTCATGTGCCCTTTGTAGATGAGTTCTTGAACACTTTGTGGTGATCAGAGCACATGGAAGGGGAAGTCCGATGACATCCGTGTCATTGGACAACTATTGTCGAGTACAAACAACGACAATTCTAAAGCTTAGGAAAACTTCATCTTCAATTAATTTAAAAAAATCATTTTTAGGAGGTCTGCCCATTTTTTGAAGGTATGAAAACTATGGGGGTAAAGATATTTTGAGAAGATGTTGAATGTAGAATGGGGTAAAGGATATTGTGAAGAAGAGGTTGTATATATATAGGGGAAGAAATGGCTTCGTTTAATGAAACCTGTTGTGCAAATATTTTTTTATAAAAAAAAATTATTTAACACTTGAAACGGCTCAAAAACATGTTTGAAATTTATGAAACGTCTTAAAAACATGTTTGAAATTTGTGAAACGTCTCAAACGTCTTAAAAACGTGTTAGAAATTTGTGAAACGGCTCAAACGTCTCGAGTTTTAGAGCAAACGTCTTAAGCCATGTGAAAACGGCTCAAACGTCTCGACTTTTGAAGCAAACGTCTCAAGCCATGTCCAAACGTCTCAAGCCATGTGGAAACGTCTCAACTTAAACTTCTGAGACCTTTCAAGCCAACTCAACCGGCTAACATGTGGAAACGGCTCAAGCCGTGTGAAGACGTCTCAGCTAAGACGTTAAGACGTTTGAGGCAAATGTCGGACACGTGTATGCATTTGATTGTTCCACCGTCAAGACGTTCCAGAAATCTGGTTGCGTCTCTACGAGACGTTTCCGTTGGCTACTTTCGAAGTTAGACCAATTATTGGTCATTTTCGCTATTTTCCGTTATTTAAATCTAATATCCCTTTATTTTAAAACAAGTAACATTAAAAGCCATTTAAAGATTGGTTTAACTTTAATAAATTTTAAATTCATCAATCTATGTTTCTACTTAAACATGTTTGTTGGAGTACACCAAGAATAGAAAACACAATTTTAATTGAGAAATATATGATAATAAACAACTAAAGTGAACTTGGAAAGAAGCCAACGGTTTTAGAGCTCAAAAGTAGGCGAAGGCCCACTTTATCGGTCGAAGAAACGAATTGTCCCCCACTTATCTCCTTCACCAACACCGACCATAGGTACCTAGATATACCAACTTTCTTAAATTATATTACAGTATATGCATACAGTGCACATATGCACGAGGCAATCCCATATGAGCATTTGTTTAAGCGATTCCAATACATATGTTATTCTGAAAGATCTTTCAAACATTCTCATACATATTGTAACATACGGTAATCATATCATTAATATTGTCCACTTTTTTATAAAGAGTTTACAAGTTTGTTTTCCATCAACAGGTCATACATTCTAAAACTATTCTTATTTAAACACGTTTAACTGTGAAGTTCTTGTCTCATCTCGTCCAGTGACATTTAGCTCAAAATGTGTTGGATATATATGTGACGGGACATTTGTTATGACCTAGTATCTCTATCATATGAACAAAACAAAATAAAACAATGTGGGATTTATCTCATATTATTTCATATATTTATACCATTTGTAATCCAATTGATTAAACCTTAAAAATAGATTAAAGTATTAAGGTTAAAAGAGAAACATGTTATTAAGACAATGCATGATTAACCATATTATATGACATCACACGAGTCCATTCAACTTGTTTTGTTTTATGTTGTGTTTATTCATAGGTTTGATTTAGTTGATTTAGCTAATAAGAGTCCCCACGCCTAGTCTTCTTTGTAGGACTATAAAAACCATTGTATAAGGGTTATAAGACCAAAGCATCGAGACCTCAAGTTAGCACTGGATTCATCGTCGATATACAGTTGTATGCTCAAACCCATTGGGCCGGGCCCATTTAATTGTATGCTCTACATGAACATTTATTAAATAAGTAGACATGTTTTTTAGTTTTATCAACCAAGTCCTAAATCATACGGGTTTGTCAATAAATTATTTTTGTAAACATATTATAGTTTCAAAATAATTTATAAAAGATAGGATTTTTTGTGTTAAAAAAGTAGTGTATTTTTGTAATCATATTGTAGTTTCAATAATAGGGTGGGGATCAAATAGGAAGTTTATATTCTCTAGGAAGTATAGGAAGCAATCTTAGCCGTTCATCTACTATTTTTAAAATTTTGGACGCGTGGGCTTTTTCGTCATTTTACATTATCATATCTTCTTTCTAATACAATTCTAGATTCTGTTACCTCTCTTCTTAGTTCATCAATTTCATAACAGAATTGAAGATTCTATAACCCTAAATCGCAATCGATCGCAAATTCACCTTTTTTCAAGCAATAATCTTGTTTCGTTCGTCAATTCGATAACCTCAATGTCTTTTTCAGACTCTGTTGGTAAGTTTAGCTTCAATTTTGAGTAACTTTTTGTTATTTTGCCGAAATTCATTATTTTACGTTTTATAATTCGTCTTTTTGTTATTAATATTTGATTTTTCATAAGTTTAATTGTTATTGTTGTATAATTTATCATAATTTGTTCGTTTTGTTTCTTCATCAGTTATTGCGTTTTAGTGAAGAGTTGCGTTTTATGATTTGATTCACATTATATGCATACAAACTTTAAATTTAAGATTGATGTAATATAAAGCAATAACTGTCATTGTTGTACAATTTTAGAGTTTTGTTCGTTTCATACATTGTTTTGTTTGTTCATCATTTGATGCGTTTTAGTGAACGTATTGCGTTTTATGCTTTTAACCATATTAGTTCATATACAAACTTTAAAGGTCTGTATTTTAAAATTTTTATTAACATGTTTTGAGATTTAACACTAAAAACATTATTATATAAGAGGTATTGCGTTTTATAGTTATTTGTTAATTGTTTCAGATCACATTTCCAAGTGGGATGAACGTGTATGCTTAAACAGTGGAAAAAAGTTTTTCAAACCTAAAGCCAGTGGATTCATTACACCTTCTGTTGGAATGTTTTTTAAATCATTTGATGAGGCTTTTGCGTTTTATCAGAGATATGCACTTGCTGCAGGTTTTTCTGCAAGAAAAAATACTTCTTGGAAAAGTGGTGATTTAGTGAAAATAAGATATATTGTCTGCACAAAAGAAGGATTTCTTGTTAGCAAAGCAATAGATTCTTGTTCAGTTGATGAAAATAGTAAAAAGATTGTTAGACGTAATAGAGGTTCAAAAAGAGTTGGATGCAATGCTCATGTGAAATTAATGTTAGAGAACAATAATATGTTTAAAATCTACTACTTTGAAGAAGAACATAATCATATCTTTGTTGAAGATGAAGATATTCATTTCTTGCCTGCTGCCAAAAGTATTGATTATGTTAAAGAAAGTTTTATATCTGGATTGTCTGCAATGAATATTGGACCTGTTAAAGCATTCAATATTATGAAAACAATGTATGGTGGTTTTGGTGAAGTTGGTGCTAGTAAAGTTGATTGTAAGAACTATAGAAGGGATTTGAATCTTTACATAGGAGAGTATGATGCAGAAATGGTAGTTAGGCATCTTATTAGGAAGAAAGAATGTTCTCCTGGTTTCACATGTGATTATGTTATTGGTGAAGATAGAAGATTGAAAGGACTTTTCTGGGCTGACGAGCAATCAAAAACAAATTATACAGTGTTTGGTGACATAGTTGGTTTTGATGCTACTTATAAATCAAACAAGTAAGTTTTTTTTCTTTCATTGCGTTATATATTCTATTGCGTTATATATTCCTGTTCTATTTTTCTAATGCTTTATTAATTTGTTTTTTGTAGATATGATTTGGTTTTTGTACCATTTACTGGGATTGATAACCATTTTAGGAATGTCACATTTGGTGGTGCATTACTTGGTTCTGAGACTGCAGATTCTTATAGATGGCTTTTAAGGTGCTTTGTTAATGCTTTTGGAAATGAGCTTAAAGTTGTTGTTACTGATCATGATGCTGCAATGAAGAGAGCTATTAAGGATATACTTTCAAGAAGTAGGCATAGGTTATGTATGTGGCATATATGGGAGAAATTGAAGACAAAGGTATTATACTGCGTTTTATGATATAATAAACTGCAATTTTTATATAGGTTTATTATTGCGCTTTATGTATTATACAATAAGATCCCCAAACATTTTTATCAATAGAATTGCTTTTTAATATAACAAAACAATTGCGTTTTACAATTAATGCATTATGTTTATCATTTTCATGATATTGCGTTTTAAATTATTGCGTTTTATGTTTAATAATTTTATTGCTTTTTATACACGTTGGTCCTGTTTTGTCATCAAACATTGATTTTAATACAAAAATGACTCATTTTGTTTGGAATGATACTATTATTCCAGAAGATTTTGAAACTGAGTGGTATTCAATAATGTCTACTTTTGGATTAGAAAATCATGAGTGGTTAAAAGATATGTACGATCTTCGATTTGATTGGATTCCCTCTTATTACCATGGAGAGAATTTGGCTGGTCTTATGCGTACTACGTCTAGATGCGAAAGCGAGAATTACTTCTTTGGTCAGTTTTGCAATCCAAGATGTACACTTGTTGAATTTTTCACTCATTTTGAGACTGCAATGGATTTTCAAAGGCATGAGCATAGGAGGAATGATCATGATACAAGGTATATTCAGTCTAAGACCTGGAGTGACTTTGTATTGGAGAAACAAGCATCAGAAATATATACCAAAATAATTTTTAAAGATATTCAGATTGAAATTGATGCTGCCATTACAAAGTGTATGTCAAAGTCTCATGATACTGTCGGTGATGTTCAATATTATGAAATAAAGGATTTCAAACAGCCATGCACATCTTTATTCAAGGTAATTTTTTAAATTTATATTGTTTTAAACATCTATTGCGTTTTATTTTTTCCATCATTTGTTGCGTTTTATCATTATATGATCATATACTTAATTTCTGTATTATATTTATTATTCATTGCGTTTTATATTACATTTCACTAATTTTATATAGCTTTTTAATTTTATTTACAGGTTCAATACAATAAACAAGAAGATGGTTTAAGTATAAGTTGTACTTGCAAACGGTTTGAACAATTTAGTATATTGTGCCGCCATATATTTTATGTTCTACGGTATGATGATATAACTGAGTTTCCTAGAAGATATGTTCTTAGAAGATGGATGAGAGATGTTGTTTCAAATGGATCAATTCATTGCAATATTCGGTTTGATGAAATGGAATAATGAAATTGATAAAGTTTTTAGAGAAATCGTTGTTGCAAATGAGTATGTGGTTAATAGGTTGGTTGGGGATTTAGATGAGCTGTGTCGTTACAGAGATCATATTAAAAGTTATATTGATAAAGCGGATGAGGTTATGGTTGTTGCGCCGCCTCCTAGTCGCAAAGAAAGATTTGCTGATATTGGAGGGAACTTAGAAAAGTCTAATTCTATGATTCGTGTCCCGATCAAAATAAGGACCAAAGGATGCGGTGTACAAAAAAGGATCAAGTCTAATCGTGAGATTGCAATTCAGAAATCATCAAAGATCCAGAAATCGTGCCGTGTATGTGGTGGAAAAGGACATAACAGTCGCACATGTAAAGATAAGGTTTCTTCTAATGCTTTAGGTTCTAGCAATACAATGTAAGTATGTATACAAATCAAATTCTGATATTAATAAGAAAGAAAAAAATTTTGTCATTGCATTTTATGATGTATAGGTTTCAGCTCTTTTTGTTATTGCGTTTTGTGATATCCTCCATAAATATCAGCTTTTTTTGGTTAATTGCGTTTTATGATAACAACAGTATATTGTTATTGCGTTTTATACATAGAACAATATACTGTAAATGGAATTTTTTGATTATTGCGTTTTATTATAACACAGATCAAATTAAACATGAAATGCAAGTGGATATCATTAACATTGCGTTATATAGATGATGATAGTTTAAAACAAAGATGATGTTTACAAACCACAAAATTAAATAAAAATTACTAGCAAGATCAGCATCATGGATCAAAGTTTGTTTCTTCTTCAGATGAGAACCCTAAGCTTCCATTAGGGATTTCCTCATCACTTTCAGATTCAGTCCAAAGTTCAACCTGTGAGACTACTGCCTTTTGAAGCTTCTCTGCAAATTTGCTAGCAGAGTTGTTGATGATTGGTATTTCAGATAATTACTTCAAAAATTTTATATCCTCACTGGAAGATATGTCCTTTGGGTCATATATCTCCACATCACCATCGTCCCAAGTCACTGAAACTTTAAAAGTTTTCTCAATGAACTCCCAAGATATAACTTGGGCTTCTTCAGTTGCAGTTTGATTCGGATTTCCAAATCTTTTGTGTAGAATTCTGAATAGTGCGGCTGTCTGATTTGTGTAACAAGCAGGTGGTATACCTATTTCATTCATCCTTCTCAACACATTCTCATTGCAGTTTTGAAGAACAGAAGCAACAGAATGGTATCTTATTTTTTTCCATCTGAAATTGAAGAACAAAATTCTCTCTTTGAACCCACCAAACTGATAGTTGTTGATTCGCCATTTAGGGTTTTTGTATGTGTTTGTTGTTGGGTATTGGTATATGAGGAATGTGAAAATAATTTAGGGTTTTTGTTCTTATATAATGGATTGGTAGAGGGATTGGTATCAAGTGTGTTAATAATAAAAATGATTATATTTTAGTTTTTTTTTTGAATTGATTGTTCAATCATACAGTATTTTATCAGGAATCCAAAAGGCTTTTTAAGGCTTTTTGTCTAATCAATTTCTTTGTCATTAAGCTATTAGTTTTTTATTTGTTTTATCAATTCCTCATTTATTATTATTTTATTTTATAACATTACGTTTTATAAAGAGTATAATATATTAGTTTTATGATTGTCATTATTGTCATTAAGCCTTTAATTTTTTTTTGCGTTATAAAAATAGTAAAAAAACTTTTATTGCGTTATATGTTTGGAAATGAATAATTATGACACTTTGTAATGCGTTTTAGAATAAATAACTTATGTCAAACAACAAATAAATAGAAAATGTTGAGTTATAGCATACTATTAAAATGTTGCGTTTTATCATAATAGCATTTCACTATATATGTATCCTTTCTTTTAAACATATTATTTAAAATTTTTATTGATAAATTGTACAAATTTTAAATAATATGTTTAAAAGAAAGGATACATATTACGTTTTAAAATAACAAACAAAAAGTAGCATTTGTAACTCTAAGTATATTTTTTAAAGCAAATATATCAACAAAATATTGCGTTATATGAAAATTATGCTAAAAGAAAAAACATTGCGTTTTATAATAAGTAGCATTTCTAAATCAAAATAAACCAGCAAGATCAAGAAAATATTGCGTTATATTAAAATTATGCTAAAAGAAAAAACATTGTGTTTTATAATAAGTAGCATTTCTAAATCAAAGTAAACCAGCAAGAGCAAGCCTCTCTTTAATCCTTTCTAAACTAGTGTCATAAGATTGTTTTTTAAGTTTTGCACCGAGGTTCCGAAACTTCTTTGAGTCCTCAATAACATAATCTTTGCGTTCGTTGATATCGTGCAATAATATCTTTACGATAAACTTTCTTCTTAAATCATCAAGTTGTGCGGTCTGCTTATTCACTTGTTTTTTGTTTTTACCCTTCTTGATAATTGCAGGTTCTTCATATTCCTAATTAAACCCACAATCCCATTTTTCGACTTCTTTACCATTATAACATTCCATATGACGCATACAGAATATACCACAGTCAGTGCCGTTATCTTTTGTCCTGCATTTCATCTCCATTCTAACAGGGGTTATGCCTTTTATATCATCTGCATTTTCATATCCAACAAATTTAAGGTAACCTGCCAAAGCATTCCTCTACAGAAAAAAAAACAAAAAGATTAGGTGGGTTATATTTGTGTTTTAAAAGCATAAGTCGGAAAACTTACTGTATTTTCAGGCACATCACCATATTTTTCTATATTTGTGACCGCTTTCGCACTGTTGTCAATGATGAATATTTGTTTCTCTTCAAGATTGAATGAGATCACAAAGAAATGCTCTGAAAAGAGAATCGGGACAAGGATAATTTTAAAATCTTTTATGCTTTTTAGCTTTGAACCTTGAAGAATTTTTTCAATGTTCTTTGTGAACGCCTCTATCATTTTTTCTTCATTTTCAGTTTCTTTCTTTTCACTCGATGTTAAAGCCTGCATAACATTAAACAAATTAACATATTAATTACGTTTTATGAAGGTAATAAAACATACAGTTGCGTTTTATAAAACTTCATTCAAACAAAGTATACATTGCGTTTTATGAAAGAAATAAAACTGGCAATTGCGTTTTATATAAGTTTATTCAATCAAACTTCAAAAAACTTCATTAAACATATATTATTTCTATAAAACAGACAAATTGCGTTTTATAGATCTTACCAGCATTCGAATAGTA
Organism: Helianthus tuberosus; assembly: GCA_030545235.1. Lineage (NCBI taxonomy): Eukaryota > Viridiplantae > Streptophyta > Magnoliopsida > Asterales > Asteraceae > Helianthus > Helianthus tuberosus. The sequence goes on from CM060434.1 coordinate 149,003,370, forward strand.
CAGAAAAATCTTGGAGTTTTGTTGTCTTTTGATCTTCTTTTTTCTTCTTCATTCAAAATATATGTCCAACAATTGATTACTTCTCCGGTGATTTCCAATCCTGGCCTCATTGTTTCTGCACCATATCTCGACAGAAATACATGATCTCTAATTTCAAAGAGAGTATCCCTGCAAAAAAATAATTAAATTATAATATTTTGCTTTTTGTTTTGTGTTAGTGTATATAAATGATTTTTTACGTTATTTCTCCTTCTGCATGGAAAGCATATCCCGATATATTGTTTTCGTGTGCCGTTCTTGCTTTCTTCATTGCTACTTGTCTTTGATAGTATGGTGAACAAAATACTTCTGGTATATTTTTCTGTCGATCTGGTCGTACCATCTTTGTGATTATTTGTTCTGTTTTGTTGATATCACTTGTTGGTTGTTCTTGCTAAACTGATTTTGCAGGTGTTTTATACGGATCTTCTTGTGGGTTGAGAAATGATGTGTTTTGAATTAGATCACTGATTTCCTTTTCAGTTTTCTGTTCTTCAATTCTATCAAACATTGTTTGTATTCCAGTAATTTGAACTTCTTTTTCGATTGTTTTATTTTCAGATTCCGTTTGAATTTCGGTTTGTGCAGCGTGGCGAGTAGTATCAACTTCCACTTCATTTTCATCCACATTTGAAAACAACTGAGAAATTTTCAAATCAAAGGACGGTACCTCATCATTTTGAATTTTTTTTATTTGATTTTTTTTCTTCATCTGTCTTTTTGATTATCTCCAACATTAATGATGGAGTTTCTTCGCTAATTGATGATTGTTCAATGTGTGTTTGCAGACTCGATGTAGGTTCATTCTCAATGATTTTTTCTGGATTGGAGGACTGGACTACAGTTGTGTTATCTTCATTGCGTTTTGTAGCATCATCATTGCGTTTTACAATCAATGGCGTTGAAATGATTTGATTTTCGGTGTCTTCATTTTGGCTCAAATTTAGAAATCTTGATGGTGTTTCGATCAGAGTTGATTCAATATTAACTTTCTTGTGCTTTTTAGCTTGATCGTTGAATTTTTCAATCAATGACGCCCATTCGTTTACTTTGTTATGAACAATTTCACTGTTTGGATATTCTTCAATGATCTCATCTATGCGTGATTGGATGCTTTCGAAAACTTCTTCAAATCCTTTAAAATGATAATCCAAGGCAGTCACAACATATTCTTCATTTGATTTTTTACCTTCAACGTTCTTCATATTTTCATCGCCACTTTTTTGTTGAATGAATGTCAGAAAGACCTTCACTTTGAATTTGTGATGGCATGAAATTACGCAATCGGCATTGACTGTCTACCCACAATTTATCTTTATTTCCTTTTGATGGTTTTATGAAGAATTGCCCCCATGATCCTCCACTTTCTGTTTGTGTTTTCTCAGTTTCATTGGTTTTAAGTTGGCTGTTTTGAACATCCTCTTGATCCTCTTGTTCAATCCAGTCTGTTGCAGCTTTAAGTAAGGTGTTTCCATCTTCTATCTCTTCTGAGTTGATATTGATGTTTGGTTGTTCTTCAGCATCGTCTTCATCTTTTTCTTCAGATTCATCTTGACAAATTTCTTCATTTTCATTCTCAGATTCAGATGGATAAACATAAAATTCATCCTCCTCATCTTTTTTTTTATTCTTTCTGACATTTTTCTCTTTTTTCTTTTTATCCATTACAAGACCTCTCCCCTCATTTAGCGCAGCAATTTCCAATTCATCTTCAAATTCTTGTAATGTTGTAGAGTCAATTTTATCTAGAGAGAACTCTTCAGTGTTTTCAGCATCGTCAAATCCTTGTTTTTTGTAAGCATATAGAATCTGTATGAATCATTGCGTTTTAAAAAAATACTCAATACTAATTTTGTTGCGTTTTATAATATAAATCATTGTAAACAACTTACACAACTAATTTTTTGTAACTTTAAATACATTGTGTTTTACACAAACATTGCGTTTTAATAAAGCATAGTTTGAAAAAAGCATATAAACAAGTTATTGCGTTTTGTACCTTTATAAATGTTGCGTTTTAAACAAACAAACAAACAAATAATATAAACAAGTCATTGCGTTTTGTAACTTTATATACATTGCGTTTTAATCAAACATATTTTAAACAAAGAATATAAACAAGCAGCCTAAACAAGCATTCAGCAAATATGTAGCAATAATGAAAGATCAGATTTCATACCGCTAACAATGCAATAGGTCCATTGAAGAGCTTGTCATTTCCAGGCCATTGTCTTCTTGTACGCCTTAAAACATTCAGAATATATTCACACCAATTAAAATCCTGGGTTTTTTTTCACTTTTCATCGATGGCAAGAATCTTTGATTAACTGTCACACCCCTATTTTCCACGTGTCACCGGTGGGCCCGGTGGGGAGTATCGTGACGTAGTTGGTATCATCATAGACAAACAACACAATATATAAATGCACAGCGGAAGCAAAGATAGATTCATTTCAACTTTAATAAAGTGTAATATTAAATATCACAAATAGTTGAAACGGATCCACAGGCGGATCAAAATAAAATAAGATATTGTTCAACAGCTTTATTGTCATCCAAGCTTGCGAGACTTATTGTGGACGCTCTAGAAGACAGCCAGCCTAGTACGAGTAGTACCTGCACTTAACCTTTTGGGAAAATACGTCAGTTTACACTGGTAAATACAATTTAACTGACTCATTTTGAAAAGGTTGAAAATTGATTTGAATGCACGTGGCACAAAACCTTTTTATAACTTGGGATAATTATGCAATAAAATCTTGTGAACGAATTACATGTTACTTGTGCGTTTAGTAGCCCGGATCTTGTCCGGGTTAAAGATCAATAGACACACCACATTATAGAGTTATACACTGACGGGTGTACGCCTACACCCCGTGCTCAGGTCGTGGCCATCTCGTAAGATGATGCCAAGGATATCCGGGACATGGTCATTAACCCCCCAAAGGCTTTAAGTGAACAAGACTGTTTAAACGAGCCGTTAAAATTATTCAATTAACCACCCAAAGATGTAAGATTTGATGCTCGATCAAGCGGTATTTTATATACCGTAACCCAAGCCCGTATAGGGAAAATAAGTTAAAAGTATTTACCTGAGTAAAGTATAAATCACAACTAGCAAGTGAAGGTAGCTTTTACTGGTTCTTCTTATTCTGGAACAAAGGTTTATAATAACCTATTAGATTTCTAACGGGTCTTTATTTAAGCTTAAGCTTAGACCGGTTAGTTTTTAAGGACGATACGGTTCAAACGCACGATTAAGCGAAGACCGGATAGAATGTGATTTAGACCCGACAAGTTTGAATACTTGTATAATATGGGTATACTAAACACATTCTGGATTTTGAGACAAAAATGATAATGTTTGACCCGTTTCGGTCAATTTATGCAAACTAGTTACATAAACCGAGCCGAACGCAAAAAGGGTGTCATGGGTAACCAAAAGAGTCATATGCAAGTTCCCTGAGTTAATATGCCTTAAATATGTTATAATATCAGTAAGATATCTTCTATTATGCCCAAAATGGATTTAAACACAATTTATGCCTCATAAGGGCATTTTGGTAATTTAAAAGATTATAAAAGAGTTTAATTGGAAATCTGAGTTACAGGTCTGGTTTATATAGTAAATATATTTAATTTAACATGTTATAACAGTAGGGTATGACCCATAAGTGAAACTTGTCATTTAAAACCAAACTATGCACCTTAGGGGTATTTTGGTAATTTCACAAGGGCTTAAAAGGTCAAAATTGGAAACCTGAGTTCAAAAACTTTTACTTACTGTTATTTTATAAAAATATACTAAAAACATCAGTAGGTATCAACCTTATATGTTTAATATGGTTATAGTACATACTATGCGTTAATAACGCTTAAAAAGGCGATTTGGAGCCGTTTCCGGGTTTGTAAAAGAAAGCTGATATTTTTTATATTTCCAGAATGCTCAAAATATTTTATTTAACAAATAAAATCAGTAGAAAAAGGTTTGGGGTCAAAAGGATTTATAAAACTCGTTTTATGGCTTAAAAGGGCAAAATCGGTATTAACCGAATTAAACTTAGAGATCTATGTTATGCTCAGCCAAAAATTAAATAAAAATCTTTAAAAATCCTAAAATATTATATTATAACAGTGGGTAAAAAGTTTGATATTAAAAAGTGGGTTTAAACAGGTATACGCTAATTACGCCAATTAATTAACATAAAGCTTTCAAAATACGCTAATGAGCATAACTCTTATTCTGGACCTCAAACTGATATCAAATTTTAGGTGCAAGTTTATAAATCAGTAACAAATGTTTCTACTCTTTCACTTTTTCAAAAATCACGTTTTATAGCCAAAAGGGCATAATAGTCACATTTAAGCATAAATCGGAAACATGCATATGAATCGGATAGGTATTGAACCAAGTTGTACAATCTCAGAGAGTTATACATATATGAAACATGGTCCAAAATAAGCTCTAAGACAGATCTCAAACATGCATGAACGGGTCAGAACTGAAAGTCAAAGAAAAAGTCAATTTATGCGACTTTCGGTTCCGATCCGGGTTTAAACTGAAAATTGTCGAGTTGAACATGTTGAGACATGTTCTTACATTAATTACCATGTTATTTTAATGATCAAACAGGTTGCATGTACCTTACATTGCTAATCATGCTTAAATTTGCAAATAACAATTCTGTTGACTTTTTGAAACAAGCTTTGACTCGACAATTAACATAGTTAGAGTGGGAATCTGAAAATACCCTTTTAAGGGTTTGTTACCCACATAAATACCAACTTGTAGGTACCTTTAATTCGAGAAATGACTGAGCAAATTTCGTTTAATCTCAAAGTCAAACTGAAATTACGATGGTTTGACTTTTGCTTAAATAACTAAGCTAGAACGAATTAGGGAAGGTTATGAACACTTACAAGAGTCCTAATAATGCTTAGAGATCACTAGAAAGTTGGCTTGATGTCCAGAGAGCTCCAGAGATGATCTTGTGAATTTTTGAAAATGCAAGTGTTTGAATGTTACTACTTCAAGTTCCATTTATAACCATTTTGATCTCATTTGGAGCTGCCACATGAGTCTCGGGATGTTATGAGAAGTGTCCAAGTGCCCCTAGATGCATGTAAGTCCATTGGTGAGGCTCTTGAATCGGATACAGCTGGTTACAACTCGAAACAGACCTGTTACTGGCACCTGTTCGCTGATTTGTCGCTGGCGACTTGTAGGCGGGCCGCGAGAGGCCGTACGCGGGCCGCGTACAAGTGTTAACCAGCCAAACAAGTTTTTGTGTTTTACAATTTGGTCCTTGTCCTTTGATACGTGATTTTTGCTATTTTCCTTGCACTCTAGACCCTCAAATCTGATTTTTAAGGACCTTGGGACATTTACAAACTTGGTAAAGTCCTTGGTTAACTTTGTGCTTACCCGAAAAGTCACGAAATTCAACGTTAACGTATTTAACCCTTCGTGCACGGTTTTGATCACAACTTTCTCACACGATAACGAAACTTGATGAAATTTTTACCACATATTCTAGTGAGTATATTTTATCATTACAAAGCTTCGGGTTTGCCAAAAGATCACTCAGAGGTATACTTTCAACATGTTGACACTTTTAGCCCCTGTAGTTTGTAATTCCTCACTTTCTTTCATTTTCCGCTTTGTATGATCCATGATCTAATCGTTTAAGATTATAAACACCATGTAGGGTTATTGTAGGGCCTATTTATCCATTGTTGACACTTTGGACCCTTATAATCACATAGTTTCACTGTTTGTCAACTTTAGTCCCTCTTAAGCACCTTTTCACATATTCAAAGCCTATGACACGTGTCAATACATTATTGGACGTAAATTTTCGAGGTGTTACATTAACGTTACTACTTTGCATTGCCTCTGCCATGACCGTAAAAAATATAACCAAGAAGTTTAGTTTGAACAGTCTTCCAAGCTCATTTCTTGATTTTAAATATTTAATCAAGTTGGCAGCATACATTCTCTTCAAAATATCTTTGCTGAATTGACCGCGCCAAAATTTAATTATAAGATCAGTTTCTTTTGGTCTCAATTTTTCCTCAATCTCTGTTTTTCCATTTGGTATTTGAAATACCTTTTGGATCAATTCACCCGTGATCTTAATCTTTTCATCTCCAGTATTTATCTCATCATTTTCAGCATCAAAGTTTTTTACCAGCCAATATCCGAATTTGCGTGGAACTGAATGCAACTTGAATGATAGCATGCTGCCAAACCCTATTTCTCTAACAACTTTCTTTTACTCTTTTGACAGATTTTCAATATAATCTTTTAGATTATTGACTGCACATCTTATGTTGATTTTTTTCCGTCGTAATCATAATATGGTTGTTGTTCTGGTTGTTCTTCTGCTTTATCTTTCCTCAATGATCTCTTTGGTTTTGATTCTGCCTTTTCCTTCTTTTGATATTTTGTTTGTTTCACTCTTGGTGGTGGATCAACATAATCATCATCTGATACATTGAAGTGTTTTAGAATCATATATTTTTTTCATGAAATTTGTTTAATGCGTTTTATGTTACCGGAATTTACTTGTTGTTGTTCAGAAGTATGCAGAACTATAGCTCGACTAGTATTTTCATCCTTTGAAACAGAATCTGTATCTTCTGAAGATTCTATCACCACTTTCTTTCTTCTCCTTTTTTGTTTTTCCTCTTGTTTTTTTAACTTTAAACAGAATAATGAAACAATGTCAATTAACAAATTTAAGATAAAACGCATTAGCTAACACTATAAAGATAAAAAGCAGTAATTCACAGTTTTAAGATAAAACGCAATACTTTACATCATATTAAATTTAACACAGCAAATTAACATTAAATAATCTCATTTTGTTTTTTATGATATTTTAATATAAAACGCATTGGTCAAGAAAAAAAAAGCATTTAATATAGTATTATGATAAAACGCAATAGTTAACAACACATGTATCTCAGCAAATTCAAAGATAAGATAAAATGTAATGTTTTAAAATTCGATTACAACTATCATAATAATAATCTCTTTGTTTCTGCAAATTTATTAAGATAAAACGCATTAGTTCACAATATATAAATCCCATAAAAAGCATTAGCACCCTAGGTCATAGTTTTAACATAAAACGCAATGTAGTCTCTAATAACAAACCTAATTAAGCAATTCAATGATAAGATAGGGATAAGATATCACTCATTAACAATTTTTGGGAAGGGATATGATATATTAGGTCTATTGCACTTCATAAAACGTAACTTTAATTCAGTTAAAAACAAAAATACATAAAATTACCATTGTCTGAAATCTCTTTGCGTTTTCTACTAATTTGTTGTTTCATTGTTGATTTTCTGCTAATATTTACTTGTTGATCTATGTTTTCTTCAACTGATGATGTTTTTGGCTTCTTTGATGATTTAGGGTTTTGAGAGACGGATTTCTTTTCAGTAACTCGAAGGTAAACCTTCAAATTATCTCTCGACAACGCCATGAACTTCAATGGAGTATGATTTTCTCAAATTTTTGTATGTGTGTGATCGTTCAATGGAAGTGTAAAACGTAATGAACTTTTTTTCGAAGCGTTTCTGTGTATATTCAAAGGCGGTTATTTTGGAATTTGTAAGGACCTTCAAAAATATCCCAAAACGACCCGTAAGTAAAAATCCGGACCCCTGAAACCATACTGTGCATGAAAAATCCAGAAATCTAGAAAATTGGTCTTCAGGCGGGCCCTCGTAAGGATTAAGCATAATCTCACGCGGGCCGCGTCAACTTCACTTTGACCGGATATGCGTTCAGGGCCACGTGGCATCCACGTGGCAGACCTATGTGTGACACGGATGCCTTAATCTACGACTAGACTTCCTCGCGGGCCGCGTAAAGATTAAGAGGGGGCTTACGCGGGCCGCGTAAACCCCAAATTTCAGCTATAAATAGGTTTGGTTACGAGCAGTTCACTGGTGTCGAAAACAATTCTCAAAAACGAAATCTCACTGCTCAAATTCGAAATTTAAGATAGCAAGGCGCTGCTACGATACAGGGTATTAACTCGATCGCTGCTACGATTCAATGTCCGATTGATTGAAACTATCCGATGGATGTTTAAGTGCTGCCCAAATTAGGGCTATACTTTGTCATTCGTCGTAAATTCGATGGATGTTTAAGTGTTGCACTTTGTCATTCGTTGTGAGGGTTTTATCTCGTGAGTTATCATAAATGCTGTATTAGTTACTGACCTAGTTCGTGTGCATTGTTATTTAAATTAGGTTACAAGGCTAATCAGTAGGCTAAACTATGCCCGTTTAAATCCGCAATGTGAGTCATTCTCTTTTATTAAAAGTATTTTACAATACTCCATTATTTTCAAAAGTTATAATTACAGGGATTAAGTCGTGGTTATCTTGAATCACTGGCTAGTAGGGTATTGTGCACATTACTAATTTCTCACGGTTAGGCTAATAAATCCTAACAGTGATAATCATCACTACTTGGGTGAAAGGACCCAATAGTGGTATGACCATCGTCACCAGGAGGTGACACGGCGCCAGATAAAAATAAGATAGAAGCCATTGTAATCGCTCTTATGCTGTAATTTATAACTATGTGTCGTTTTATCAAATTTGAATGACTCGCCAGTATTTCCCCGCTGATAAAATATTTTCAAAACATGTTTCAGGTGACTACTGTGAACCAAGGAAAAGTGCTACGGAGCACTAACAAGCTTGAAGTAGTGGCCCAGTTAAATAAATAAACATGTTTTGTAAATCAGGGAATTTCCTTGTGAAATTCATCTATTGTAAATTACGGGGTTTATCCCGAATTATGAAATAAAATAATCGGGCATTTTAAGTTTTAAAAGATCATGTAAAATCTTCCGCTGTCAACTCAATTAATAAATACCACGGATTTCTGTCCCGCGGCTCCTGGACCGGGTAAAACCAGGACGGGGGCCGTGACATAAAAAGGTGGTATCAGAGCCACTGATTTAAGCCAATTAAGTATTTAAAAATACTTAATTTTCCTGATTACCCTCTTGTGATTATGTATTTTGTTAACTGACTACTTGTTAGTTACAGTATGGGTAAGCAAAGAATTTCGGACATCTATCGTCAACTAGATAGTACACCAAAAGATAAGGGAACCTCATTCTAATCAAATTCCTCAAAATACTCAGCAGATACTGAGGAAGGAATATTTGTTCGTAAGGCACAATTTGAGAAACCACTTACCATTGAGAAAAGAAGTCAGATTATTAGAAAAAGTCAAGAGAAAACAAAGAAGTCACAACCAAAATGAGTGATGGTTAATAAGGAAACTCAGGAAATAGGCAATAACCCACCATGGGAAGATGAATTAGACGAACAATGGGCAAATCTCTATATGTTTGCCACTACAGCAGTAAATGTTAACTTTTAATTAAGTTATACTGCCAACACCCTGACCCAGTACTAGCACCCATAGATAAAACAACTTAGTAAGAAAAGATAAACTAAAATAAATTATCCCTAGTATATTTTACATTTCAGTTGTAACTTGTAATAAATATATAAATATATAAAAATCGCAATATTTTGTTTTAATCAATCTATTTGTATAAATATATTAAATATTAAATATTTGAAATTAATACTTAAAAAAAATTTCGATTGCCTTTCTGTGATTATTCAATTTACAAAAATTTAACCTAGAATTTTGTGTGTTTCTTCATATTTGCTAAACAGCATGAATGAGTTGTCTGAAGCTCTTCAAAATCTCAATCTCTATTCTGTTAAGGTGGAAGTTTCCAAAGACTTCACCGGTTACTGTGCCGACACTGAGGAGGAACCTATGGAATTTCAAGCTCAACCTCCGGAGAAACCCAAGCCAAAGAAGAGAAGAAGAATTGTGGGCTGGAGGCGTGTGCGTAAAAGGAAACCAGTAACACGAAAAGTTATAAAGAAGGAGGATCCAATGGATAAAGGCAAGCGAATAGAAATCGGAGAAAGTTCCAGGCAAGATCAGGAAATGCCATTGTGGGAGGAGTTAGATCGTAAACTGGCAGACTGTGATATCATTAATCCTGTCAACGAAACCCTTTTTACTTATCCTGCTGAAACCCAACTCCCAGTGAATTTGGAACCGGCCATCCCAGATCCCCTTGTCAACCCCCGACCTTTAGGAGAAATGGAAGAATGGTGGACCAATGACTGGCAGTTCCAGAATCTCTTAAATAACCCTTATATCTTTTTCCCTCAGTTTGACCCAGAGCCTGCACCAAACCCACCGATGAGCAATGAGAACTAGGCTGAACTCCGCCATTTTGGCGAGGAGCTGATGGATGCAGGGAATCGAATCCGGGAGGTGGGAGAACAGATCTCCTGGAAATACGACTAGAGGGAACGTCGTATCTAAGATGCCATCTGACGGGGATGGTGTGACTGTGGTTGTAGGAATATATGTTTAATAATAATATAATAATAAAATATAAATCATGTGAAATAACTTAAAAATAAAACTTTTGTAAGATAACCAGTGTGTACGGATGCCTATTATAATATATAAAAAAATGGAAGTCGAAAAATCGACAATTTTGGCTATACGTGTTGACTTAATTATGTGCGATTGTTTTATTATGTTTAATTGTTATTCATTTTGTGCTAATAAGTTATATATATTAATTACCAGATGGCAAACGCTGGTAATGAACCAGTTAACGAGGTTAACCAATCCGAGCAACACAATGAAGATCAATTTCTGAATAGGCAAGATATAGAGAATATCGTTGCTCAGGGAATAGCCAATGCTATTCCAGCAATTCTTGCTGCTGCTCGGAATCCAGTTGAACCTCAACAAATTATTCCTAGCAAACGTACCCACGGTGACAATTTCGGTAATAGCGTAAATGGAGGCGGTAACCATACTAATAACGATAACGATGGAATACAAGCCCCACTCCTTAAGAAAGTAAAAACTGCAACGGCCGGTTGCACTTATAAAGAGTTTCTTGCCTGTAAACCGGTAGAATTTGCAGGTAACGAAGGTGCGACTGCTGCACTGCGTTGGTTAGAGAAAACCGAGACGGTGATTAAAATAAGTAAATGTGCTGAGGAAGACAAGGTCATGTACGCGTCGCATCTTTTTAAAGAAGGGGCGCTAGAATGGTGGAATACAGTACTACAAGCCAAGGGAAGCGATGTGGCCTATGCCATGAATTGGGAAGAATTTAAAAGGCTGGTGGAAAGAAAATTATGTCCCGAATATGAGAAAGAACAAATGGCGAATAAATTTCTGAACCACAGGATGGTGGATGTAGACTGTCGAGGGTATACTTCGACATTCTTCGAGTATGCTAGAGTGGTACCAACCCTGGCTTCGCCAGAACCGGTACTTATTTCTCGCTATATCTGGGGATTGATTGGGGAAATCCGTGATATCGTTAAAGCTGCGAGACCTCGCACTATTGACGATGCTGTGGAATTAGCTAACACCCTAACTGACGGGCTGATACGCACAAGAGAAGAAAATCGGAAAAAGGAAGTGGCCCAAAAGATTACCCAGGGATTCCGTGTGGGTAACCGTAGTAATTTCAAGAAAAAGGGAACTGGGCAATCTTCCACTGTTCCATTTTGCAATGCCTGCAAAAGAAAGCATTTTGGAAGATGCAAAGGGTATTGCAATTTCTGCAAAATCCCGGGGCATCAAGAAGAAGATTGCAGGAAGAAGAAAGCAACAATCTGCTACAACTGCGGAGAAGCTGGGCATTTTAGGCCAGACTGCCCGAAACTGGTCAAACCAGCTGACAACAAAGCTAAACCTGCAAACGGAGCTACCAAGAAGAATGCAAGAGCATTCCAGCTGACTACCCAGGAAGCTAAGCTAATCCCTGTGTAGGATCATTTTCAGACCTAAACGAGTCGATCAGAAGAGTTTTTCTCAATACGAAAGTTGGAAACAGACGTATCGAGTTCAATTCAGCAAGATATACACTTTAAACTGTCTTTGGATTGATATAAGATCGATTACAATACTGTAGACACTTCGGCAGAGCTTCGCTACCGGAATCAGAATCGTTAAAAATGACTAGGCACAATAGGTATTTATAGGCTTGATGATTTCGCTTGAAATGGTTCAAGCGGAATCTAATTCCGCACGAAATTACTTCAAACAGAATTAACATGTTAATTTCGTTTGAAATGACATATGTGTCATTTCAAGCGAAATTACCTATAAACACATATTTCCTCGTTTTTCGTGCCTTGATCTAACTAATACAATACAAGACTCGATACAAGACGAAGTCGACAGACGCATGCACCAACAGACTCCCCCTCGAATGTTGACGAAGTCTTCAGTGTCGAGTCTTCAATCTTCAGTCTTTATCAGTCTTCTCGACCTCTTCTGAAGTATCTAACAATGTAAAGCATCCTCAATCTCTCTCTTCTTTTCTCCAGAATCTCGATCTGGCTCTAATCTCTCTCTAATTCTCTTGATCAGATCTCTTGATTCCTTAAGTTCATCAGCATCATCAGCTTGCATGAACATCAATTCCAGGATCAGAATCTGGCTCTATTCAACTACAGACTCCCCTTTAAAATGTGCTTAGACTGGCTTCCACAGGTTCAAGATTTAAACCTGGCTTACCTGCACATCCTCTACCTCATAATAAATTTCACAAATTTAAAAATTGACAAATTTATATATCAAATGCAGAACTAAAATGATTTAACATTTAAAAGTTTTTGATGACCACTTGTATGTACACATTCAAAACTTTTATTCTTTGAAAAACACTTGTAATAATTTCTTCAAACAAACTCTCCCAAACCTGTTCATCATGTATAGCACTCGGAATTTTGAAAATCAGCTCTTCAACATCAGTTGTCGAAAATCTTTTTGAATTTTTCAAAATTTTATGCTAAAACACACTAAAACTCTTTTTGGAATTTTTTCAAAATTTTATGCTAAAACACACTAAAACTCTTATTGGATTTTTAACATAAAAGAAAATGCAGTAAAGAAATATTTACAAACAATATTTTTGTGAGTTTGTGTAAGAGGATCATATCAGTTTTTGAGACAAATCACCAACACCGTTAAGCTTTAAACATTTTCCGTTCTAAACGATTCACTTAGATTGTCAGTATACTGATCCACTTAAATTCTCACACAAAGTTCAACTGTTTCGAGATACGATATTAATGTTTTAAGCACTTAAATTTATTCGCGTGTCCCACCTCAGAATATACTCCCGTATCCAGATCCTAATATTCAGTCTTACAGGTGAGTATACCACAGATGATATCTGTAAAGGGTTAAATGCGAGGCTATGAGAGCTCAGGTCAGAACTTCCGTTCAGCAAAGAGATGATGGCTCGACTTTTGGTGTGTTCCCTTTAGAGAATCTTTTCTTCAACAGTACATGATTAGCATTTGGCAATGTTTCATCATTTTTTGTACTGAGGGTGGTGCTATATTTCAAGCATGCAGAAAGTATTATACGGGGACTAGGCCATTGCTTCCGCAAAATCAGAAGTCCCGGGATAATACCCCAGATATCACTGAGTATAAAGACCTAGTATCTCAGAAAGAAGGACCTTTCAAACAAGATTTCGGGGGTTACCCATATATCCGAGAGATGTTCCCCACGGTATAAGTAAGTTTGAAATTTAGGTTTATATCTCGACACAATCTACTAAATGTGTAAAACCTACTGGCATATCATCAGTGAGACCGTTTATCACATATTGACTTTCCAATTCTTTAACATGTTGTGATAGTCCACTGATGTACTATCATTTCCTCTTTTCTCAACAAAACTCATTTTTGATTTTATCATGTTTTTGCCTTTTTTTTTTTCAAATTTTCAAATATTTTTGGATTTTCTGAAATTCTTACTCCCCTTAAAATTCAAACACATTTAAAGAAAATTGAAAACAAACTGTACAAGTAAAATGACAACTGATATCAAATCACTTCAATTCGCCATCCACTTGGCATAAACAATCAGAACTCCCCCTTACAACAAACTATTTTCCCATTATGATTTCAAAACACTTAAGTTTGTTTTAATCAAATGGTTTTTCCAGAAAATTAGTTTTGTTGATTTTACAAACCACTTGTAGATATGGAGATCAATTCATCACCTTGTTTTACTTTAACCAATTTTAAAAAAATATAACAGTTTTATGTTCAAACACCAAATATCACTAGTATAAAATCAAGTACAACTTAATGTCCTTGATTTACCAACTTGTAATTCGAAATATCACAAACGTGAACTTCTCAAGAAAGATGCCGATTCCTGCTCCACTCTTACCAACCTTGGAACTCCGGCAAGTCATACTTTTCACTCATCATAAAATGTTCCATCCCAGTCACAAAACTGAGATGACACAATTTTACCTGGTTTCTTTGTTTTTTTCTCATAAAATTCCTTTACTCCCTTGACTTTTCCATCAACCATTTTTTCAAAAATATGTTGCACTTTGGAGTTAAACACTTTTTCAATATCAAATTCTTTCTTTTCAGAAAAAAATTGATTTGAAATCTCAACTTTACCAACTTTTTGTTTAAAATTCTCTGCCCTCAATGGTGGAAAATTGACATCATCCATTGGAGGTACTGATGTTTCCAATTTCAACTCAACACGTGTCTCCTCTGACTTTGTGGAATCAGATTCATTGCCTGAAAATAGCTCCTCTGATTTTGTCGAATCAGAATCATTGCTAGAACTATCATCAGATTTCTTAACAACCCACTTTTGGTTGTCAAGATTTGCACTTCGCTTGTAAAACCTGTTTGAACATTCACCAATTTCAAATTTCGAATTTTGAAAACTTTGAATTGTTTGGTTGGTGGTTCAATTTCAACCATATTTTCTTTCAGTTTAATAGAAACTCTCTGTTTTGTTTGGATTGCTTTTGGACAATTCCTGACAATATGACCAATTATTTTGCATTGAAAACAGGTTCTCGTTTCCTTTCTCTGATCAACTTTCTTCTTCATTTCTTCTTGCTTCATAGCAAGGAATTCTTTGTTAGATTGCTTCCAGAATGGGCTCTTTTGTTCTTCCTCAGCACTTGTCCCTGAAACAAATACCATTTTTGATTTAAAATCTCGAACATATTTTTCATTTTTATGATTTTCTGGTAGAATAAATCCTAATCCTTTCTTTTTGAAATTACCGTTATGGTTTGGTTTCTTTCGATAACCTAAACCAGAACTGTAACCCTTTTTCTTGTTTAATCTTTGTTGAACTCTTGAGGTGTAAGGTCTTGGATTTTCAGAAAGATTTACATCTTTTATTTCAGAAATATTAATTTCTGTTAGTTTGAAAACCTTTTTAATCATTTCAGTTTTAACACCTCTTATTGGAAATTCTTCATCAGAATATAATTTGTCAGAATCATTCATAGTATAAGCAACTTTGATTGGTTCATCTTTCAAATTAAATTTTGATAATAAAAACTCTTTATTGTAAACCCTTTTATCCTTTTTGATAGTTGGACTTGACGTGTCAGACTTTGACTCTGAATTTGACTCCAACTTTGTCTCCTCGGTTTCATCGTTATCCAACACCTGATCGAACACTTTCTTTATTAACTCGGACTCATGATCAGTATCGGACGATGTAAAAATAACATCAATGCTTTCTGGCAAATTTTCTGCAGACTCTGACTCCCACTGTAAGTTTGTTGCTTTTTCGACTCTTTCTGAATTTGGATTTCTATGAGAATATCCATTTTCAAGCAAGGGTGGACACTTGTTGTAATTGGCACTATGTGTCTTACCAGAATTTTTCACTTCAGTGTCCTTCTTCTTTTCCTTCTTCTTTTCAATATTCTTTTCTTCAGTTACTTCATCTTCTTCAAATGTCTTCATGCCT
Source organism: Helianthus tuberosus (assembly GCA_030545235.1). NCBI lineage: Eukaryota > Viridiplantae > Streptophyta > Magnoliopsida > Asterales > Asteraceae > Helianthus > Helianthus tuberosus. Next base: position 149,019,280 of record CM060434.1, read on the forward strand.
TCAACAGTTGGATAAATTCTGTCAATAACATAAGAAGAACATGAGTAACTTTTTAACAACTTATTAACTCTCTCAGTCTCAATTCTTTGAGTTTCAAGTTTTTGTTCAAGAACAGCACACTTCTCGATGTAATTATTCACAATTTTCTGCTTTGTCATGAAAGCTCCCTGAAGTGTCTTCATAGCTGTTGCTTGCTCATCACTGGATTGATTGTATTGATTCATTGCTTTATTTAGAACATCATAGGATTCTTTCAATCTGTTCAAGTTGTTAATCAATTCACTATTTTTCTTCTTCATAATCTCACAATTTTCACAATTCACAGAAATCTTCCGTGCATCAGCTTTTTCATCAACTTTGAATTCTGGAACTTTCTTTACCTTTCTCTTGACCACAGGAACTTCATCATCATCACTACTGACTGGTGTTTTAATTTTTTTCTTTTTCTTTTTAACTTTCTCGTCATCGCTATCACTTTCTTCAAGCATTTTCAAATGCTCCCTCATTCGTTTCGCATAATAATCATCATCATTATCACTGTCTTCAGCAACTCTAGCAACAAAAACTTTGTGATTTGAAGTTTTGTTAGGATCATAATCATCCCAACTGAAATTTGCCCAGCTAAACCCTTCTGGTAATTTTTCATCATCTTGGTTTATCAGACATGCTTTACTGCCAGCTGAAACATATTTGTCCCAATCAAATCCTTTTGTTGACTTTTTATCATCTTGATTTACCATGCATGCTCTCTTTGATGATTCTTCAATTGCCTTCCTGGCATGTGCAGTTTGTGGTTCTTGTTGTTGTTGAGCAACTTGATGATAAATTGCTTTCCGATAGTAATCATTGTTGTTGAACGGATTTTGAGCTCCACTTACTTCGCGATTTGTGCACTCTCTCTTGAAGTGTCCTTTTTCCCTGCAACGAAAACAAGTAACTTTAGATTTATCAAAACCTAAAGTAGAAACATTAGCATCACGGAAATCATCTCTTCCTGTGATCTGTTTGAATTTCTCAGCTCGTCTCAACACACTTGCCAAACACCACTTTATATCCATTAATTCCATCTCTTCAACATCGATTTGATCGTAATCCTCTTTTGTCAACATTGGATTCCCGATCCGTCCTGCCACTAAACTCTCATATGACTTTAGCACAGTCACTAACAAAGACATGTGACTTTTTGCAACCTCCTCTGTGTAATTTTGACCATTTTCAAGATCTAATACTATGTTGCATTGTAACTTCTTTCCATTCTTTGTTGTTGAAAAATTTGGATCATATGATGGATATGAAGAAAATTTTGTTTTGCTGTTTGATCCTTTAGATGACCCTCCTGATGAACTTTTAGCATTGAATGCCGTCTCAACCTTTGGCGACATGTTGGTATTGTCAATAACACCTCCCTTGAAATAAAGCCCAATATCTTGCTCACCATCAAAATCCTTCATTCTTGAAATCTTTCTTTGTTCCATCTCCTGAGCTTCCAACTTCTCAATAAACTTGCTCAAAGTTAGATTGTTAAACCCTTTCTTATTTCTTAACATCATCAAGTATGTGCCCCAAGTTTCATGTGGCAATGCATCAGCCAGTTTCTCAATCAACTCTTCATTATCCTTTGTGATACTCACCCTCTTCATTTGTACTAACAAATTGCAATATCTTTCGATTATCTGCTTTGTGCTTTCAGTTTTCAAACCACGAAATAGATCAAACTCTTTTTTCAGAAGTGATTTTTTGTTCTTAATCATTTCTTGACTTCCAACAAACTTAGATCTTAATGCTTTCCAAATCGAATATGCACTTCCACTGTGTTGCAGTAAGACCAAAATGTCTTCTTTAACAGCTTGTTGCAATAAACTAATCATCATCTTTTCGTTTTTGTATTTATTTTTCTCATCCACACTAAGATCTTTGATAACAATCTCCTCTTCATCATCATTTGTCGGTCTAACATATTTCGTTTCAATATATTCCCAAGCATCCAAATAATTTGCTTGCACCCAATTTTCAAACCGTTCTTCCCATCCTTTATACTCCTCGATGTTCATGAGCTTAGGCGGTTTCTGCATAGTTCCCGTTTCATTTTCTAGCATTGTGTGTTGTGAAATAGTAATCGGAGTAGCAAATGCGTTGTAGAATTCCTCTTCCATATTTCGGTAACAAGTTTTACAAAACTCTGACACTTTCAAACGAAATTAAACTCAAGCGAAATCACGTTTTCAAACGGAATACCTCTACACACGAAATTACTTGTTCAAACGAAATACCAGCTTCACACGAAATTACTTGATTTCGTGTGAAATAACACTCTTTCAAACGGAATTACTAATTTCATTTGAATTGTACAAACAAAACTAATTCCGTGCGAAATTACAGCAAATGTTCGAACGAAATAATGTCAAACTTTCAAGCGAAATTAAACTTTTGAACAGTTTTAAGTCGAATTAATGTCTGAAACTTTCAAGGATTTGTTAAAACACTGTTACGCACATTATATATGAAAATCAAGCCATTTTAACCGTGAAATCAAGTTTAATTGTGAAAAGAAGGTGTAGAAATCAGAAATTGCAGCTGAATTGGTAAGAACTCTTCCTCCTGAGCTCTGATACCACTTGTAAGATCATTTTCAGACCTAAACGAGTCGATCAGAAGAGTTTTTCTCAATACGAAAGGCGGAAACAGACGTATCGAGTTCAATTCAGCAAGATATACACTTTAAACTGTCTTTGGATTGATATAAGATCGATTACAATACTGTAGACACTTCGGCAGAGCTTCGCTACCGGAATCAGAATCGTTAAAAATGACTAGGCACAATAGGTATTTATAGGCTTGATGATTTCGCTTGAAATGGTTCAAGCGGAATCTAATTCCGCACGAAATTACTTCAAACGGAATTAACATGTTAATTTCGTTTGAAATGACATATGTGTCATTTCAAGTGAAATTACCTATAAACACATATTTCCTCGTTTTTCGTGCCTTGATCTAACTAATACAATACAAGACTCGATGCAAGACGAAGTCGACAGACACATGCACCAACACCTTGATGTGATAGCTGGTACGTTCCTAGTTCACGACGTATATGCAAAAGTATTATTTGACTCTGGTGCAAACCAAAGTTTTATAAATACTTCATTCTGCCAAGCACTTAATCTACCCTTAACCGACCTTAGACAAATTTTTACGGTAGAAACGGCAGATGGGAATTCTGTTAACATAAATAAGGTTTTACGAACAGAAAAGATAGAACTTTTAGGCCATAAATTCTCTGCAAACCTTTTTACCTATGAATTTAGCAGGATTCGATATAGTATTAGGAATGGATTGGTTAGTAGCCAACCATGCTCGAATCCTATGATAAGAATTCCATAGAAATTCGTACACCCACAGGAGAAGTAGTGGTGATTACAGGAGATAAGCCACGTAAGCCAATGAAATTCATTTCAGTAATGAAAGTCGCTAGTTATGAAAGAAAGCAAGGAATAGTATATATGATTTCAATAATCATTAACACTAAAGGTAAGAAACTTAAGGAAATTCCTGTAGTATTAGAATACCCAGATGTATTCCCAGAAGAACTACCTGGACTACCACCAGATAGAATTCATTTGATTCCTGGTACTACACCGATAGCCAAGGCACCTTACCGAACCCACCGAAATGCTAGAATTGAAAAAGCAATTAGAAGAATTGCTTAGTAAAGGATTTATACAACCTAGTTCATCCCCTTGGGGAGCGCCGGTGTTGTTTGTGAAAAAGAAAGATGGTTCGATGCGAATGTGTATCGATTATAGGGAATTAAATAAGGTTACAATTAAGAATCGATACCCATTACCTAGGATTGATGATCTTTTTGATCAACTTCAGGGAGCCATATATTTTTCTAAGATAGATTTACGCTCCGGATACCATCAATTGAAAGTGCAAGAAGAAGACATACCTAAAACTGCTTTCAGAACTAGGTATGGTCATTACGAGTTTACAGTCATGCCCTTTGGACTGACAAATGCTCCTGCAGCATTTATGGACATGATGAACAGGATCTGTAAACCGTACTTGGATAAATTTGTAATTGTCTTCATCGATGATATACTTATTTATTCAAAAAACCAGGAAGAACATTGTGAGCACCTGCATGAACTCTTAACTTTGTTAAGAAAAGAAAAGCTTTACGCCAAATTCTCGAAGTGTGAATTTTGGCTGCAAGAAGTGCAATTTTTAGGTCACATGGTAAATCATGAATAGAAACAATCACCAAATGGAAGGTCCCGCAATCAGCTATGGAAATTAGAAGCTTTCTAGGGTTAGCAGGATACTATCGACGATTCATTAAGGATTTTTCCAAAATAGTTGTACCATTAACTAAGCTAACCTGTAAAGCGGTTAAGTTTGAATGGGGACCCAGGCAAGAAGAGGCTTTTAGGATTTTAAAACAAAGGTTAACAAACACTCCAATTCTTGCCTTACCAGAAGGAACGAAAGATTTTGAAGTTTATTGTGATGCTTCTAAGTTAGGATTAGGATGTGTGCTAATGCAACGTAAGAAGGTAATTGTGTATGCCTCAAGACAATTGAAAAAGCACGAAGAAAACTATACGACGCATGACTTAGAGTTAGGATCCATAATTTTTGCCCTTAAAATTTGGAGGCACTATTTGTATGGAAGTAAGTTTACAGTCTATACAGATCATAAGAGTTTAAGATATATATTTGGGCAAAAAGAATTAAACATGAGGCAAAGGAGATGGATGGAAATCCTAAGTGACTACGACTGTGATATTCAATATCACGAAGGAAAGGCAAATGTAGTTGCAGATGCCTTAAGTCGTAAATATCACGAAAAGCAAAAGCGAGTTCGTGCTCTTTGATTAAATCTACAATTAGACTTAATGGAACAACTGAAGAATATTCAGGAAACAACAATCAAGGATGAAGCTGAAGAAATGAAAGGAAGAATAAAAGAATTAGAGCAAGGAAGTGATGGAATTTGGAGATTCCACAAAAGAAGAATTTGGGTACCTACGCAGGGAGAGTTAAGAAATAAGATTTTAGAAGTAGCCCATAAATCTAGGTATACCATGCATCCTGGAAATAATAAGATGTACCAAGATTTAAGGAATAACTTCTGGTGGATAGGAATGAAAAAGGACATAGCTAGATATGTTTCTAAGTGTCTTACTTGTTCACAAGTTAAGGCAGAACACCAGAAACCTTCAGGTCTACTCAAACAATTAGAAATGCCGGTATGGAAATGTGAGCTCATAACAATGGATTTTGTTACTAAGTTGCCCAAAAACCAGAAAAGGTAGTGATGCGATTTGGGTAATTGTGGATCGATTAACCAAATCAGCTCATTTTCTACCCATAAAAGAAACCTTCAGCATGGAAAGGTTAGCCAAGTTGTATGTAGATGAAGTAGTATCCTTACATGGAGTCCCACTCTCCATTGTATCGGATAGAGATAGTCGTTTCACTTCGCATTTCTGGACAAGTTTCCAGGAAGCAATGGGAACGCGATTAAATCTAAGTACAGCATATCATCCTCAAACAGATGGACAAAGTGAAAGGACGATCCAAACCCTGGAGGACATGCTCAGGGCATGTGTGATAGATTTTGGTGGAAATTGGGATGACCACCAACCTTTAATTGAATTCTCCTATAACGATAGTTATCATTCAAGCATCGAAGCTGCCCCATTCGAAGCACTGTATGGATGAAAATGTAGAACTCCAGTTTGCTGGGAAGAAATAGGAGAAAGCCAATTATCAGGTCCTGAAATCGTGCAAGAAACTACCGACAAGATCACTCAAATCAAGGAAAGACTAAAAACGGCTCGAGATCGTCAAAAGAGTTATGCCGATAATCGACGCAAGCCGTTAGAATTCCAAATAGGAGACAGAGTACTATTGAAAGTTTCTCCTTGGAAATGAGTAGTACGATTTGGTAAGAAGGGAAAGCTGAGTCCAAGGTACGTAGGACCATTCCCAGTAATACAGCGAATAGGACCAGTTGCTTATCGCTTACAACTACCAGAGGAGCTAACTGGAGTACATGATGTATTTCATGTATCCAACCTCATGAAATGTCTATCTGACGAATCCCTGGTAGTACCTCTTCGAGATGTAGAGGTAAATGAAAAGCTAAAATTTGTTGAGAAGCCACTGCAAATAGAAGACAGAAAGATCAAGTTTCTCAAGCACAAACGACTAGTGCTGGTCAAAGTCAAGTGGGATTCAAAGAGAGGACCAGAATACACCTGGGAGCTGGAATCAGAAATGAAGCGAAAGTATCCTCACTTATTTCAGTAAATCTCGAGGACGAGATTTTGAATAAGGTGGGGAGGATGTAAGGACCTTCAAAAATATCCCAAAACGACCCGTAAGTAAAAATCCGGACCCCTGAAACCATACTGTGCATGAAAAATCCAGAAATCTAGAAAATTGGTCTTCAGGCGGGCCGCGTAAGGATTAAGCATAATCTCACGCGGGCCGCGTCAACTTCACTTTGACCGGATAAGCGTTCCGGGCCACGTGGCATCCACGTGGCAGACCTATGTGACACGGATGCCCTAATCTACGACTAGACTTCCTCGCGGGCCGCGTAAAGATTAAGACGGGGCTTACGCAGGCCGCGTAAACCCCAAATTTCAGCTATAAATAGGTTTGGTTACGAGCAGTTCACTGGTGTCGAAAACAATTCTCAAAAACGAAATCTCACTGCTCAAATTCGAAATTTAAGATAGCAAGGCGCTGCTACGATACAGGGTATTAACTCGATCGCTGCTACGATTCAATGTCCGATTGATTGAAACTATCCGATGGATGTTTAAGTGCTGCCCAAATTAGGGCTATACTTTGTCATTCGTCGTAAATTCGATGGATGTTTAAGTGTTGCACTTTGTCATTCGTTGTGAGGGTTTTATCTCGTGAGTTATCGTAAATGCTGTATTAGTTACTGACCTAGTTCGTGTGCATTGTTATTTAAATTAGGTTACAAGGCTAATCAGTAGGCTAAACTATGCCTGTTTAAATCCGCAATGTGAGTCATTCTCTTTTATTAAAAGTATTTTACAATACTCCATTATTTTCAAAAGTTATAATTACAGGGATTAAGTCGTGGTTATCTTGAATCACTGGCTAGTAGGGTATTGTGCACATTACTAATTTCTCACGGTTAGGCTAATAAATCCTAACAGTGATAATCATCACTACTTGGGTGAAAGGACCCAATAGTGGTATGACCATCGTCACCAGGAGGTGACACGGCGCCAGATAAAAATAAGATAGAAGCCATTGTAATCGCTCTTATGCTGTAATTTATAACTATGTGTCGTTTTATCAAATTTGAATGACTCGCCAGTATTTCCCCGCTGATAAAATATTTTCAAAACATGTTTCAGGTGACTACTGTGAACCAAGGAAAAGTGCTACGGAGCACTAACAAGCTTGAAGTAGTGGCTCAGTTAAATAAATAAACATGTTTTGTAAATCAGGGAATTTCCTTGTGAAATTCCTATATTGTAAATTACGGGGTTTATCCCGAATTATGAAATAAAATAATCGGGCATTTTAAGTTTTAAAAGATCCTGTAAAATCTTCCGCTGTCAACTCAATTAATAAATGCCACGGGTTTCTGTCCCGCGGCTCCTGGACCAGGTAAAACCAGGACGGGGGCCGTGACAGAATTTGATAATAATACCCTTCAAAGCCCGGATAGCGTGTTTAAATGAAAGTTTTTAATTTGATTTTAATCTAGACCGTAGATTGTGCAATTGGATGATCATGATTGCTTCCTATGCTTCCTAGCGAAATAAACTTCCTATCATATCTCCACCCTTCAATAATAATCTATAAAAGATAGGATTTTTGTGTTAAAAAAGTAGTGTAATTGAGGTTATAGGTCCCGTGTTATCACTCCACTAAGACTATGGGGTATGGGGTAGAGGTTGGGCGTGGGTTGGGTACAAACGCCCAAGTCACCACCCCGGGTGGGCTTGGGTTTCGGCGTGGCCCCATTGGCAGGGGTTTCAGCCCGGGCGTTGGGCGGGGCTACGAACCTGACATGGCGGGATCTCATTGGCCAACAAAACTAGCCGTTTGGGCTAGCCGTTGGGCATTAATTTTATAAAAAAAAACTTTTTTCCTATATAAATAACTTACCATATTTAACATTTTTCTCACACAATATCAAACACATAAAACACAATCTTGCCATGAGTTCTTCAAGTTCAAGTGAATCATCATCATCATCTGACGATGGTGCGGAAATATTTCTACAAACGATCGCGACAGTGGTGAAAGCTATCGTGGAAGACGATGAGGAAGAGACTTCGAAACCTAAACGGAGGAGGTACATCGCTCGTGAACGGCACACCGCTAACAATTTGTTGGTAAACGATTATTTCTCAGCCGAACCTAAGTATGATGAAAAAATGTTTAGGCGTCGTTTTCGTATGAGTAGGAACTTATTTTTAAGGATATCTAGGGATTATGGATGACTATTTAAAAATGTCTGCACGTGTAGCTAGAGAAAGTCTTCACAACTTTTGTTCGTGTATTTTAGAACTTTATAAGAAAAGATATTTGAGAAAGTTGTCGTTCGGTGACATGCAACAAATATTGGAACATCACGCCGATTATCAAGGGCTACCCGGGATGCTAGGTAGTTTAGATTGTATGAAATGGCCTTGGGAACTTTGTCCAACCGCATGGCAAGGCGCTCACACGAGTGGATATCACGGGATGCCAGCCATCATGCTTGAAGCGGTTGCGTCCCAAGATCTTTGGATATGGCATGCGTTCTTTGGTATGCCAGGTTCACATAACGATATTACCATCATAAACCACTCGCCCTTTTTCAATGATCGGGTAAATGGTATAGGACCCAAAGGAAGTTTCTTTGTAAACGGGGTTGAGTACGTGTATGGGTACTACCTAGTTGATGGGATTTACCCGGAGTGGGGGGTTTTCGTAAAATCGTTCACAAGACACGGTACCATAGATTCAAAGAGATTAAAGTTTAACAGGGTCCAAATGGCTGCACGTAAAGACATCGAGCGAGCGTTCGGTGTTTTGAAGAAAAGGTGGCGAATATTGGCAATGCCTTGTCGACTATGGGACAAGGATCAGATTGGAAACGTGATGTACGCATGTATCATTTTTCACAACATGATTTTGGAGGATGAAGGTAGAGTGGTCGTTACCTACTATGATGACGATGACCCCCAACCAGATAACGTAACAGTTACAGACGAAGATAAATCATCAAATGAATTTTTGATCAAGTTAAGGGATATACATCACAACCTTCGATCTGATTTGGTGGATCATGTTTCAACGATTCCTGGGTTCGAAACCGACGAAGACGACGAAGAATGATTGTTTTTATTTTGATACTATGTTTTTTTTGTTATTATTATGTATGTTTGTGTAGTTTTTAATGGTTTATACATATATATATATATATATATATATATAGTGGAGAGTTCAAATGAGAAGAATTTTTTTGTAAGAAAAAAAAAGAAGAAGTTTCAACCAATAAGAATGCTTCATTTTACTTCATTTAATATTTGCATTTAATTTTAATATAAGAGTATATTGGTAAACTTACATAAATCATTAATTTGTATTATTCCCCTTTAATAACTAACTAAATTAAATTTGTAACTACTTTTCAAAATATATATTTTTCCAAATTAATAAAAGAACTTAATTTAAAGTGTAGGATAAATTACGAGTTGTGTAGGATATATTTCGAGGTGTGTAGGATAAATTTCGACTGTGTAGGATAAAATTCTATAATGTGTAAGGTATATGTAAGGAAATTTTGATATGTGTAGGTTTTGTAGATTATATGTAGAATAATTAATGATATGAGTTATAAATGAAATAGTATTTTACTAATATGTCATTTCTTCTTTTTCTTCTCACATTAAATTTCTTCTCAAATGAACCTTCCCCTATATATATATATATATATATATATTGAAAAAATGATGTGGCTTGGCCACGCCACCCCAGCCACGCCCACCATACCCCTATGAACTTGGGTTTAGGCATGGTTGTAAAACAAGGTCTCCAAGGCCGAGTACTCCCCGAGTAGTCGCTACAAGGTAGGCTGCCGAGGCGACTTTCTTCAACTCCGACTAATTACTCGGAATCGATCAAATGCGGTCAACATTGGCCAAAATCGGATCTAGTAGGTCAACTCGGGCCGAGTTTGACTTAAAATAAAATAAAACTTAATTTTTATGCCTATCATATTAAAGAATGAATATCAATTTCACGTATTTTATTATAAATATTAGTAAATTTATGTTATTTGACATATATTTAATTTCTGAAAACTAATTTCTTTATAATTTGGCATCTCTGAGTACTCCCCGTATACTCTCCGGCTAGGCCGAGTACTCTCAACTCCCCGGTCGACCGACTTGGGAGCGCCTAGCGACTTTTACAACCATGGTTTAGGTATTGAGTGCCCTAACGGCCAACTAAATCACCGGATAAGCATCCTGGGATGCCCTCAATCGAGCAAATGCATCCCCTCCTCAATAATGGTTCGGCTCGGTTTCGAACTGGCGACCTCCAGAAATGTCTAGTTCTAAACTTCATTGCCACCACTAATGTCCTTCAAAGTGTTGCTACTGGGAGTTGAACTTGGAACCTCAAGGAGATAAACCAAGTGACAAACCACTAGACCAACTTGTTTGGACAGTTAAATACGTTTTTCTTTCATTTTAACCCTATCATTTTAAAAAGTAATCTTTTATCATATACGAAATCTGTTACTGAATTTCTTGTAACTATTCTCAACCCTCTAGCTCATTATCTAATAAATAATCAAACTTTAAAGATATGGTAATTATATAATCAGACAGCAAAGGGCAATCTAAGTGTTTGTTTGTGACTCAAGTAAATTGTTTGTTTGTCTTCCATAGATGATTGGGTTGGTGATGGGAATCATATGACTTGTATAGTAAGCCACTTAATGATGAAAACCAGAAGCAAGACAACGGCTGCTGCTGGTCCAGTTTATCCATCTCATCTTGAGAAAAAGCATGACACTAGGAATATTGTTAGAGACCGATTCGAGATGGTCAATCTCCCAAGATAGATAACCCTTAGAGGGGGTTAAGCTCCAAGAAATTTAGAGATGAAAGACAAGAGTTTTATGTAATTTTTCTTCTTAATATTCAATGCAAAAAAATGGATTACAATTTATAAGGAAATATCACTGCTACGAACTTGTTCCTAAATTAATGCAAGTAATGGAGAAATGCATTTAGTGGTCCTAGTTACATGCATGCATCATGGGAAATGAAAACAATACAACTAATTTGAAATAACCAACTAGAAGACGTGCTCCACTTTCGGTCTTTTTGACCGGGTCGGTTTTGCGGGTTAGGGTCATATCAAATATCAAGGAAAATGTTCATACACATAACAATGTTAAACCAATTGTGAACGGAAAAGCGGAGGAAAACCATGTGCCACCTAAGTGTCCTTCGATGGAGAACACCAACAATACGGATCCTCTGTTTGGGTCAAAGTTTAATGACGAGTATGAACTAATTGTGGAGGAAGTGGAGTGATATCTCAATGTAGGTAGGCTAGTTTCATTTGTTTCAGTTTGATGTGTAGTCTCACTTGCATATGCATCCATCACTAACCAATTTGGTCGACATGAGCTGCAAATTATGCGCGTATAAGGTATATGTTACTAATAAGCAACGTTTAAATATTTTATAGTGATAGAAATATAGAATATGAAGTAGCAGTGGTAAGTCCATATAGTTTCAGTTTTGGTCTTTGGATTGGTTTTGTTTCTCTTTAACATGGGATTGCGAATTTGCGGTCATTGTATTTAAAAAAAAACATGATGAGCAACCAAGATATTTGACGTTATGAGATGTTTACGCATGTACGAAAATATTTGAATCTTTATCAGACCCTGAAGGGGGAGGCAATGGTATTATTGGTATCAAAACATAACTTGTGAATGATGTTTGGGCGGTGACAAGTTGGCTGTACCTTTTAATTTTAGTGCACAAAATTTGTTTAAATAAATGCTTTGTAGGGCAGCTTTAGTACTTTGCATCAAAAATAAAAATCATGGTGTAGCTTTAAAGAAATTTATGATGTTGATTATATAAATTGTGGACGGCATATTTGTGGCCACAATGGTGTACTTTTAACCTAAGATTTGCCCTACGTCTGTTTAAAAATAAATAAATAACTTTTAACCTAAGATTATGTGTTAGCGCATTCACAATGGAGTCCCAATACACAAATTATAGGAAAAATGTGAGATTTTGTTTATGTTCGTATTCCATACCTCAAATTATGTTGAAAACTAAAGTTCCCATCCCATACCTCAAATTATGTCGAAAACTAAAGTAAACCCCATATTTGAGGTTTACTATGCATCACCTATCTCATGTTTGATTTATTGCTGTGAGTGAAAAAATGTATTATTTAATTATATTATTTTTAAAAGTCAACAAATTATAAAAATAAATGTATATTTTAGTTAAGTTATATGGATAAGAAACAAGATTCCATGGTAAATGCTCTAGCTAGATAAATGGTTGCCTAGGTGTTGTACTTTATGCTTTCTAATTACCCCTTGCAAGAATCTTTTAGTTTAATAAAATTTCACCTTCGTTAAAAAATATACAAATTGTGAGTGATTGCTTGTTTTTCCGAGTTAAGTTTCTATCAAGATGACACACTACCATCACAAATATTAATAAAAAAAAATTATACTTCAATTCATTAAAAAAATGGGTGCTACTTTCTACACCCCCTAATTACTTTTTACACCCCCCTCCTCTCACATACTTACAGGTGGGCCCGCGTGGGACCCGTAGTTTTCCTCTCACAAGGGGGGTATAATCAGGAGGGGGGGGGGGGGTTTAGAGTCAGCCAAAAAAATATATAAAGAGTTCTAGGGCATCTAGGTTCTAAATATTTTAGATCCACCAACCATCACCTTAAAGGGTCTCTCTCCCTCTCTCTTCTCTCTCTCATTCTCTTCTCCATCCTCTCCCTCTCTTCACCCGTTACAACCACCTCCACCCGAATCAACTAACCTTCAACGGCACCCAGATCTGGATACACGTCCTCGAATCAACTTCCTTAGGCTCCTAATCGAAAACTGGTTCCCCGGATCCAAAGCCCATTACCACTTGTCTTCTTCGTGCCCGAATGCAAGTCACTTATGGCTCTGCCCAACTGATGTTCTCTTGTCTCTTCCGGCTCCCTAGAAAGAAAATGCAAGTATCCCAAAAACTAGAACAAACAACATACAACAAGTTCAAACACATAAAACACCCAAAAATAATTAAAATCCGATCGTTTGTTTTGGCTGCAAACATCTGGTCTAAACCAATCAAATTGATGATTGAATATTTTTGTTTACTATTTAAACAGATTTAGCAATAGAAATGTAGAATTGTGAGTGTTTGCTATGTATTTATAGTAGTCCATTAGGGTTTAGTTTTAGATTGGTCATCCATTTATTTAGGAAGTTTGTTGTGAGTTTTAAGTTTTTAAAATAAGATGCACATATCCTGTTTAGTTTGTTGTGGCATGTTTAATAGGAAGTTTGTTGTGAGTTTTATCTATACTATATTAAACATGCAACAACAAACTGACTCTGTACAAGTAAAATTAGGGAATATTTTAGTTTATTAATGTCGTTCAAAATAAAAAAACTTGGGTAAAAAACAAATGTTAATGCACGGTAGCTAGGTAATGGTCAAAGCTGGCTTGGGTAAAAAACAATTGTTGGCTTTAATCAATTGAACATTTACGCATCGGCTATTTGTACTTTATGAACGCACGGCGAAACTAAAAAAGACAACTATCGAAACGTTTATTGTTTTCCAACTCTACGATATAGTTCACTTTCTCAAATGAAATGACACCATTAGTCAATGTTCCCTGTCCAACAATTCTGCCGCCTTGATTTCCGGCGAAGCCCACATAACTTCCATTTATTGATTTGACGTCGTAAAGCAGAGCTAGCATCCCTATCATATGTCTCGATGCACCACTGTCCATGATCCACTTTGATATGATAGACCTGGACAGCCCCTGCAAACATCATATCAAATTATTCAAACAATGACGCCCATGACTTTTTGACCTCAGAAACAGTGCCAAATACTACATAACACTTCTCATTAATTTTAGGAAAATTAAATGTGACATTAGGAACATCATCTTTCACAATTGGTTTTCTCTCCTTTACTTAAACTCTGGAACACAACGAAAAATTATTTCCTTTTAAATCTTTTCTTTTCTCTTATTTAATGAAACTCAGGAACTAAGCGTAAGTCTTATCTTTGTGGCCAAATTAGAAAAACCCTCATCTCTCTGAATCTTTCAATTTCTATTTCTCCCGTTTTCTATCTCTCTCTTTAATTTGAACAAAGGTTCTCAAACTCATGGAGATGAGGGTTGATGGAGATAAGCAGGCGGTGTACTGTTGCGGCCTTGGTTTAACCCAATTCAAAGATGCTCAATTAAATCATCTTTGAATAGAAGGGTTCGAACTGAAAAACATCGGAGAATCAAGAATATAAATTCAACGGGGGTGCCTGACACTAACACTGTGTTCCCAAAATTCGTTTTCTAGTTTCTGGATCTCGTAAGGAGGACAATACTCCTTCTTCATGAGCTCTTTCAGCTCATCCCAAGAGAGAGCGTAAGCTGCGGAGATCCCACGTTTGTTACGTTCGGCGGTCCACCAGTCGAGCGCTCGCGATTGAAATACTCCGGTGGCGCAAGTTGTACGGAAACTATCGGGACACCCACTTTGACGAAGGGTAACTTCGATAGAATCGAACCACTGGAGTAGTTGAGTTACACCTCCCTCACCTGTGAATTCCATCGGGTCACAGGCTTTGAAGTGTTTGTAGAGGAAAGTAGATTGCGGCTCTCCTGTCTTAACGTCTTCCGAAGCTCGAGAGTGGCTGAGAGAGTGCACTATGTTAAAAGGTACTATGTTAAAAGGGATTGAAAAAATTATCTTTACCTTCACCTTCAAATAATCAGTTTATAAAACTGATTATTTGATCCCTATAACAGAGGCTAAATTTGTTCTTCCAAAGAATAAAATCTAAACATTAGGACTTCAAATTGCAATATAATAATGTAAAAATGTGGACTTTGGATACATTTTTGTACTATAACCATATGCACCCACTATGATAACTAATCATAGCTCAACGATCGACAACAACGACGATCGTATACGAAGACGAAGACACATAGACGACGATCATTATACTAGTTAGTTAAGCACTAGTTATGTTAGTTAGGAGTTTAAATTAGTGTAATAGTGTGTAGTGTATTATAACGGGTGTTAGGGTGTTCGGGGACCCTAACTAGCTCAAAAAAGGAAAAACAATGTCAATGTCAATATTTTTATGTTCCGGGTAAAGTCCGGTTGTTCGGTTGGATACTGATCCGTTAAAGTGCTTAACAAAGCTTTAAAGTGTCGTTATTATTATTTTTAGTGACACAACTTATTCCTCCAAAGTGTCGGGAATATTTTCCTCATGTCTTGGCACTTTATTAGTTAGCCAAAATTCATCTTCCAGCTTTGACGTTCGTGAGGAGGGCAGAATTCCTCTAGCATAACTTCCTTGAGCTCGTCCCACGACAGTCCGTAGGCTGCATCATTCACTCGCTTATTCCTCTCGGCCGTCCACCAGTCTAGTGCACGGGACTGAAAGACGCCGGTAGCATTCAGAGTTCGAAGGTCATCAGGGCAACCACTCTGTCGCAGAGTAACCTCGATAGAATCAAGCCAGTGAAATAGTGCAGTGGGACCTCCTTCGCCAGTGAATTCTTTTGGCCCACAAGACTTGAATTGCTTGAAACTGAAGGGTCTTGTGGCAGTCTTAGGAGCTTCGGTTCTCGATTCCTCGGATGATTTGCTGGCATTCTCATAAACATCACTCACGGCCTTTGCTACACTTTTTGCGATGATGGAAGCAAGGCGTTTGTCCCTCTTTTCCTGACGAGATAGTGCATGACGGGATCCAGACGACATGGTCTGCAACAGACATCGTCACAGGACTCATCACATTGTATTCGAATCTCACCTCACACGTCTATTACTTACTAAAGCTCAGGAACACGTATACTTACGTAAATACTTATCACGAAATCACAAAATCACATAAGCACATAAAACACAGAGTCATTTAATTCCTAAGCACGTAAAGCACGGAAGCAAGAAAACACATACGCACTTAATCACTAGAGGCAATCAGAAAACAGAAACCTATCATTCCAAGTCTGCGATCATTCGAAAAGAGCGTAATGTAAGCTAAGGAGAGAAACTAGAGTGAAAGGCAAAAGGTGATTCACGTTTCTTGTACGTTTTCAGATCTATCAAAGAATCACAATTATAATTACGTCTCGTGTGTTCGGTCTCGTTCGTGTACGGATTCCGCACGTCACATGTTCGGTGCGCAATCGTTTCGGAGTCAAAACCGGGACCTAACAAGAATCACGGTAAATTGTACATCTAGTGTGTTTGGTCACGCACGTTCACGGATCTCGCATGTTGAACGTGCCGTTGCGCAATCGTTTGGGAGTCAAAATAAGCACATAAATGAGAAATGACACGTAAAACACATATAAAATCGACAAACTATCTTTGAAATGCTTAGAAATCGAGAGGTAGATCGTCCGCGGCTAGTGGACTTCGACTACCCAAGGTGGTTCAACTATTCACAAGGACTTGTTGTTCACGTTTGACCCCCGGAATTATGCCCTTGCCTCGATTCTTGGGCGTTTGGCGCACGTTCCGTTAGTCATGTCGTGACCTCAGGTCGTTGGAGTCCGTCGACACCTTGGTGTGAGTTTTGTAAAAGATGCGGAACAAGTCATCAAGGTTAGGGTTTCACCCCTGGCTTAACAACTTCGTTCCTGTTTTGGTAAAACTGAGGAGATTATTCATCAAAATATGGATTTCACTCCTAATTTGGCATAATTCTCCTCGCTTGTAGCTAAAATGCGAGCTGAGTAAGCAACTTTGGTCGAGAGTTTGCGGCTTTCACACCTATTCTCGGCCTTATTGTCCACTCATAGTTGAAAATTCGAGTGCAGTGAGAGTGTAGAACAAGCGAGAATGACGAGAAGTAAGCTCGTACATAACCCCTACTGGTTATGCACAAGTCGGTCTGCTGGTTCTTAACTATAGTCTAGGTATCTAAGACTTCGACCCAGACTAGGTCGAGTCTTGCCTAATTCCCTATAGTTATGGCTCTGATACCAATCTGTCACACCCCAACCGATGGCGGAATCATCGGGGCATGGCACTGAGCGAAACAGATTGTCCAGAAGTTTCCATAACAACTATCATTACCATTTGTCACACCCCAACTTTCCACGTGTCACCGGTGGGCCCGGTGGGGAGTATCGTGACGTGGTTGGCAACATAATAGTCAAACAACACAATATATAAATGCACAGCGGAAGCAAAAGATAAATATTATTACATTCCGAATATAAAGTAATATCCAGTATTACAACGGAAAGTAAAGGATCCACAGGCGGATCTTTAAACATATCATTTGTTCAACAGACTTTAGACGCCTAGAACTTGCAAGATTCCTTATTAGCGCCCTGAGCTTCCAGCCAATTTCGTTCAGTACCTGTCACTTAACCTTTTTGGAAAATACGTCAGTTTTCACTGGTAAATACACTCAACTGACTCATTTGAAAAGAGTTTAAGAAAATTGATTTGGATGCACGTGGCACAAAAATATCTTTTATAATTTGATTAAAATGCACAGAGGCAAAATTAACCTTTTATACTATTAATGATTCATCAGCTAAACACTTTTTAAGATTAGATATATGAAACACATCATGTATTCCTGCCATTTCCTCTGGCAGTTGTAGTTGATAGGCTACAGGTCCTATTTTTCTAATAATCTTGAAAGGTCCACCATACCTGGGACTTAGCTTTCCCCGTTTGATGAATCTTACCACTCCTTTCCAAGGAGTGACTTTTAACAATACTCTATCTCCTAGTGGCACAGAAACCAAGAATTCAAAATTCAAAATTCAAAATTCAAATTCAATAACGCTTAGTGAAATCACTAAAGCTTAGTGCTCAGGGGCCAAATTGCAAATTCCAAAACTTTAAGCCTTAGTGCCAGGGACCAAATTGCAAATTCCAAAACTTTAAGCCTTAGTGCAAAATCACTAAGCCTTAAGCATCTGACACATGTGTCAGAAAGGAACAGTAAAGTGTCGGCTCACGAGCCTGGGATAAGCCGTGCATAAGCACTAAGACTTGGGCCGAAACGATAACCCTTAGAGCACTGTCGCATAACACGTGGGCCGACATGATAACTCATAGAGCACTGTCGCAGTAAGCCAGTAAGGCCTAGCCGACAGATTAACTCCTAGTGCAAAAGCACTATGTGTTAGAAACTTATAGAACCTTCCATTCACTAAGGCTTGGGCCGACACGATAACCCTTAATGGAACAGTACTGCCAGCTGTCGCCAGCTGGCACAGGGGCCAAATTGCCATTTCCAAAACTTTAAGCCTTAGTGAAAATCAACTAACGGCTAGTGCAACAGTAAAATACACGCGCCCACGCGCCTACTAAGACTCCCTAAGCCTTAAACTACCAAAATAAGCCGTAAAGCAACAGTAACTGCTGACGTGGCACAATCGCAGCACGATAAAGGGCTGTATGTAATACACTTCATTTCATTTCCTTCACTTACTGTCACAATTCTTGAATCTGATTTTGAGCATTCAATTAAATCAGTAATTGTTTTTAGTGTCTTGGTTGTGCTTCAAGATTTTTGAGTTGATGTTCTATAGGTGGCAATAATAATTCTATCTTTATTAAGAACTCATTATTAAATGTTAAGTGCAACTTATTTACTATCTCATTTCTAACACTATACTTTGATGTTTACATGTTAAAGGATTGCATCGTGAGAGCTATACTTACTTTTGGAGTTCAAACAAACTTTGAAATGGGAAAGATATACTTACTTTTAGTGTTGCATTTTTTTCATTTTTATTTTCTTTCTTGGTAAATAAGTTTATTTATACTATTAATGATATCTTTTTACACTTTTTAAACGACCTTTTTTTAAATTTTAAGCTTTAACTTGGGTTTTGTCTGTTAGGCCATACGGTGTGAGGAAAGTGGTGTGGGGCGTGGCATGGCCATTAGAATGGTTCGAGGCCATTGACTGAGGACCATCCTCAGACGACGAAGTCAAGGAGAAATAGGATGGAGGGATTCCTTTGGAATGAAAGGTTAGATCCTCCTTAAAATTTCTTTGGAATGAAAGGTTAGACCCTCCTTAAATAGGAGAGGACCGGCTTCAATGGTGGAGATTCTTGGTGGTCCGGGGTGCCCCGTTCCTGACTGAATTTTTCACTCGTAGTATTAATTTTATTGAATATTTCCATAATCTTTTTTAGTGTAACATGTAAGATCTTTAAGAATCCAGCCCCATTGATTTGGATTTTATAAGTATGACCCTACTAATTTTTCGTTCAAGCTCCGCCACTGAACGACTCAATAAGCCGGATATAGTTCTAACGCATGTGATCAAGTCATCAACCATCATAAAAGAATATAGCAACATAATGTCAAACTATTTATCATTTGTCTTTACATTAAATCTACCCTGAATGCTATTTTCATCTTAGTTTTGTACATCTTAGTTTTTGTTTATATTTTATAAAACTTACCACTTAATATAATTATTTTACTTCACATAGTTATTAAACATTGATATAAATAGCAAAGTAACATTATTATGGCCAACAAATATTATACAAGCTTGGTCACCGGAGTAAACCCATTGGTGAACACCCACGCCCTACGTAAGCAAACAACATTGGTGACAACGCCCATCATTCTAGGGGAAACTCGTCACCCGAAGGCCCATTGTGGTAAAACCAATGATCCATCTGAAATAAATGTAGTTAACTTAGTTAACTTATGTACAAGAGCCTAGTTTAAAAGTAGAATTTTGGTCAATTACGACACTAAAAGTCTTTCATTATAAAGAAAGGATATAAGATGACCGAAACGCCCTCATAAGCTAAATCAAGCACAACGAAGAACCGAACACAATCAAGAAATAAGCTTCCGCACTATGTATCGTTGTTATGTTAATTGACGAACTCACACATCTTATGTTGTATAGTTTTAATTCTGTAATAAAGTTTAATGAAACCCGTATTTTCAATGTATTTGAAATTCTAATTACCTGTTTATTTTCGTAAATTATACGAAAATCGTTAAATAATAATAAGGGTGTTACAAGTTGGTAATCAGAGCTCATGGTTAAAGAATAAAGTGTGTTCAACGTTAACGTCTTTAAAATGAAAAATAATTATCAAAGACAGAAAACAAAGTTGATCATATTCGTTTACATGATTATTAAAAAACAACTTATCATGAGTTTGTATTGTTGATCAAACAATATCGAAACAACAATGGTAAAGTGAATGAATGAATCAGAGCAACTTGCGCCAAGTGGACCAAATCCACATCATAACCTATGGTTATTATTATTTTTTTTTGACAAAATATCCATTCTTGTAATATAATATAGAATTAGCAATTTGTAAAAATCTTGGTTATCAAGAATTTGTAAGTACTCTTTTTTCAATCTCAAAACCAACCTTTAATAAAAACCAAACCAACTTGGCATAGAAAAAGTTACAAACATAACAGAAACATTACAAACAACCAAACTTTAATAAAAAAGTTAAAAAATTATTTTAAAGACGGAGACATACCTATGAAGGAGACTTGACCATCGAGGAAACCAAGAACAGAGAAAGATGATTTGTTAATAAAGGCATCTGAATCCACTCCTTAAACTGCATGTAGGTGATGTAGGATTTGAACAATACACCGCATCCCATTCTGCATACAAATTCATGAATTGGTGAGACTTAAGAAGAATCATAATCACTATAAACAAAAGCTATTGCTACAAAATAAAAATGCTAATTGAACACATATCTGAAAACCAAGGCGATAAATAGATTGAAATTGGACCTTCGGAAAACGACAGGGGCCGCACCACCATCTCTACCATGATCTTTGGCTCCTTTTCAAATTAGGAATCTGATGCTGTCACTAAACCCAGTCCTTAAATTGAAGCCATTTGTTGAGTGTTTTTTTTTTGTGTCTAATCTGCATATATATCACCATTGCCCTTGATTTTCTTGATTGTGTATCTCTTAAATGTCAACATATATACGTGTGATTTAGTTTATGAAGATTTTTCATTGCCGAGAACCTCGATCAGAGAGTAAAAAAGGAGTAAGGTTAACAATGGTGAAAATTAAATTGGGATATACCGGGCTAGGATTCAAGTTGCAGGAACAGATGCCAAACCAACCACCCAACTGTGGGCAGTGTCTCTTGAAGTGACCTTCAGCACCATACTGATAGCATCCCTTGTTACCCTGTTGTTGCTGCTGATTCTGTGGAGCTTGTGGATGCTGTTGTCGGTTCTGGTTCGCAGGACGTGAGCTTCTACAATCTTGGCTTCATGACCAAGCTTGTTGCATCTCTGACAATGATCTTTGTTGCACTACCTGCTGTGGTGCAATTTACATCGATTGCACTTAGGGTGGTTTCCCCTGTATCCACCCTGACTTCGATTACCAAAAGACTGCTGACTGGGGCTCCTGTACTCATCCGTTTTTCGCTGCTGCGACTGAGACTAAACCGATTGTTGTGAATCTGTACATTGTATGTTTATAAATTGTATTTTTGTGTGAAGAGTTGATCTGGGTTTGATGAAGGTAGTTCAGGTTGGATGAGGGCGGTGGTGGTTCAGGTGCTTCTGGTTCTTCTTTGCTCACTCATATAACCCTAAGTGAAGGGTAATAGACTGTAGATAGAGAGAGAGAGAAGAGAGAGATAGGTTTTTTTGGTGATGATCTGCAAATAGAGAGAGAGAAAAGAGATAGAGAGACAGGGTTTTTTTTTTTGTTATCTGCAGATAGAGAGGAGAGAAGAGAGACAGACAGGGTTTTTTTTTTTAAATGACCAAAATGCCCCTTCAGAAAAGGACAAAATAGCAGGGATTTTTTTTGAGAAATCTGATCTGATTTGAGTTTTGAACCAAAATGGCAACAAAATGCAAACCACAGGGACCAAAATGGCAGTTTACTCAACATTTTATTTAAACAGTATACTAAGAAAAAAAAGTTAGGGCCTGTTTGGTTGACAGGAATCCATAGGTTTTCAAGGGAATTGGAATTTGAATTCCATTCCTTTGTGTGTTTGGTTGGACAAATTAGTTGAAGGGAATTGGATTTCAATTCCAACAAAATCCCCTATCTAATGGAATTCAGATTCCATCTAAATTTCAAAGGAAAGTTTAAAAAACACGGGAATGTTTCCAAAGTTACGGAAATAACCCCTTGCCTCTTTCATTTTTGTCAAAAAACCAAAAAATAATAAAAAAATAAAAAAAAATCCAAAAAATTCTAAAAAATAAAAAAATTATAAAAAATAAAAAAATCCAAAAAATTCTGAAAAATTAAAAAATTCTAAAAAATCTAAAAAATAAAAAAATATCAAAATATTCTAAAAAATAAAAAAAATCCAAAAAATCAAAAAAATCAAAAAAAATTTAAAAAATTCTAAAAAATCAAAAAAATAAAAAATAAATAAAAAAAATCCAAAAAATAAAAAAAATCCAAAAAATTCTAAAAAATAAAAAATATTCAAAAAAATAAAAAATTAATCCAAAAAATTCTAAAAAATCCAAAAAAATAATTAAAAAATCCAAAAAAATTATAAAAAATCAAAAAAAAATTTCTTGAATTTTTTCGATTTTTTTGGATTTTTTTATTATTTTTTTGATTTTTTAGATTTTTTTGGAGTTTTTTTTATTTTTTGGATTTTTTATAATTTTTTTGTTTTTTTATAATTTTTTAGATTTTTTTTATTTTTTAGAATTTTTTTGATTTTTTAGATTTTTTTTTATTTTTTTGAATTTGTTTTTTTTTTGTAATTTAATTATATTAAATTAATTTTGTTTTGAATAATTACTGACTTGAACCGTGTTCTTTTAACTGCTGGAGTATATCATTTTTTTAAGTAATTGTAATTAGTTGATGGATTTAATTGGTGTGACTTCTTAATACCATAGCAACAATGACAACAAGGCTATATGATAAAATACGGGATGTTCATCCATTAAAATAGTTTAGAAAATGCGAAACATATTGTTTTAAAACATCAATCCCGAAACATATTACAAACCATGACTTGTTTAAAATGAGTTTCATAAGACTCAACAAAAAACTACCTCTGCGATCCTCTTCCCCAACGACGCAACAACCAACAACAGCCATCCAACTCCAATTTCTTGCCGGAAATCGCAAACATCCGGCCACCAAACTCAACGGAATCCAAACAATACAAGGTACCTACATTTTTTAATGTTATTGTTGTTTTATGTTGTTTTTTAGAAGAAATAGAGTTATAGAGATGATAAAAAAAATGTTTGAAATTTTATGTATTTTGATGTTTTTTGGTTGTTCTAGACTTTAACAAGGTGATTTTGTTGTTTAGATGAGTTTTTGGTTGTTACAGCTTAAAAGACATAAGTAATCGACAATTAGTAGGTCTTTAAAAGAAAATTAAAAATTATGGAGCGATTCATATGTTTACTACTTTAGTTTTGTTTTGTGAACTTATGGATCGAATTTTATGTTTGGATAGATTTATAAATTGAAAAGTAGCTCTAGATGATGTTTTGGAAAGATTTCAAAAATTGAAAACCCGTACGATGACATTTTAAATATGTTTGTAACAACGTTTGGCGTGTTTTTGATGATTATATGTCACGACCCCCGACCCACCCTGGACAGAATCGGGAGCCGCGAACAGCCAAGCGGTACCGGTGATTATTTTTGAAAAATATTGCAGCAGAAATTTCATCAGGACCGTGAGTTAGGAAAAATATCAGAGTTTAGAAAGCACCGGATTTTATTTATTAAATAGATGGGGATAACCCATGTTTTACAAAGGTAGCTTTAATAAGGGACATTGAATCGTAGCAGCGATCGAGTTAATACCCTGTATCGTAGCAGCGTTTCGTGATTGTGTGTGTTTTGGAGTAATCAGACAACATCTCGAAGTGTAGAACGAATTTTATCGTCGTTCAAGTGCCAGAATTCAAGTCCCAACATCCTCTATTTATACTGAAACTTTGACCCCCTCGCGTAACGCGAGGGGTCCCCCTATGGGCTTCGCGTGACGCGAAGGTCCACTTTCTTCATATGGTTGCCACGTGGAGCTGGGAGCAGTTGTTTTCGCGCTTAAGATATGGAGACATTACATGTACGGTACCAAGCGCACCATTTACACCGATCACAGGAGTCTCGAGCATATCTTCAAGCAAAAGGAGTTGAACATGCGTCAACACCGATGGGTTGAGCTCTTGAACGATTATGAATGCGCAATCAAGTATCATCCGGGCAAAGCCAATGTTGTGGCCGACGCCCTCAGTCGAAAGGATACCCTACCTAAGCGTGTACGTGCTTTACAGCTTACCATCCAGTCTAACCTTCCCGCACAGATTCACGATGCTCAGGTCGAAGCATTGAAAGCAGAGAACATCAGGGTTGAATCCCTACGAGGCAGCGACTAGAACAAAAGGAAGACGGCGCTTACTATGTAACAGGGCGCATCTGGGTTCCACTTTATGGAGACCTACGCGAGCTTGTGATGGATGAAACACACAAGTCTCGTTATTCGGTACATCCTGGTTCGGATAAAATGTACCACGACCTCAAGACTATGTATTGGTGGCCTGGCATGAAAGCCCACATAGCAACCTACGTCAGCAAGTGCTTGACTTGTGCGAGAGTCAAGTCTGAATATCAGAAATCATCAGGCCTACTTCAACAACTGGAGATCCCAAAATGGAAATGGGAGCAAATTTCCATGGATTTCGTTACCGGCCTGCCCAGATCTCAACGCGGAAACGATACCATTTGGGTGATCGTAGATCGACTGACCAAGTCTGCACATTTTCTGGCTATCAAAGAAACGGATAAGTTTTCTACTCTTGCAGACATTTACCTTGATTAAAATGCACAGAGGCAAAATTAACCTTTTATACTTGAGATAAACTATATTTCATGTTATCAGTTTTACATAACTTGCTTTACATACGGGGCCCGGTTCTATGCCGGTTCAAGATTTAACCAACACACGAAGGTTATATTATTTGGCCCATATGTTTTAAGGATTTTGCATTCAAAATGGCAGGAATAACTAGTGAGTTAACATACACCCTAAAGCGGTCATTTGTCAGTGGTTATAAGTGGGTCATTTTCGCCAAGGTATTGGATTGTTGATTTCTTGAAATGATTATTTGATGTCGTTCTCTAAGTTTTCTTATGGTTATTTAATTTCTATATAATCACATGCGCAATTACATCCATTTTGTACATTTAGCAGATGGAAATACTGTTGCATTGGCGAAACTTTCTGATCATATCATAGGTAGATCATTTTCGCCATTTTTTATGCCCGATAAGAAAAGCTTAAGTGACATAGCGCGTACGGTCTGAGCCAGTCATGAGCTACTTAGGATCGACTGCCTAAAAGGTTGAATCGTGCCATCCTTATACGAGCCTCAGCTCATTCCTTAAGTTATATAATCTTACTCTTTTTTTAAATTCTAGGTTGCGAAGTTTATAACTTGGGGATAGGTAAAGGAACATATGTTCTAGAGATGTTATCAGCCTTTGAAAAGGCATCAGGAAAGGTACTTAACTTCCTTTTCTGAATCTTTTCGTTAATTTTGTTTAGTGTTTTAGACCACTCATGACAAATAGTGGAACATTTGTTTTGGAGTTTCATTAACAATGATTTTGGTCTAATTTAAATAAAGTTTTTGTAGGTCCACCCGGAGGATCGAGTTAACCTCTATTCCCTGTTTTCCGACAAACCCAAAAGTGCGGAATCCAAACGGGTAAGTTAAACCAAGTTATGAACACGTAAGACACAAGATTCAACGATTAACACTCAATGTATTAATGCTATGAAACGGTTACAATGCGGTGTTTACAAATGGTCTCTGTAAACTCTCAGTGTGTGTGTGTTATAGTGTGTTCGCTCTCAAATCTATTCAGACTTGTCTTTTGTGTTTGCCTTCTGTTGCTGTTTAAATACTATAGCATGATTGGCGAACCTTCTGTAGTCGACGAAGGTTGTTGACGAACCTTAACATGTGAAGAAGGTTGTAACCTTCTTCATGGGGAACTTTAAAGTTCATCATGGGGAACTTTAAAGCATGACATGTTTGACTAACATATTTAATTCATGTGAATATGTCTCATGAAAAAGTCTTCACTTTACATCATCATGACATCATGATGATGTCATGGTGATGTGTCATCGCGAATTGGTTCGCGGCTCTCCGTGCTTCGCGTGTCGAACTCTGGGGTGCACGACGGAGGAATGTCGCTAACCGAGTCGAAGTGAGTCGCGCCGAACCAAGTCGCGTCCACATAATATGTATCAACAAACTCCCCCTTGGACGCTACTCGTGAGGTTCATCTTCCATGTCTTCCATGTCGGAGGATCTTTAAAAGTCTTCACGCGTCGTGAGTAGAAAGTGTATTAACAAACTCCCGTTTTCATTTAGGAAGTGTATCAATAAACTCCCCCTTTGATTATGCTTGTGAATCTTTTGATCTTCAATGCTTTAGATCCTTGTGGTGTTGATGAGTGATCAGCGGCAACTAGATCATCTTTATCATTTGAGTGCCTTCACGTTGTGTCTTCATTCCGAAGCTTATCATCGAACATGTTCTCTTCGCCTTTAGCATCTGCACATGCAAGAAAGCTAAACACGTAATGAGAACAAACGCTTGGAATATAGTTAACATAAACAAGTGACACACGTGTGACCATATTTTCAACTACCGTCCGACAATTTGAAAGTTTAACAAATTGTTCAATTTTGGTCTTTAACTTTCAAAAACTTGCAAACTCTGACCGTTTATGAAGATTCAGTCGTTTTGGTTTTCAACAGATTTCAGGCAACGAAGACTTGAGTTCCAACATCGGTTAATCAAAACTAAAGCAGAAATAAAATCTTTTTGACTTTTATAATGTTTAAAGTAAAACACACCTAAAATCTTTCTGGAATTTTGAATATATTCTTTTAAATATTTAATGCAGAACAATCCTAATTTGAGGTGTTAGCAAGGATCTTAATCTAATTGTGGAACTACCGTCTTGGCCCTGTCTTAAAATGACACATGAGCTAGGTCTTGCCCTTTTTAGATATTGTCATTTTATTATAATGGTAGATCTTATAATACAGGAATGATATTTTAAATATAATCGTTCCATTAAAATTTAAACAAGTATATGGTTGCCCTAAACGGGACTTCTAACAGAAAATGACTTGCCCATGCAAGAGCTAATCAGAAAATAACAAGGAACCAAATAAGGACAAACAAAACTAATTAGAATTTGTCATATGTTCTCGTCTAGACTCAAGAATGTGCAATTGTGTAACTGATATTAAACACAAAAAGCTAGCGTTTAATTCACTCAGTGTTGGCTCTGATGCCAACCTGTCACACCCCGACTTTCCACGTGTCACCGGTGGGCCCGGTGGGGAGTATCGTGACGTAGTTGGCAACATTATAGTCAAACAACACAATATATAAATGCACAGCGGAAGCAAAAGATAAATATATTACAATCCGAATATAAAGTAATATCAAGTATTACAACGGAAAGTAAAGGATCCACAGGTCAAAGGTTTTTTGAAAACGAGGTGGATGCTACCTTGGCATACGGTGCTTGTCTGGGAATCGAGACCGATGGGTTTGGTAATCAAGTGAGGAAATTGGTTCAGGGGGAACTGGAGATTAGAGGTGCCCAATGAATATCTTAACACTGAATATTAGGGGGGTGACCGGTATTGATAAACCGGGATGGGTGAGGCGTCTCAAAAGAGAGGCCAAATTTTCTTTCTTAGGGCTCCAAGAAACCCACCAAACAGGTCTGAATGGTGTTTTCTTGAGTCGCTTTTGGGACCGTAGTCCGATGGAGTGTGCGGTGGTTGACTCCGAAGGACGGTCCGGTGGGTTGGCATCTATGTGGGATCCGGAGATGTTCAGGGCAGAATTGGTGGTTAAAAGTCAATTCTTTCTGCTTGTGTCTGGTCACATTATAGGGATGGAGGAAAGAGTAAATGTGCTAAATGTTTATGCCCCCAACGACCCAGTCAAAAGACGAAATCTGTGGGAAGAGATTATTCGCTTAAAATCGAATCATCAAGGGTGTTGGGTGGCCTTAGGCGACTTCAACGATGTCCGCTGTCCGGAGGAGCGGGTCAATTCTCTGTTCGACCACTTATCAGCTGCCAGTTTTAACAGTTTCATCCACAGAGCTGGGCTTGTGGAATACAGGATGGTGGGTGGCAATTTTACCTGTATGACTGGTACGGAGGTCTTAAAGTTCAGTAAGTTGGATAGAATTTTCGTGTGTGACAATTTTCTAAGAAAGTGGCCCACTGCAATTCTGGCGGTGCTAGGGAGAAATCTATCAGGCCACTCCCCGGTAAGTCTTACATGTATCAATATTGATTTCGGTCCCAAGCCTTTTAAATTGTTCAACAGTTGGGTGGGAAACGAGAAGCTAAATGAGATTGTGAAATCGAACGCGGGGGTCAGTTTGGAAGGGCAGGCTCCTGATGTCAGTTTCATAAACTTGCTGAAAAATATAAAAAAAGACATTCGGGTTTGGAGAGAGTCGGTTCGGGTTCTTGAACATCAGGAGGTGGTCTCCTTGCTGAAATCGGTTGAAGTCTTGGAAAAACGGGCGGAACAAATACCATTGAACCCCAGCGAAGTTGAGCTCAGGGCTTCGCTTCGCTTAAAACTGGAAAAAAATCAGCCTTAATAAAGCTAAAGACCTGCACCAGCAAGCTAAGATAAAGTGGCTTAAATATGGTGATGAAAATTCTTCTTTTTTTCACGGTTTCATCAACTCTAGAAAAGCGAGTAACCGCATTAATGGGCTGAGGTGCAACGATATGTGGGTTTCAGATCCGGACACACTAAAGGAGAAGGTTCGCCAATGGTTTAGGAAGCAATTTGCTGAACCAATGCGGAGGAGACCAAGCTTTTCTAATTTAGGTCTCCCTGTTCTTACTCCAGAAAAAATTGACTCGCTTTTGGCTCCTTTTTCAGAAGGCGAGACTCTGAAAGCTATTCGCAGGTGTGGGAGCAACAAGACCCCGGGCCCTGACGGATTCACTATGAAGTTTTGCAAGTTCTACTGGGACGATTTGAAGCCCCTTATTTCTAACATGATGCGAGCATTCCAAGACTCGGGTAAAATAAACGTTGGATGTAATGCCTCGTTTGTGGCTCTGATCCCCAAATCCACGGACCCTCAGGTAATCTCGGACTTCAGGCCTATTTCTTTAATTGGGTGTCTATATAAAATTATTTCGAAAGTCCTCGCGAATCGGCTTAAAGGGGTTCTCGCTAATTTGATATCGCCGGTTCAATCGGCGTTCGTGGGGGGAAGGAACATCCTGGATAGCCCCCTTGTCGTGAGTGAAGTGATATCATGGGCAAAAAAATCTAAAACGAAAATCTTGGTTTTCAAAGTTGACTTCGCAAAGGCATACGACTGCCTTAACTGGAAGTTTCTTCTCAAAACCTTGGAATACATGGCGTTCCCAAGTAAATGGGTCGAATGGATTAAAGGGTGCCTCTCATCGGGTAAAGGATCATGACCACTCCAGCATCCCAGACAGCAAGATCCACGTCAACACATACCTATACCTGCGAGCATGCACACAAGTGTATCAGACAACGCTGGTGAGTTCACAGTTTTTATGAAAACGTTTGGTTACCAAGTGTTTAATCCAGTTCAATAACAAATCCGAAAGTGATGTTGATAATAACTCGAGTACCGTACAAGATGGCTCCAGATTATTTTTGCCCTTCCCCAATGCCCCTATTGCACAAATCAACTAAATGGGCTGTATCATTGCCTCTTGGTCTTTTCCTAGGCCTGGGGGAAGATTGGCCCACCAAGTTGGCCCAGTGATCCACTAAAGAAGGGCCCCTATTAACTTCATCCAGCCCCTATATTCGCTAATTTACACATATTTTAGTCCCCCGTTTTACCCCTATTTTATGCGTTTTCGGCCGTAAAACCGTCATTCGGATGCTTAATCATCTACACTTTTGTTTACAGGCCTAAAACAGCATACCAGATAAGATGATAGCGAAAACGAGGACTTTCCGGACAAAACGACGAAGCTGCGAACCTTCTGTTAGAAAACTGAACTGGGCATGTGGAACGGTCGTGCGACCTGATGCACGACCGTGCATCTCCGACAAATGCAAATCAGTCCAGTAGTGAACGAACGTGCAACTCGGTGTGCAAGGAAATCAAGGCAGTCCGGTGATGCACGGGCGTTCCATATCTTGCACCCCGTGCGGATCCGATGATCCAGCCAAACCTCGGAACTAAACGACCAGTGCGACTAGGCGTGCAACATGATCTCGGAAACGAACGATCGTGCCAATAAGAGAACGGTCGTGCGATATCGAATCTGGTCAAAGATCTGATGACGTCATGCAGTATGGTGCACCATACTCCAATAATTGCTTAAAGTGAACGGTCGTGCAACAGGATGCACTACCGTGCGACATCGAAATTATATAAAAAACTTGCAGAAACATTCTGCTCGATATTCTGGAGTTTTGGAGAGCAATTCAGGCGATTTTCAGGCTTCGGAGGCTTCTGCTTTCACCCGGATTCAAGCCACATTGTCCCGATTAGCTCTATTACTATCTGGATTCTTAATCTTATGCTTGTTTATGGTTTGGTTTTCTAATCTTTCCATGATTTTGTTAATCTTTCAAGCATTTAGATTAATGTTTATGTATTATTGTAGCCTTTGGGCAAAAACACAACAATCCCTTGCTTGATTATAGCTATTAGTATGTTAATCTTTGTTTGTTATGACATTTTGAAGTGTTTTCTATGATTATCTTTGATGATTAGTTTGCAACCTTGTTATTGATATTGATTTCTTGATTATAAGTAATTGTGTTGGATGATTGGTGCTTGGTTAGTTAAGATAGTTGAAAAATGAAGCTTAATTAATCTTGTATTAGTAAACTTTAAACTTGGTTAACTAGTTTAGCTTGGTTAAAATGTGTGCATCATGATACTAGAAATGGTTAGTGATTTAATAAAATGTAATTATTGTTAATCAAGAAAGCTTGCCGTCACGGAAGGACCTTAACGGGTTAAATGGTGTCGTTATAAATTCTTGCCATGATTTGCTAATCTTGTTAGTAGTTTAGGCCAAAATTGCTTTCTTGATGAATTTATGTTTAAGATTCGTAAAATGAACTCGGTTGTGATTTAATCTAGTTTATGTTTGTCTCGGTGGTTACATTGTGTTTACGTTTGTTTGATAAAATGCGTAAACGGGTCAAAATTTTGTAAAAAGGTAATAAGCCGAAGCCATAAAATTTTCAAAATTTATTAAGCCGGACTTCGTCTTGTATCGAGTCTTACACTAGATATGTTAGATCAGGGCACGTTGTACGAGAAAATAGGGGATTTAGATGTTTATTAAGCTGATTCCGCTTGAATGGATAGATTCCGCTTTCTCGTCATTTTATGAATGCATGTACGTATGTAGTTATGTATGTATAAATGTATATATGTAGATATGAATGTATGAATGTATAAAGATATGTACCAGTGTATGCACGTATGTAAAGCTGTAGGAAAGGCATGTATGTATGTAGATGTGTATGTATGTTTGTATGTAAGTACGTATGTATGCATGATTTAGACACGTTATATCATTAACATTATTAATAGTGTACCTTGAGAATGAAATGTAATACATGTACAGTATAATGCTAATGCAAATCGGGAATTTGTGAAGGAACTATGGGTGAATGAACACCAGGACCATTCTGTAGCTAGAAAAATCATGAAGAAGTTTTTGTGTTCACACATAGAGAGGGATGTAATATTTATTTGTTATATGATGCGACTATGTAATAGAGATGGAACGTAATACGATAGGACCCGTAATAGTTGTTTCAATTACACGTTCTTTTTTGTAGTTTTTTGTATTATCTAGTTGTAGATGATTCACAAACAAGTGGGGTTATGATCTTTTGGTGGGTATGAGCAAAGACAAGTTGAATGGTCACTAAAGATGCCTAATTTATGGACCTAGTTTGGAGTTTGGACTTGCCTAGGTTTGTTTCCATACTAGTTGATGCTAACAATTGCCCCAAATGTAAGGAAATCTCAATATCCTCAATAATTTAATCTTCCTTTAAAGTTTATATTATATGATTTGTGTTTTGTTGGTCAAATGAAGTTGAACTAGGATAGGTAATTTCTCGCACAGTAGGTTGTTGCTAAATATAGAATAGTTTTTATTTGTGCGTGAGATCTTATCCTTAGGAACATCCTGGTGGTAAATAGTATATTCCACAACCAAAAGGTTAGAAGTTATTAAGGTGTATTAAATTACTCTTAAAAAAGTGTGAGATCTTATTGAATTTATTTTTAGCGAGATAAGTAAATAAGATGATTTGTTATACTTTAATAGTATGTTATTTTTATGGAAAGGGATGTGTTATAAGAAATTACTTAATTGGACTTGAATTTGTTTTGTTTTGTATGGCTATCCGAAGTGTGGCATTTCTTTTTCAAATCCACCGTATACAATTCAATAAAATCATTTAAAGTTATTAAAATTATGTACATAAAATTGTTATTTTACTATCTCAATAAACTGTCCTTAGTCTAAATGTAAGTCTGATTTAACATAAATAATTAATATATTACACGTATGTGTGAACCGAGAGACACTCTTGAGGATGTGTAATTTGGTATTATCCTAAAGTGTAAGTGTAAGGGGAGAGGGGGTGGTCACTAGTGATAGAATTCTATCACTCCCAATATCCAATCAACTAATGTCATGTCATCACCCAATATTCTATCACTAGTGATAGAAATGTAGTGGGGTGGTCACTAGTGATAAAATTTCATCACTCACAAATTTTTTTAATTTTTTATTTTAAATTAGAAATTAACAATAAAACACTAAAATTATAAATTTCATTAAAATTAAAACATACTACTTCAAATTAACATACTAGAAATATTTTAGACTACAATTTAAAAAAAAACCTACTTTTCATCCGAATCATGAAACTCCAAACCTAGAGAACCTACTAGTTCGCAGTGGCGGAGCTAACTCACTAATTTAGGGGTATCCGGAATTTTTTTTACCGTGCAATCATACAATAAAAATGAAAATCAATTAAGTAGAACAAATACCTCTCACAGCATGAAATCGTTCCATTACATCGTCTTCTTTTGCTTTATCAAAAGTTTCTTTTTCAACCGCACAAACCATAACATTGTTCAAATATTCCGGGCCCATTCGATTGCGTAAATCCGTCTTAACAAGCTTCAATTTAGAAAAAAAAAAACATTTTTCAACGGTTGCGGTTGCAACCGGTAAAACCAAAGCTAGCTTCACTACCCGATAAATCAAAGGACAAGAAATATGTGTTCCGGTTTCCACCATAAAACGAGCAAGATCACTTATTCAATTATAATATTGTTTTGGATATTGGGCTAACTTTATCAATTATATTTAGAGCCTTCTTTCAATTCTATTATTGTTAATTCGGGCTTATTTTATCATTCGGGCTTAATTATTATACAAGTTTTCGGGTTGTAAAATGTTTGGGCTTATAAAGAAAATGAGATTTTAGTAATATCAAGTATCCCATTTTTTTTGTTAGGGGTATCCTCGTATTTTTTAGGGGTATCCTTTGTATAAAACTAGAAAAAAACACTACGAGTACGGGGTTGAGTCGTAGCCCGTGCTACGGCTCCTAACATTGTGGTTCCGCCCCTGCTAGTTCGATTAAATCGTATCTCAATCTAAAGTGAGTTTCTTCATTCCGCAATTCTCGTTCATTAACACTTCGTTGGCACGTATACGATCACGGTCTACCATCTTCTTCTTTGGGCGGGACGACTCGGCATCAAGTTCGTTATACACCAACACAAAATATTTTAGCGTCTCATTGTCGGAAGACGACTCGGTATCGCTATCGCTAGACATCGGAAACGTCGAATCTGTAGGGAAATCCATTTGAGAAAGATGTAGATTGTGTGAAATTCCACTCGTTGAATAAAGGTCGAATACGTCCAACGTTCAAATTCGCTCAAACTTTCAACGCGTTATGAATTCCACTCGTTGAAAACATCACGCGTGATACCACTAGTGGCGGCGGTGTGCGTTATAAAATAACGCGTCATGGCACCTCCATCACGGACCGCCCCGGGTGGCCTAATAAATACAAATGTACCAAAAACTGAAAATATAAGATAGTGAGTCAGACTGTGCACTGTTCATTTGTAACACCTCGGAAATTCACGTCCTGTAATATGTTGACACGTGTCATAATGTTTAAACGTGTGAAAGAAATATTATAAAAGGACTAAAGCTGACGAACATGGAAAGTATGTGAATATACGTATTCTAAGTGTCAACTGTGAATAAATATAATGTATATTAACCCTACGTGATGCTCATACCTTCAAACGAATAAATCATGGATCATACGAAGCTGAAAGTGAGAGATTACAAACTACAGGGGTTAAACGTGTCAACATGTTTAAATTATACCTCTGAGTGACCTTTTGACATACCCGAAGCTTTGTAACGATAAATTATGCTCACTGGAATGCACGGTTAAAATTTCATAAAGTTTCGTCAACGTATGAGAAAGTTGTGATCAAATTCGTGTGCGAGGGTTTAAAGCGTAAACGTTGAAAATTAGACCTTTTCGGGTAACAATTTAGTTACCCGAGGGCTTAACAAAGTGGGTATATGTTTTAAAGCCCCTATATATCAACTACGAGGGCTCAAAATGCAATAATCGAGTGTCTGTACAAGAATTGAAGAGCCAAGGATCAATCAGCAATTAAATAGAAATTTTTGGCTGAAGTACACATGCTCGCGTAGCGCGAGCATGATGCCTAGAGGCGTCGCGCTACGCGACTGCTTGATCTGGACAGAATGTTTATTTCTTTGGTCCCTTGTCTGCCACAGCCCTGGTGCATGCACTTTGATCGATCATTCATCACCCCTTGGCCCCTAAAACACCCCTAGAACACTAGGGCATGTGTCAAACAATTGTGGAAGGGTGCTAGACTTGTTTGTCCATCATCTATGGTGTCTAAACCCACTATATAAAGGGCCTTCATGCCACAATCTTTCCTCACATCATTTGCAAGCATTCTGATCATTGTGGAGCTTCCCAAGCAGAGCACAAGCCTCCCTAATCATTATTATACCCTTGTAAGCCCACTAATCCTTTCTGGATTATGTTTAAGTTAGTATTTAGCTTAGAAGTCAACATATCGTAGTTAACGTTTGACTTCAAGGTTAGTTATAAACGACTCAGTCGTATCACGAAATAAAAGTGTCGTTAGGTTGGTAATTAGGTGGGTAATAAGACCCTAAAAGGGTTCCCCCTGATTCCCATCCTAACTAGTTCGT
The DNA here is from genome assembly GCA_030545235.1 of Helianthus tuberosus. Taxonomy (NCBI): domain Eukaryota; kingdom Viridiplantae; phylum Streptophyta; class Magnoliopsida; order Asterales; family Asteraceae; genus Helianthus; species Helianthus tuberosus. Next base: position 149,054,955 of record CM060434.1, read on the forward strand.
TTGTCGAGTCAAACATTAACCGAAAAAGTCAACAGAAATGCAATTTGTGATTTAACGCGTGATTAGCAATCCGTGAGGCGTGTAACCTGTTCTGACCTTAATATAACTTAATAATAAGTATAAAAACTTGTTTACGCTTGTCCGACTCGACAAATTTCTGTTTAAACCCGGTTCGGAACCGAAAGGCGCAAAACCTTGACTTTTGCTTTGACTTCGGTTCTGACCCGTTTTAGTTTGATTCGAAGATCCCTTAGTGCTTCATTAGAGTAGGGTTGCATGATAGTATAAGTCTCTGTACTTGTTTCGTTGATTATCCGATGCATGCACACGTTTCCGTTCATCGCTTAAATCGGACCATAATGCCCTTATGACCATACAACGAGAATTTTGAGAATGTGGAAGTACAATAATCTTAGTTACTGATTATTAAACATGTACGTAAATTTTCACGTCAATCGGAGGTCTAGATTAGGAGATATGCGCATTAGCGTAAATAATAAACTTTTTATTAATTAAACGGCGCGATCAGCGCATAGCCTATCTAAACCCGATTTTCGGTACCAAAACTTTTACCCACTGATGTTAAATAATATTTTGGGATTTTTGAAGATTTTTAATTATTTTTAAACTGATCTTAAGCTAGGCTTATCGCATTGATTCGGTTAATACCGAATATGCCCTTTTAGGCCATAAAACGAGTTTTACGAATCCGTTTGATACCAATCCAATTGCCACTGATTTAAAATAATAAATAGAGTGTTTTGAGCCTGTTTTGCTGATCAGAAAACTCAGAATGGTATTCTAAACCGTACGTCGCTTAAAACGGCTTCATACGCGTATTAAACGCATAATTTGGGTTTAAAACCGTTTTGAGAAATGAGACTCTTCACCTACTGTTGTGGTCTGTTAAAATTAATAATTTTGCTGATTAAATCAGACCCGTATCTCAGAAGTATTATAAATCTCTTTTATAACCCTTAAAATGACCGAAATACCCCTACGGGGCATATTTAGAGATTAAACTCGTTATGGGCATTATGGAAGATATCATAATGATATCACAACATATTTAAAGCGTATTAACTTAGGAAACCTGTTCGCGACCCTTTCGGTTACCCGTTATGCATTATACGCGTTCGGTTCGGTTTATGTAACTAGTTTGCATAAACTAGCCGAAACGGGTCAAACGATATCATTTTTATCTCAAAATCCAGAATGTGAATAGTAAACCCATATTAAACAAGTCCTCAAACTTGTCGGGTCTAAATCACATTCTATCCGGTCTTCGCTTAATCGTGCGTACGAACCGTATCTTTGAAACTAGCCGGTCTAAGCTTAAGCTTAATTAAAGACCCGTTAGGATTCTAATAGGTTATTAAAAACCTTCGTTCCAGATTAGGAGCCCAGTAAAAGCTATCTGTACTTGCTGAATTGATATACGGCTGGGATTGAATTTATATTTAGCTCAGGTAAATACTTTTAACTTATTTTCCCTATACGGGCTTGGGTTACGGTACATAGCGTACCGCTTGATCGAGCATCAAATCTTCCACGCTTAGTGGTTAATTGAATAATTTGATCGGCTCGTTTTAAACAGATGTGTTTACTTTACAGCCTTTGGGGGGTTAATGACCATGTCCCGGATATCCTCGGCATTATCTTACGAGATGGCCACGACCTGAGCACGGGGTGTAGGCGTACACCTGTCAGTGTATAACTCTAGAATTGTGGTGTGTCTATTGATCTTTAACCCGGATACGTTCCGGGCTACTGAACGCATAAGTAACATGTAAATCGTTCTCAAGATTATAATATTAAATAATTCTCCCAAGTTAAAAAGATTAATTTTGCCTCTGTGCATTTTAATCAATGTGTCAAGATATTTTGTGCCACGTGCATTCAAAACAATTTACAAACTCTTTTTCCAAAATGAGTCAGTTGAATGTATTTACCAGTGTAAACTGACGTATTTTCCAAAAAGGCTAAATGCAGGTACTATACGAAATTGGCTGGATATGTCTCCTTAGCATCAATAGAAGTCTCGCAAGCTTAAGATGCCTAAAAGTCTGTTGAACTATTGTTTCCATTTTATGTTCGATCCTTCTGTGGATAAACTTCCGAATATTGTGATAATTGATATTACAATAATAAATTCGGTTGTATTATATTTTCAATTGCTTCCGCTGTGCTTAATAATATTGTGTTGTTTGACTATTATGTTGCCAACCATGACGTCACGATACTCCCCACCGGGCCCACCGGTGACACGTGGAAATCGGGGTGTGACAGGTTGGTATCAGAGCCAACACTGAGTGAATTAAACACTAGCCTTTTGTGTTTAATCTCAGTTACACAATTGCACAATCTAAACTTCTGAGTCTAGACTTAACTTAGGAATATTCTCAATCCTAATCTTGAAATTTTACTTCCAAGTTTTTATTGGATACGTCGCCAAGCAAAGAAGCCGTAATAGGAGTTCTCCACACCCGGAGCCCTGAGATGCTGAGCTTCGTACCGCGACTAGAATGAAACGAGCATCCAAGGAGAAAGCATTCAGAAATAAAAAGAAGAAGAAACTCCTTTTACTGAAGATCGTTTCCTTAATAGTCCTTATAAGGACATAATTATCTTTCAGTCCCTCCGAGGACACATTATTCCTTTTAAGTCCCGCTTAGGGCAACTTTATACTTTTATTTTCATATAATGGAATGATTAAGTTTAAACTTTCATTCTAAATAAGAAATATTAAATAAATGGAAAAATATTAATTCCTTTTTGCAAGATCTACCATTATAATAAAATGGCAAAATCTAAAAGGGCAAGACCTAGCCATGGGTCAATTATAAGACCAGGCCAAGATGGTAAGACCTATTTAAAAAGATTCAATTCCCGGTTAACATCTTAAAACATGTTAACACTCCAGGCAGATGTGATTCATTTAAAATCACACACGTCATTTTTATAAAGGATTCTTCAAAAGATCCCTAACCCAGTTTAATGATCCCTGAATCCTGGGTTTATGTCATCAATTAAGATGATCATATTTTAACCATACGTGGTAATATAGTGCCTACGGGCCTTGCTCATTTCTACATGAGCCAAAATACAGTGGTAGCTATGACTCCCTGTCAGATAAAGGTAATGAACTAGGTTCAAACCTCAAATGCTTTGATTCTCTGAAATCCTAGCATATAATTTAAAATTGTCCTCGTGACTAGGCCTATTGTGCCAATATACCTTCATGCTTTGATTCTCTGAAATCATAGCTTATAAATTATATATGTCCTTGTGACTAAGCCAGTTGTGCTAATATACTTAAAGACCTTGATTCTCTGAAATCATGTCTTATAATTTAAAAATTGTCCTTTGTGACCAGGCCATTTGTGCCAGTATACTTTCATGCTTTGATTCTCTGAAATCATAAGCTTATAATTTATAATTGTCCATGTGACCAGGCCATTGAGTGCCACTAATAAAACTGTTAATTAGGATAAACTATAATAGAAATCCTAAATCTATATGATTAATAAATTAACCAAATATGGTCTCTGCTTACCATGGTTAATGAATTTCCCTAAGGGGCAATTCCGTAATAAACATCCCTTAGAAGGGAGGTGCCTACGGGCTATAGTTGATGTCCTCTGAGACTAAAGACAGTGGTAGCCTACAGCTCCCTGTCAGGAAAAGGTAATAAACTTTGATTCAAACCTTAATGCCACGATTCTCTGAAATCATGGCTTATAAATTTAACTTGTCTACGCGACTAGGCCATTGGTGTTATTATTAACTTATGAATTAGGATTTATGATAAAAATCCTGAATGAAACAAATATCCTTCCTTCCCTATCAGTATGCATTTTGAAAGGAATCTTAAAGGTGAAACCTAGCCTACGCGGCCAAGATGGTGAAACCTACACAAGGGATTCAGATCCTTGTTAACACTTAGAAATGTGTTAGCACTCTTGACAAATGTGACTCGAGAAAATCACAACAGTCATCCTTATATTGGATTCTTCCAATTCCCTCATCTAGCCTAGTGATTTAGAAATCACGGCTTATATCATCCCATAACACGATCAGGTTGTAAACATCCGTTAATAATAAAGTGCCTACGGGCTAAACTTGTTATCCGATAAGACAACGACAGTGGTGGTCTTTGACCTCCTGTCTAAAATGTTGGACTTTGTCCAAACATAATAGTCTATATGATCAATGCGATCATGACTAATATCATCTAGTACGATGATTATATTATTTAACATCCTTTAAGGATATCTTGCCTACGGGCTATAATATATTGTCCATTTGAGACATTGACATTGATATCTTAATGATTCCTTGTCTAAAGTGGTGAGCCATGCTCAAGCCAAATAGTCAATATGATTAATGTAATCATGACTTATAGCATCTAATAGGATGAACCAATTATAAACATCCATGAGTGATGTTTTCGCCTATGGGCCAAAATTATACTGTCCATGTGTGACAAAGACATTGTGATCTTTACGATTCCTTGTCCAAGGTGGTGAGCTATGCTCAAGCCTAATAGTTCATACGATCAATACGATCATGACAAAAATCATCAATACGATGATTAAAATTTTTAACATCCGTAACAATGTTTTTGCCTAAGGGCTATATTATATGGTCCAACTGAGAAAAGGCAATTGTAATCTTTTGTGATTCTTTGCCAAGGGGGTGAGTTATACTCAATTCCCATAGTCTATACTATCAGTGCGATCCTGACTAGTATCCTCAGTATGATAATCATAATATTAACACCCATCGTGATGAAATGCCTACGGGCTAAACTTTATTCTAGTGTCGGTTAGACAAAGATAGTAGTGATCTTTATGATCCCCTGTTCAAAATGGTGTGATTATACCCAAACATAATAGTCAATATGATCGATGTGATCATGACTAATATCATTAGATACGATGGTTATATATAAACATCCATTAGTGATGTTGATTGGCTTACTTTTCTGCCAAATGAATCGTCCTTCCAGACGATAACAGTTGTAGTCTATGACTCCCTGTCCAAAGGTGAGGAACTATGTTCAAACCTTAAGACTCTTGATCTAATAAGATTGCAGCCTATGAATTGATGTCCTTGTGACAAATCCACAAGTTATATTCAAGTCACCCATAACAAGCCTCCGTGCTAAAATTCGTCGTTCGTGACAAGTTAACATACTAAATGTTAACATCCCTGGTGACAGGCCTTAGTGCTATATCCTATAACGTCCTAGAGTCAAGGCCATTTGTGCCGTATCTAAATGTCATCACGATAAGGCCTTCGCGCCATATGATTACTTATGTCCTTCATGACTGGGCTTTATGCCATAGCTTTCTACATCCCTCGCGACAGGTTTCTATGCCGTGTTTGTATATATATAATCAAAGTCATGTAAGGCTAGCCTTTGAGCTATTTATAATCGTCTTTGTGACAAAGACAGTTGTGACATTATGGTCCCCTGTCAAGCAGGTATTGGACTCGCTCCAAACCTAGCATGCCATTGACGGTCCCGTTGTGACCTAGGCTAAATATAATGGAAATACGTTCAAATAACATTCACTATGAATGTTCGGAACAAAATAGCCCATACGGTTTATGAATTCCGTGGTTAACCTAAGTCTGGTCATCAGGATGATGACTAATAATGGTTAAATCTTGGTGATTGGTACCAAGTTTCGAGTATGGAAAACTCGGTTGAGGTAGACGAAAGTCGCAATGCTAATAAGGCAACGAAAGTTAATAAAACTACAAACGTAAACCTCAATATTAATGGAGTTAATCTCCAAGCTGTGGTTGACGCAGCAGTTGGAAGGACCAAAGCAGTGTGACGTCTGCAAAGGAACGGGTCATCATTTTCCCATGAATGTAGGGACATAAAGAATGCAGTCTATCACGACTGTGGTGGGTAAGGCCGCATCAGAACTAGATACCATAAAGCTGCCAAAGAAGGTGCAGCTAAGCCTGGAAAGGCTAAGAAAGGAAACGCCTGAACTCACCTGATGAATGCCAAGAGGCAGTTCACGATGTCATCAAGTACATTCCTTATCATTTACCGGTGATAATTTCTGCTAAGTGTCCTGATTTAATACAGACAATAATAAATCTTCATAAACCATAAGCTTAGCAAACTTTTATATTATCTGTAAGGTATAACTTACCAAGGAAACCATAGTAACCGATTCTTCTAAGTATCGGCAAGGGATCCTTCTGAAAAATCTAAGAGTACTCTTTCTTCGAATAGAGTACGACAATATATATTACTTTATTTTATTATTTCTCTTTAATCTCTATCAATTTCGAATACCAAATGTATGACAAAAGCGTTATATGAGGATTGGTGTATCTTAATAAATTCCATAGATTGCTTCCATGCCTGATCAGTATGGAGGTTTAATGCATGGAACCACAAAGATATCCCAACGATCATATGGTACTAAAGTCAACTAAAAGTATTCAAAGATGATATCCAGAATAGAATTGTCCTAATAAATATTCCCTGGTAACGGAATATGTGGACTCATGACATGAATGTGTCACTTATTAGACACAAGTGTTGATGAGTGAACTAGAGCCTGAGATAAGAAAATCTGTGTAACCTCCTTATATCTTAACAATCTTCTCCTAAGATTACCCTGTTTACCCATGAGGGACAGGTAGGATTAAGATTTATATCTCATTTAAAGGTTGTATTATTATGAAACCTCCAAGACGGCTAGTACCGCCATTGGAAGAATCGAAACCCGGTAACTAAGTTTTGAAATAGAGGGTTCGCATAGCCTAGCTCGATACTTCGATAGTTTAAGATTGTTAAATAAGAAAGACGGTTCATTTTGCTAAGGCATTGTTTACCGCAACCCTAACCAGGCAACGATTAAGAATTTCCAACAGCTGCCCTGAATCGTCGACTTGTTCGACTAACTACAAGGATCAGCTAACCATTGTAAATTTGTTAAGTAGTGGTTGGAATAACCATCTCACCTAAGATAAGCTTGTCTATGATAGTTGATATGTAAACATCAAGGCTACTCCCTTGGAGACCCTGTAAAAGTAGGATGATAAACATCTATTGTAAGGGCAATAGATTGGTAAGTTCAATTACCAGAATCTAAGGGCAAATTATTGGTGGATAGGCTTGAAGAAGTTTGTAGCCACCTATGTAGCTAAATGCTTGACTTGTGCGCAAGTCAAAGTTGAGCATCAGAAACCGTCAGGTTTGCTACAACAGCCTGAACTTTCTACGTGGAAGTGGGAAATGGTAACTATAGATTTTATTACCAAGTTACCCAAGACAAGGAAAGGAAATGATACAATATGGGTTATAGTTAATGGACTGACTAAGTCAGCTCATTTCTTACCCATCAAGGAGACCTATAGCTCCGACATGTTAGCCCAGTTATACGTGGATAAGATTGTAGCCTTACAAGGCATACCTGTAGCTATTATCTCTGATAGAGATACTAGATACACGTCACACTTTTGGAAAAGCTTCCAACAATCTTTGGGCACGCGTTTAAATTTTAGTACGGCTTATCATCCTCAGACTGACGGTCAGAGTGAGCGTAATATTCAAACGTTGGAAGACATGCTACGTGCATGTGCGATCGATTTAGGGGGTAGTTGGGATAAGAACCTACCATTAATCGAATTCTCCTACAACAATAGCTACCATACCAGCATTAAGGCTGCGCCTTTCGAGGCATTATACGGTAGAAAGTGTAGATCGCCCGTTTGTTGGGCGGAAGTTGGAGATGTCCAGTTATCAGGACCAGAGATAGTGTTCGAAACAACGGACAAGATTGTCCAGATTCGCGACCGTCTCAAAGCTGCCCGGGATAGGCATAAGAGTTACGCTGATCCTAAGCGTAAGGATTTTCACGTCGAAGTAGGTGACAAAGTCCTACTGAAAGTGTCACCCTGGAAAGGAGTGATGCGGTTTGGTAAGAAAGGCAAGCTAAGCCCGAGATACTTAGGACCTTTTAAGGTTATCGAACGTGTCGGGTCAGCTGCCTATAAGTTAAACTTACCTGAAGAGCTCAGTGGAATTCACAATGTGTTCCACATCTGCAATCTAAAGAAGTGTTCCGCTGACAATTCAAATGTCATGCCACATACAGATGTGCATGTAGACGCGAGCTTAAAATTTGTTGAAAAACCTTTGTCGATTGAAGATCGACAGGTAAGGAAGCTTCGAAGGTAGCATATACCTTTCGTAAAGGTCAAATGGGATGCCCGTAGAGGTCCCGAATACACGTGGGAGGTTGAATCCACGATGAAAGAAAAGTACCCTTACTTATTTCAGTAAATCTCGGGTCGAGATTTATTTTAAGGGGGTGAGGATGTAACACCTCGGAAATTCACGTCCTGTAATATGTTGACACGTGTCATAATGTTTAAACGTGTGAAAGAAATATTATAAAAGGACTAAAGCTGACGAACATGGAAAGTATGTGAATATACGTATTCTAAGTGTCAACTGTGAATAAATATAATGTATATTAACCCTACGTGATGCTCATACCTTCAAACGAATAAATCATGGATCATACGAAGCTGAAAGTGAGAGATTACAAACTACAGGGGTTAAACGTGTCAACATGTTTAAATTATACCTCTGAGTGACCTTTTGACATACCCGAAGCTTTGTAACGATAAATTATGCTCACTGGAATGCACGGTTAAAATTTCATAAAGTTTCGTCAACGTATGAGAAAGTTGTGATCAAATTCGTGTGCGAGGGTTTAAAGCGTAAACGTTGAAAATTAGACCTTTTCGGGTAACAATTTAGTTACCCGAGGGCTTAACAAAGTGGGTATATGTTTTAAAGCCCCTATATATCAACTACGAGGGCTCAAAATGCAATAATCGAGTGTCTGTACAAGAATTGAAGAGCCAAGGATCAATCAGCAATTAAATAGAAATTTTTGGCTGAAGTACACATGCTCGCGTAGCGCGAGCATGATGCCTAGAGGCGTCGCGCTACGCGACTGCTTGATCTGGACAGAATGTTTATTTCTTTGGTCCCTTGTCTGCCACAGCCCTGGTGCATGCACTTTGATCGATCATTCATCACCCCTTGGCCCCTAAAACACCCCTAGAACACTAGGGCATGTGTCAAACAATTGTGGAAGGGTGCTAGACTTGTTTGTCCATCATCTATGGTGTCTAAACCCACTATATAAAGGGCCTTCATGCCACAATCTTTCCTCACATCATTTGCAAGCATTCTGATCATTGTGGAGCTTCCCAAGCAGAGCACAAGCCTCCCTAATCATTATTATACCCTTGTAAGCCCACTAATCCTTTCTGGATTATGTTTAAGTTAGTATTTAGCTTAGAAGTCAACATATCGTAGTTAACGTTTGACTTCAAGGTTAGTTATAAACGACTCAGTCGTATCACGAAATAAAAGTGTCGTTAGGTTGGTAATTAGGTGGGTAATAAGACCCTAAAAGGGTTCCCCCTGATTCCCATCCTAACTAGTTCGTTTGTCGAGTCAAACATTAACCGAAAAAGTCAACAGAAATGCAATTTGTGATTTAACGCGTGATTAGCAATCCGTGAGGCGTGTAACCTGTTCTGACCTTAATATAACTTAATAATAAGTATAAAAACTTGTTTACGCTTGTCCGACTCGACAAATTTCTGTTTAAACCCGGTTCGGAACCGAAAGGCGCAAAACCTTGACTTTTGCTTTGACTTCGGTTCTGACCCGTTTTAGTTTGATTTGAAGATGCCTTAGTGCTTCATTAGAGTAGGGTTGCATGATAGTATAAGTCTCTGTACTTGTTTCGTTGATTATCCGATGCATGCACACGTTTCCGTTCATCGCTTAAATCGGACCATAATGCCCTTATGACCATACAACGAGAATTTTGAGAATGTGGAAGTACAATAATATTAGTTACTGATTATTAAACATGTACGTAAATTTTCACGTCAATCGGAGGTCTAGATTAGGAGATATGCGCATTAGCGTAAATAATAAACTTTTTATTAATTAAACGGCGCGATCAGCGCATAGCCTATCTAAACCCGATTTTCGGTACCAAAACTTTTACCCACTGATGTTAAATAATATTTTGGGATTTTTGAAGATTTTTAATTATTTTTAAACTGATCTTAAGCTAGGCTTATCGCATTGATTCGGTTAATACCGAATATGCCCTTTTAGGCCATAAAACGAGTTTTACGAATCCGTTTGATACCAATCCAATTGCCACTGATTTAAAATAATAAATAGAGTGTTTTGAGCCTGTTTTGCTGATCAGAAAACTCAGAATGGTATTCTAAACCGTACGTCGCTTAAAACGGCTTCATACGCGTATTAAACGCATAATTTGGGTTTAAAACCGTTTTGAGAAATGAGACTCTTCACCTACTGTTGTGGTCTGTTAAAATTAATAATTTTGCTGATTAAATCAGACCCGTATCTCAGAAGTATTATAAATCTCTTTTATAACCCTTAAAATGACCGAAATACCCCTACGGGGCATATTTAGAGATTAAACTCGTTATGGGCATTATGGAAGATATCATAATGATATCACAACATATTTAAAGCGTATTAACTTAGGAAACCTGTTCGCGACCCTTTCGGTTACCCGTTATGCATTATACGCGTTCGGTTCGGTTTATGTAACTAGTTTGCATAAACTAGCCGAAACGGGTCAAACGATATCATTTTTATCTCAAAATCCAGAATGTGAATAGTAAACCCATATTAAACAAGTCCTCAAACTTGTCGGGTCTAAATCACATTCTATCCGGTCTTCGCTTAATCGTGCGTACGAACCGTATCTTTGAAACTAGCCGGTCTAAGCTTAAGCTTAATTAAAGACCCGTTAGGATTCTAATAGGTTATTAAAAACCTTCGTTCCAGATTAGGAGCCCAGTAAAAGCTATCTGTACTTGCTGAATTGATATACGGCTGGGATTGAATTTATATTTAGCTCAGGTAAATACTTTTAACTTATTTTCCCTATACGGGCTTGGGTTACGGTACATAGCGTACCGCTTGATCGAGCATCAAATCTTCCACGCTTAGTGGTTAATTGAATAATTTGATCGGCTCGTTTTAAACAGATGTGTTTACTTTACAGCCTTTGGGGGGTTAATGACCATGTCCCGGATATCCTCGGCATTATCTTACGAGATGGCCACGACCTGAGCACGGGGTGTAGGCGTACACCTGTCAGTGTATAACTCTAGAATTGTGGTGTGTCTATTGATCTTTAACCCGGATACGTTCCGGGCTACTGAACGCATAAGTAACATGTAAATCGTTCTCAAGATTATAATATTAAATAATTCTCCCAAGTTAAAAAGATTAATTTTGCCTCTGTGCATTTTAATCAATGTGTCAAGATATTTTGTGCCACGTGCATTCAAAACAATTTACAAACTCTTTTTCCAAAATGAGTCAGTTGAATGTATTTACCAGTGTAAACTGACGTATTTTCCAAAAAGGCTAAATGCAGGTACTATACGAAATTGGCTGGATATGTCTCCTTAGCATCAATAGAAGTCTCGCAAGCTTAAGACGCCTAAAAGTCTGTTGAACTATTGTTTCCATTTTATGTTCGATCCTTCTGTGGATAAACTTCCGAATATTGTGATAATTGATATTACAATAATAAATTCGGTTGTATTATATTTTCAATTGCTTCCGCTGTGCTTAATAATATTGTGTTGTTTGACTATTATGTTGCCAACCATGACGTCACGATACTCCCCACCGGGCCCACCGGTGACACGTGGAAATCGGGGTGTGACATCATTCAAACCCTTCGTTTATTTTAAACCAATGATATTGTTACTATTTATCTATGATATTGTTATTATTTATCTAGGGAAAATATCAAATATGAAGTTTATTTTGGCTAGGAAGTGTAGGAAGCAATAGGATTAGGACATGTGGCAACATTTAAAATAAAGAAAAAGGGTATTTTAGTCAATCCAACGCTTTCTTCTTCCTTTTCAAAACCCACCATTTTCAAAACCCACCATCTTCAACCATTTCTTCACTTTCTATCTCAATAATCACTACATTATAGTGCGATTTTCATCACAAATCAATGATTCAAACACCCGGTCAACGTGTTCTTCAGTTTTTTTAAAGAAAACCCAGTTTAATTTCATAAAAAATCTCGTTTTTTCCGGTGATTTTGGAGATAATCACTCGATTCGTTCGATTCGAGAGCTGATAAGTGTTTCAATCATTCAAACTTCGTCAATTGTTGAAGAAATCATTTCGATCCATGTAAGAAATTCTTTAATTTCATTTTTACGATCTGGGTTTTTGATTTAGTCATTGCCTCTGGAAAACTGCATTCGTAGACAGTGTTTCTGGTTCTGTAAACAACAGGTTCTAGTCATTGCGTTTTAGTTAGATTCTGGTTCTGTAAACAACAGTTTCTGGTTCTGTAAACAACAGTTTCTGGTTCTGTGAACAAAAGTTTCTGGTCATTGCGTTTTAGACAGTTTCTGGTTCTATGAACAACAGTTTCTGGTCATTGCATTTTAGACAGTTTCTGGTTATGTGAACAACAGTTTCTGGTCATTGCGTTTTAGAAATAAAACATTTTTGAAGTGTTTTTACTCATTGTGTTTTAGGTAAACACATTTTTATGTGTATTCAGTTCATTGCGTTTTAGAGAGAACAGTTTCTTTTGTGTTTTTAGGCCATTGCGTTTTAGAAATAAGACATTTTTAAGTGTTTTGGGTGCATTACGTTTTAGGTAAAACATATTCAGTCCATTGCGTTTTATAAAGTACACTTTCTTTTGTGTTTTTAGGCTATTGCGTTTTAGAAATAAGACATTTATTTGTGTTTTCTGGTCATTGCGTTTTAGAAATAAGGCATTTCTTTGTGTTTTTGGTGCGTTGCGTTTTAGAAAAAAGTCTTTTTTTTTACGTTTTTTTTTCATTGCGTTTTACGCAACTGGGTTTTCATAATTTTTTTTCGAAAATATAGCAATAGTATACTCGTTTAAAAAAAAACGCTGGTTTTTTTGGTGCAATTTTTATAAAAAAATAATGTCGTATGAAAAAGTTATTAACGTTTAAAAAATGGGGGGGGGGGGATTGGAGGAGAGAGAAACTATTGTGCTGGATTGACTAGAATGCCACTAACAAACCCCGCGCCTCTTTTTTTTGCTTCAATTTCATTCATTTAATATTAGTCCTTGATTAATTAAATGGATGGTCAAGATCACTTCCTAGCCAAATAAACTTCCTATTGTATCTCCACCCTATTTATCTAATCACATAAAATAGAAGTTTGATGTTTGGTCATTGTTAATTTGTTATGTATTTAATTTCAGAAGGTCCTTTGAGGGTGACACCTCCCTCAGTCCCTCCTATTATCTTATCTGTCTAATCTTTATTTTTTTAGGAATTTTTCTAATTGAGTTATAAATTTGTTGCTTAAATTTCTAAGATTAAATACTGTAAAAAAGCTGAATTAACTTCCGTTTTTTTAAAGTTCGGTTTGGTTTGTCTTAAAAGTTGAATTAACTTGATAACCAACCCAATTTGTGTGTATAATTAATTTAATATTGTTTACAAGGTCATTATGAAATTTTTGGATTTACCAAACAACAATCTATACATAATACATATCATCAATTTTTTTTAAGAACGGACAACAGAATCAATCCCGAGTACTCTCGGGCACCCACTAGACCAAACGGAGTACTCCGAGAGCAACCGAGTCCACCATCAATTCCGAGGAAAACCCGGTAACCCACCCGTCCGTAGATACGACGGTGAATTTACCGGTAAAACTCGTTTGACATATAATCAATTTAAAGACTAAACTGTGTTTGTTGGTTCTAAGTTAACCCAAAAAAAAGATACAAAATGTAGAAATCATGTTTGATGGACCCAAGCCCAAAGCTTTGACCAATAACTAAATTAACCAAAACCATATGGAATTATGGATTATGGACTATGGAGTCATGAACCAAAACTGACTTATCCCAACTATTTTCTATTTAAAAATAAAAATAAAAATAAAAACAAAAACCCAAGCTTTTCTATTAAATTATACATTTAAAAATAAATTAACCCAAGCTTTTCTATTAAATAATACAAAAAAATAGAAATAAAAATCAATGCATACTTCACGTACCCTAAACTGTACGCATTGCAAAATGCAAATGAATGGTGCTTGTTTGTCCATAAGTACGTCCACTTAACAAAAGGCTATATTGGGAAAATCACAATCAAGTAAACACATGAAATTTGAAAATGTCTATTTATAGCATTACTTGCCTCTCTTTATTTCTCACTTAAAGCTCCAAAATGGATGAAAAGGGATACACACAAGATGGCACAGTTAATCTTCGCAGGCAACCCGTGCTTTCTTCCAAAACTGGCAAATGGAGAGCTTGTGCTTTTTTAGTTGGTACCCTTTTCTTCATTTTTCAAGTTTACCAAAAAAAAAAAAAAAAACTTGAAAAAAGTTATTAATATTGTTTTTTCTACTTGTTTTATCTTGATGGGATTGCAAAAGCGTATGAAGCGTTTGAGAGAATGGCGTTTTACGCGGTGGCGTCAAATCTTGTAGTGTATTTGACGAAGGAGTTGCGTGAAGACAATGTTGCGTCGGTTAGAAATGTGAATAATTGGTCGGGTGCGGTGTGGATGACTCCCATACTTGGTGCATATATTGCTGATTCTTATTTGGGTCGTTTTTGGACTTTCACCTTGTCGTCTATCATCTATGTCTTGGTATGTATTTATGTAATATTATTTTTTTTATACAATATATATACATATATTACCTAACAAAAGTAAAATATAACTATTAGGCCATCCACAATATGTTTTTTTTGAGCTCATGTGGAGGAGAGAGAGGATGGATGTTCTTGTGTAAAAACTTCCAAAAACAAGTTATGTGAGAGGGCGAGGAGAAGGGAGGTGGTACGTTTTTGTGGCGTTTTAAGCCGTTTTTGGCTTTTAGAGGGATAAAGCCTGGACATGGTGGGTAGGGGTGACGTAGCAGGCGTTTTTAGTGCTCTTGTTGTTGAAGTTGTTGCCTTAAAGGTTTTGATTATGATCACAATTTGTAGTTTTTTGTGTTTGATTTGGCCTAGTTGTTTAGACCTAGCGTAGTGGGGCGCCACTACATGCCAAATCAACATTTTAATGCCATCAACAATGTTATATGGTCGTGATGGGCGGCGCCAAACAAACCCGCGCCAACACACTAACAGGCGTGAGGGGTGGAAAGGTGGAGGAGAGCCAATCACACATTTTCTTTTTCTTTTTTTCCCTTTAAATATAAACAATAAATTAATGGTTGAAGTTTAGTTAAAACCACTATACATATATGAAATGATTATTTAGTTAAAGGTCCACTGCCTTACTGCTTACGTGACAATGACATGACACTTTAACAATGATGTGTAGTTAAAACACTACGCTTAGTTTAATTTGAACTAAAATAAAGTTTGGAAAATAATAAAGTAAAAGAACTCGTGGCTTCTATTCCTTATGACCAATCATAATTAAGTGATCAATATATAATTCACATGATTTGTCAGCTTCAATGGTGGTTTTCACTTCATGATATCATTTTCTCACATTCAATATTATTATTTAGTTATTTATTAATAACAATATTAATAATGACAAAAACTTTCAACCAGATGACAACTGTTTCTTATATATTCAATAAAAAGATATAATTAACATCTGGTGACAATCACTCAATTTCACATGATATAACTATTTCTCACTAAACTTTATAACTAAGTTTGAAAATTTATAAACAAAAATTATTTACAGGGAATGGTGCAATTAACATTGGCAGTTTCAGTCAAATTCTTAAAGCCAACATGCATCAATGGAGTATGCAACAAAGCCACCACTTCTCAAATTGCATTTTTCTATTCATCTCTATACATCATAGCCATAGGTGCAGGTGGGACCAAGCCCAATATTTCAACTTTTGGTGCTGACCAATTTGATGATTTTGATCCTGATGAAAAAAGGCTCAAAGTTTCCTTTTTCAATTGGTGGATGTTTAGCAGCTTCTTTGGTGCACTTGTTGCCACCCTTTGTCTTTTGTATATTCAAGAAAACTTGGGTTGGGGTCTTGGCTATGGCATCCCAACAGGTGGTCTCATTTTGTCACTTGTTATTTTCTACATTGGTACCCCCATGTATAGGCATAAAATGAGGAGGACCAATATTAGCCCCGCTACGGATTTCTTCCACGTCGTAAGAGCGGCAATTGCCAATCGCCGTTGTGAGCTACCATGTGACTCGTCGGAGCTTCATGAGCTTGATTTGCAACATTATGTCGAAAATGGGAAACGCCAAGTCTATCACACTCCAAATTTCAGGTACCACTTTGTTTTTTTATTTTATTTAGATGGATTTAACTATTTAAGTCATTTTCTTCACTTGTGTTCTAGAAAACCAATTATTTCCATTGTGGGTCCCTCTTACATTAAAAACGGTTTTAGGTTGGGGATGAGACATAGTTTGTTACAAGTTACAATTGTTGCGGAATTTTGTTCAAGATTCATCAAATGGTCCATAAGATGTGGCTATCAAATGGGTCCATAATCTTTAATTTATGTTAAGTTGGGCCAATGGACCATAAAGATTCAAAATCCAAAGGAGATTCTTAGCATATGTAATACTATTTCATTACTTTTTGAAATTATGCTTATTTATTACATATTCTATAAACATTGATTTCTTTTTTACAACTTAAAAGATAAAACTAAAGAAAAAAACGAGCGGTTTGGGTTGGATTTTTCTACATAGAACATTAAATTCCAAGTTTGATCTTAGGTTCTTGGACAAAGGGGCACTTAAAGAAGATAAGGTTAGCAACTCAAAGAGACCACCATGCACAATTACTCAAGTGGAAGAAGTGAAGCTTGTTTTGGGGATGGGCATGATATGGGTTGTAACCTTGATTCCTAGCACCATTTGGGCCCAAATCAACACCTTGTTTGTAAAACAAGGCACCACTTTGGACCGACGCATTGGGTCAAGCTTCCAAATACCGGCGGCATCACTGGGGGGCTTTGTTACACTTTCTATGTTAATCTCGGTACCAATGTATGATAGATATTTTGTGCCTTTAATGCGTAAACGAACCAAGAACCCTAGGGGAATCACCTTGCTCCAAAGGCTTGGGACTGGATTTGCAATTCAAATTGTAGCCATAACAATTGCTTGTCTAGTTGAAGTTAGAAGAATAAAATGTATCAAATCCCACAACGTGTTAGATCCTGATGATGTTATCCCGATGACTATTTTCTGGTTATTGCCTCAATACATCCTTCTCGGGGTAGCTGACGTGTTTAATGCGATTGGGTTACTTGAATTTTTCTATGACCAATCCCCTGAAGATATGCAAAGTCTTGGAACAACATTCTTTACAAGCGGAATTGGTGTTGGCAACTTCTTGAATAGTTTATTGGTGACGACGGTTGACAAAGTAACAAGTAGAGGTGGAAACAAGAGTTGGATCGGAAAAAACTTAAACGAGTCACATTTGGATTACTATTACGGGTTTCTTATGTTGATTTCAATATTAAATTTTGGAGCATTCTTGTGGGCATCAAACAAATATGTGTATAAAAGGGAGTTAAATGTAGAAGCAAACCATCAAAGTCTAGAGATAGAATGCAAACCCTTGGAAGTAGTTCCACTTGGGTTGCAAGTTTAAAATGGTTTGGAACAAATTTGATTTGATTGTTACTCAATGTGTACTAAAAAACATTAGTATCCCCAAAAACTATTTTATGGCTTAGAAAAACATTAGTATCCAAAAAAAACTATTTTATGGCTTATTGTATCATTATAATAAAAGCATTTTCTTTACTTATTAAATTTTTAGTCTCAATCTATTTCATACTCATAAACCCATTATAAACAAAGTATTGTTGTTTCATATCTTGGAGTAATTTTGTCTCTTATGCAGTTGTTTAACACAGTAATATACAAGTCTACAATGTATGTAGGGCTGTAAACGAACCGAACGAACACGAACAAGTCTATGTTCGTGTTCGTTCGTTAAGGAAATTTGGATGTTCGTGAACTGTTCGCGAACACATGACGAACAGAAGTTTGTGTTCGTGTTCGTTCGTTAAGGAATTTTGGTTGTTCGCGAACAGTTCGTGAACACTAACGATGAACGCAAACGAACACAAATGAACTTTAATTTTGAAAATTAAAAAAAGGCACCATTAATCTTAAACATTGTACACAATGAAAGTAGTTAAATATAACCATTTAAAGATTGAAGGGATGGATAATATTGGGTTCAATCGATTGGAGATAAACTGAATGAAGGAGCGTGATATCAAAAGTGGGAGAGGGCCAGAGAGAGGAAAATAATACATATGGGGAAAGTAAAAAATTAATAAAACATTAAAAACTTTTAGAAAAATAAACATAAAAAGCCGAACACAAACGGACGTAAACGAACGAATACGAATGAACATAAACGAACATATTACCAAACGTTCACGAACGCAGTCGAACGAACGAGACCATTGTTCGTGTTCGTTCGTTAAGCTTATCGAACGAAATTTTTTGTTCATGTTCGTTCGTTAAGCTTATCGAACGAACATAAACGAACTTCCCGCCGAACGGTTCACGAACTGTTCGCTGAACGTTCGGTTCGTTTACAGCCCTAAATGTATGTAAGGTAAAGATGAGACACGAAAAATATAACAAATCTTTACTCGTATCATTTAAAATTCAACATGAAAAAGCTAGATGAGAAACCATTAGAGGGTATTGAGATAATGTACTGGATAATATTTATATTTAATATTTATAATTATTAACAACAATTTATTTATGTCTAACTTGTTTTTAGTAAGTAAAGAAAAAAAGAAATCCTAAGAACATTAAAATATTATTGGATAAAAAATAGAGCAGAAAAACAGGGATAACAATAAAGTTCAAAATGGCCCATGAAAGTAAACAATACTAAATTGGGCCTTCAACACTGGAATACTTCTTTTTGAAGCCCACTGCGGTACGGGTCACTACAAATTAAACCCAACTTTATGTGCAAAGTTGGCGTGAGCTTGAGTTTGGACGATCGGAAGTTGGTACTAACAAACCATTAAACTAACATGCGTTTATTTATGTTTGTGAACATTCGTTTATACTTGTTTTAACCCATTTGTTTAGGTCCATTCATAGGCGTTCATGTTCATTCGTTTAGATACCCAATTTATTTTTAAGACCCATTACAACCAACTCTAGTTTTATTATATTTTTTAACACATGAAAATACCAAAGCATAACATAAGCAATCGTCCTCAAAGAGTATGAAAGTGTGACTGCATAGAGCTTTAAAACAAAATATTTTAACACATGAAAATACCAAAGCATAACATAAGCAATCGTCCTCAAAAGAGTATTAAAGTGTGACTGCATAGAGCTTTAAAACAAAATAAGCACATATATATCCAAAACAAAATGTAAAGACAATAGTATTAAATTACAAACTAAACACATGAATAACATCTAAACAAAATACATATATATAACCAAACCTTCAGTTGGCAGGGCCGGCTCAACCGTTTAGGAGGCCCAAAGCGAACTAGAGATCCAGGGCCCTACACTCTTGCCAAAATGAACATTATAAATCAAGTATTTTTAGATTTGTAACTTATTAAGAACTAGAACACTCAAGTTTAACTAATTATTTGATAAACAAAAAGCAACGAGGTTCATTTTGATGAAAACAAAGATGAGGATTTCACCATTAATAAAAATTGGAGGTAAAAGTGTGCAAGGGTGTGAGTCCCTACAAAAAGTAAGAAGAAACAAACAAATACATATTGTGGCCTAAGGTTTGCTGGCTTGTGCAAACTGATTTTTGGGCCTTGTTTTAAAAACAAACATAGATCTTTGATTAAAAAATAAACAAACACAAAATTCAGTATCCAAATGTCTCGAACCGCTGAACTCCTTATACATAGAGAGGGAGCTTACCACTCGAATTGCTGAACTCCTTATACATAGAGAGGGAGTTTACCGCTGAACCAATTTACTATTTTAACTTTAGAGTCCCTAACTTAACTATTTATATATATACTAGCAGTCTTTGTATAAACTTGGGGGCGTTTCACATGGAGGCCCAAAGCCCTTGTTTGGGTTTAATTACCCTTGGGCCGGCCCTGTGACAGTTGGACCACACATGAATCAAACCAAGCTTGTTCCCGGTGTATATTTCGTTACGGTCTTCGTCATAAAAGAGGGCGGTAACGTCTTGCAGGGCTTCTGTAACAGAGCTTGAAATCTGTCTCCTTGAGTTGCACTTGCATCTTACACTATTACTGATACTGTTACTGCAATTGCAACTGCATTCATATATGGGGAGGTTGTTCGTTGCCTTTACTTTAGCAACACATTTTCCTGTTAGAATACTTCTGATATTTATCGAACCAGCTGTATTATAAGAAAATTCACAGGATCAAAACACACCCAAATCATTTTTTTAAATATGCATGAAATACATGTTTGTCAGAATTTAAATGTATGATTTAACTTATAAATCGAGAAATTTACCATTTCCATTATCAGAGTCAGATTTGGAATATGAAATGATAAGATCCTGGTCACTTGTGATGTATATATTGTTGGTGTTGAAATCAGGACGCCGCAACAAATGATCGTCAAATGAAGTCACAAGTTGACCTTTAAAGTTCCAAACAGCCACTGTTCGGTTTCTGAACGTCAAGAACAACTGCTTCTCGAATAGAAAGATAAATGATGATGGTGTCTTGAACTCTTCTTTAACTTCTATTAACTCATTATTGTGTACCTATGTAGGAAACTAGGAAATAAGCTTAGACTATCAATTTACTATAAAAATTGAGATTACATATACCATAAATATGTATTTTTGTCACATCAACCAACTTTGGCCCCTCATCCTTGGTATTAACCAACTTTAGCCCCTCAACTTTAATAATGACCCCTTCAACTTTGGTAATGACATGTTTAGCTCCTTAACTAAAACAACTTTATCCCCTCAACTTAAATATTAAACAGCTTTAGCCCCTCAACTATAATAATGATATGTTTAATCCCTTAACTACATCAAACAACTTTAGCCCTTCAACTTTTATAATAAACAACTATAGCCCCTTAACTTTAATAATAAACAACTTTAGCCCCTCAATTTTAATAATAACATGTTTAGCTCCTCAGCTTTAATGAAATGTTTAGCCCCTCAACTTTAAAAATAACAACTTTAGACCCTCAATTTTAATAATAAATAACTTTAACCCCTTAACTTTAATAATGACAAGTTTAGCCCCTTAACTACATCAAACAACTCTAGCCCCTCATTTTTTATAATAAACAACTATAGCCCCTTAACTTTAATAATAAACAGCTTTAGCCCCTCAACTTTAATAATGACACGTTTAGCGTTAGCCCCTCGGCTTTAATAATGACATGTTTAGCATTAGCCCCTCAGCTTTAATAATGACAAGTTTAGCCCCTCCCCTCAAATTTAATAATGACATGTTTAGCCCCTTAACTAAAACATCAAACAATTTTAACTCTAGCGATTTGCTTGATTTTGTCTATGTTTCGAACCCACTGCGGAGCGCAGATGGTAACCCACTAATTAACATGGAGATTAAAAAAGGTAAGAAAATTCTTACATCAAGAATCTGAAGATTCTCATTCTCCTGCTTTATAAGAACCTTATCATTGAATTGTTCAATAAGGTCCACCTTCTTACATCGATTAATAAGATGATTGAAAGATTTTAGAACAGTTCCATCTTCGATAGAGAGAATCTTGAGAGGAACATGGCCGATTGATTTACGAAATATCAATAACATGATTCCGGGACTGTTTTTGGAAAAGGGAAAGGTTAAAAAAGTAAACATATAATGATATGTGAAAACTGAAAAGTCAATTCTCAAACTCAAAGCATGTTATTGAGTATTGACATTTTTACCTTATTTTTATCTCTTCTACATTTTTATCTGGTATGGAGTACAACATCGTATAGTTTTTCATGTCAAACACCTTGTAAATGCTAGCCAAAAACATTACACATCAACGAATTAGCAGCAGCCCGAAAAATCAAACACGATTAAGCAAAAAAAAGAGAGAGAGAGAGATTGCCATAGTTAGTAATTTACCTACTTTGCGCTGAGTACGTGAGTATCTTCCAGTTTACATCATCAAACTCTACAAATCCGGGCCATTTCAAAGATTCCGATTCAAAAAGAGCAAGACCAGCCTCTGGCTGACCTCGTTTTATGTATCTGAAACCATTATAGAGGAAGATAAACTCAATTAACAAAAGTTATAGAATGTTTTGTAATAAATACATGGGTCAAATGACTCCAATATGAAGATATCACATACTCAATCTTTGTTGTTCTACATCTCAAAGAGGAAAAGTTGTCTGCAGCATACACAGAAACTGTAATGAGTGAATCATTGGTTTTATTGTAAAACAAACTCCTTATAACTTCATCGGGACTAATATTCAAAAAGCATATCCTCTTGTTAGTTTCTGCGTCAAACAAGTAACACGTCAATCGCACATTTCAGTTAGAAAAATAAAAACTTTTATTTAAATACTATACCGCGGCTGAACGCAGCACAGACTCCAGATTGTGCAACAGCAAATACTAAATCATGAGCAGCTACAATCTCAATAATTTCCGATTTCTTATTAAGAGACGGCAACACATTCGGATCACGCGTGTCATATATAATTTTTGACCTCTTATTATTAAGAGACGGCAATACGTTCGGATCACGAGTGTCATATTCCTCCTGAGGCAATTATTAAGTCACCAAAAAATACATTTTTAAGTACAAAAGTCAAGACTGAAACATGAATTCTGATTGTGAAGGTAAAAGAGATACTTACAATCTAATTCTAATACAAAACCCTAACATATTCTAAGAGGTAATTAAGTAAACAAATAAAAAACAAGAAAAGGTGTAAGTGAGATAGAAATCTGGAAATAACCTGCAATCGCATATTTTTGAACCTTTCCTGAACATCACACATCTTGAAAGCACGTCGCCGCTTCGAACTGTGATTCTATCAACATTCAAAATTCAAGGCATTCAAGTAATAATTAGACAAAAAAAGTGAAAAAAATTACCTAAAATATGGACTGATGAGTGATCGGGACTTCGAAAAGGCTGATAACGTCAAATTCCAATTTTGATTTTAGGTTCTTTGGACAAAGGGGCACTTAAAAATTGGGTTGTCAACGCACGCAAAGAGGCCACCATGCACAATTACTCTAGTGGAAGAAGTGGAGCATGTTTTGAGGGTGGGCATTAGGGGTGTAACGAAGCCTAGTAGCTCGACAGTTACTCCTTATCGGTTTGATTAAAAGCTTGAACAAGCCAAGCTTTAACGAGCTCGAGCCCAAACTCGAGCCTGAATTAGAGCTTGTTTAGTTATCGGGCCTGAGTACGAGCCTGAAATACAAAGCTCGTTTAGACTCGCGAGCATAAACGAGTCCAAACAAAAATTTATACATTTTTTATAGGGAAAATAGCCAAAATGGCCATGTTTTGGTCAATTTTTCCAAAATAGCCAAGTCAAACGTCTTGGGGAGACGCCTCAAACATGTTCAAACGTCTTGGCGGCTGACCAACCAAACGCTGCCACGTGTCCGACAGAAAAGTCAGGCGTCTTGACGTCTTGGCTGAGACGTTTCAGACGGCTTGAGACGTTTCGTTATGGCTGCCCATTTTTTCAGACGGCTTGAGACGTTTCCGCCCGGCTTGAGCCATTTCACTCTCTTTAGCCGGCTACATCAGCTCGAGCTGGATTTCTTATTTTAACACGTTTGTTGTACGAATTCAAGACGTTTTTGTAGGAATTTAAGACGTTTTGCATCTATTTAGAGGGATTCCTTATTTAAATACTATACATTATGAAAAACCGTATTTGAAGTTTAAATCTAAGATTTAAAAAGTTTGTTTTTTAGTAATTATCTCACAACATGAGGGTCAAGTTTGTTGTTTATACTGGGGGGACGTGGGATGTCATTAACGGAAACATTGAGTATGTTACTGATGGCGATTCAAGGAGACGTGGTTTAGAAATTGAAACAGATCATTCATATAATAGTTTTTTAAACTATGTTTCTAAGATGTGTGATACTCCAAACATTACACGGTTGTCATACCGGATGTCTACGTTTACTGATCCGATCGATATAATTAATGATCGAGATGTTAGATTTTTTTTTGATTTGGCGATGCAGAATCCTTTTGAATTATATAAATTATATGTTATTCAAGAGTCTGGTGTTGGTTCCTCTGGTTTTTCTTCTTTAAACAAATTCAAAACTCCAGATCTAAATATTTCAGTAAAAGAAAGTGTTGATGTTTTAAACTATGAGTGTCCTATTTTAGAAAATAATTTTGAAAAATCATCCACGTCTAACAATGAATCAGCTTCTTCATCTATAGTGTTTGAGGCCGGTCATATATTCAATAACAAAGAAGAGATGAAGCTTGAGTTGGGAAAGAAATGTTTGTTAGAGCATTTCGAGTTTAAAGTTGATAGATCATCTAAGACACGGTATGAAGTGTCATGCATGGGTGATGGTTGTGAATGGCGATTTAAGGCATATGCTATTCCTGGTGGTAGTTTATTTTTTGTTAAACATATGAATGATAGACACACCTGTTCGAAGACGCAAACACACCCACATTTCCGTCAGGCTAACCCAAAGGTTTTGGGTCACTTTTTAAAGGAACAACTAAAAGACAGTGGTAGGATATATCGAGCGAAAGAGATTGTCAAAGATTTTAGACAAAGGTTCGAGGTTGAGATAACAAACCCTCAAGCTTGGCGTGGTAAAAGCCATGCACTTGAACTTCTACAAGGAACAACCCGAGACTCTTTTGCCGAACTACCAATATACTGTTACAATTTGAAGCTTGCAAATCCTGGAAGCGTTACTCACATCTTGGTTGATGAGCAGAGTCGTTTTGAAATGGTTTTTGTTGCGTTAGGTGCTGTGGTAAGTTACACCTTTTCGTTTGTACTTGTTCTTATTTTTTTAGAATAACATGGGTTTGATCTTATTTTGTTATCATTAATTTTCAGATTCGTAGCTTTATGTTTAATCTAAGACCGGTCGTTATCATTGATGCGGCACACCTAAAGGGTGAATTTAAAGGGACGTTGTTTTTAGCAGTGGCCATGGATGGAAATAATCAGATTTTACCAATTGCTTATGGCATAGGAAAATCAGAGGATGGTGAATCTTGGACATGGTTTCTCTCAAAGCTTAGAGAGTGTGTTGGTGAAATAGCAAATATAGCGATCATTTCGGATAGGGCGAATTCTATACATGTAGGTGTTAGAAACGTGTTTCCACGTGTTTACCACGGGTTGTGTTGTCGTCATTTAATGATGAATTTACGTTTGCCGTCGTCTAAAAAAAAGAATACGAGGCACTATGGTGGAAGACATGTAAATCTTATCGGATGTCTGACTTTAACGAGTCATTCAATGCTTTGTGTCTTGCCGTTCCTAGAATACGCCGGGTTTTAACAAATATTGGGTTTGATAGATGGGCAATAGCTCATTATCCCGGCAATCGATACCACTATATGACATCTAATAGTGCTGAGTCTATTAACTCTTTGTCTAGATTCTCGCGTAAGATGCCGATAACGCAACTTATCGAATTCTTCCGCGAGTCCGTACAAAAATGGTTTTATGACCGTCGACTGCAGGGCATGCAGGAGAGCCACTCACTGACTCAGTGGGCACAGAAGAAAATTTTAAAGAAAATTGAAGGGTCTAGAACCTGGACTGTTGCAGGTATCGGGGCAAACCGTTTTCTTGTTGAAGACGGTGGGAAAAGGGGTTTAGTTGATTTTTTGAATCGTTCGTGTAGCTGTCGTGTCTGGAAAGTTTCTGGTCTACCATGTGGGCATGTGATTGCTGTTTCAAGATTTTTGGGTGAACCTGACTGCAGTCATTATGCATTCTCGTGTTATTCAAACGAAGTATACAAAAAAACGTATGAAGAATCGATTAATCCTCTGCCTCATTGGTCTGAATGGGTGATACCAGAAGGCCTTGGCAGTGTATTACCGCCGCATATTTCAAAACGTCAATCTGGCCGTCCAAAAGAAAACACCCGAATCTTGTCTCGTGGGGAAGAGCCCATTCAGGTATATTGTTCGCGGTGTCGAACATACGGCCATGGTCGTGACGTTTGTTTAGATTCAATGCCATCACAGATTCGTTCACGTAATTCATCAGGCAAAGGAAAAGGGAAAGAGACAGAAACCCAGAGTCCAACGAATGACATTTGTCCATCTTATAATTTAGCAGAATTTTAATAATAGCTTAGTTTTTTTATGTTTTAATTAGGAAAATCATGTAACAAATTCTCGTAACCGCAATAGTAATTAGTACTTTTAATTTATATAAGAATTAAATTTTACAATGCGTACGTCCAGCCTTCAAAAATTAGTTGGTGTGTAGCGCCCGACGTAGAGTTCATCAGCCATGTAGCGTCTATATCTGACACAAGCATCCTGCATGTTTACTTCGTTCCATGTCAATGAACGGTTGTAAACTAGATTTTCCAATAGCATACATATGATAACACCTGAGTTTCGGCCAATATGAGCTTCGTGGTCAGGCCACACAACATCCCCGCAATACTCTAAGGCTTCTACACTATCTATCCCCGAGTGTTGCCAGTACGGTATACGACCCAGAAACCATACGAATGGAGATTCAAATTCTAAAAGAATTTGATGTATTTTCCTGTGTATGCAAAATCTTTCTCCGCAATTACTTAGGTTACAGTTATCGGGAAAATAATCATATATTTTAAGCGAACGCATATTTATTTTTAGAAGTAACCAGTGGTTTTCGTTTTGCGCTACGGGCATGTAAATCTGCAAAAAATTGAAACGTAAATAAGCCCTGGAAAAGGTATTATTTTTAGGGAATTATTTTTAAAGTTACAAATTATTTAGAAAATCAATATTTTTTTATAAAACATAAAATATAAAAATTGCTAATTTCTTTAAACAAAAAGTTTATTTTTAAATTTATTAAAATAAAGGTCTGCAAATTTATAAAAAGCGTACATTCCGAATAAGCATATTTCACAACGTACCGTATCAACGTCCCAAAAAGGGAGGAAAGTTTTCTTTTGAACCGTCTCCATATCAGTAGGCGTCTCTATTTTGTTCTATTATCATGTTAAAAAAAGTAGGCGGGACGACTGTCCACCGATAATCCTTTGACGACATCGCCCTTGACCGTCTGTGAAGCTCCCGTTGATACATTAGCTTGTTACACCATGTATTGATATGCTGAGAAAAATATGGTTAAAGTTTGACTAAAAAAAACACTATCATTAAGAGGAAAGGTATTTCGAAGGTACCATTTCCTGAATAAATCCGTTTCCACAAAATCCAAGTAATCCGCCCCATCATTCTTTTCCGAGAGGTGTTTTACCCATGTAGGTTAAATAGCAAGTTGGAGTATCGCCGTCATAGTAAAACTATAGAATATTTGGCGACCAATGTTCAAACCGATCATTTTGGTTTATCCAAATGGTGCGTTGCACGGAATGAGGAATATTTGAGTAAGACATCCGGTGTGGCATTATTGACATAGTGAGGGCACACATATATATACACACACATGTTCACAATAAATATAATATAATATCATATTTAATTAGGGAAAATAGTCATCGAAACGGATTTATAAAATATAAATTAATACAAATCATTAAATACATTCAATATCGTCCTCTTCTGTCTCGTCGACTGATTGTTTAGGAATAAGCGAGTTGTAGAAAAGTATCGAAAGATGGCGCCTCATCCTTGTAGCCGTTATGCATGTGTCTTCACCATCATTTAGTGGTTTTTTGTTAATCAACCGGTCTAGAAATATACAAACCCAAACCCTACAGTCCCCTAATGGTCCTGACTGCTGTGGCATGTCATCTGCATATACTATTTGAAACGGATACTTTAACGGTAAAGGTTTGTTGTTATAGTAAGCATGCATACGAAGCCAATGGTCAAAAACAAAATTTATAAAACAAACCACTTCGGTTCTTCCTTTTTCCAATTGTTGTATGCCCATCAAGTTACAAAAAAAAAAAAAAAACGAGCATTGATAATTTTAAAGCAGTATTTTGAGAGACCGTTAGGTAAACCTATTAAATAATCAGCTACAAAAAACCAGTGTTTATAAATTTTTACCTGTCGTAAATAGTGAGGGTCTGGTTAACCAGGTTGAAAACTCCTAAAAACCAGTGAATTGATGGTATAAATAACGGTACACACCTCGTCAACGCTAAATATCAGAGGAAAAGGCTCGACAACCCCGTTGAAGTAACCTTCGAACTTCTGATCCAAAGTATGACAATGCATCTGGAAATATGGGGGTAAAATGGACCAACGGTCGGATGGATTTCTTGAATGATACATGTGTAGCATCCATCCAAAAAGGTGTTGTTATAAGGTTGGACAATTTTAGGGAAACTTTATAGGAAAATTTAGTATATTTAGTATTAACAAAATAATTTATACTACTTACCTCATCGCTTAACCCGCCAGTCCCGTCAGTGCCTAGCAATAAAAATCAGGACCAACAAAGCCGCCTGCTGTGAGGGTTAGTTGTCTATCGCCGCTAGTTGGTGCCCTTTTTTGTATCTTTTTTAATAAATTATCTTCATCATTTGCTATCTTTTTTGCTTCCGCTTGATGTTTCTGTAAACTACAAACGGTGATAGCATAGCCTTGGCGGGCTTCACAAGCCTTCCGGACCGCCTCAGTTTCATCATCTCCGGATCCTCATTCTACAATAACATTAATTTAAGAGGTAAATTAACAAAAACGTACATGGATAACTAAAATAAACATATACGCAGCCCAAACTTACGGCTTCTTCCGTAACATTTTCGGGATTTGCAGACACATGATACACATCCTTATTGAAGTTAAAATAGGAATCAACTGCCGCCTACAAATTTTTAAAAAACATTTTTAAATAAATTTATTTTTTAGATTTTTATAACCAAATAAACGGGATTTTTGGATGAATACATTATCATCTTCTTTTTGCGATTGTTCCATCGGTGTTCGTATGTGGCTTGGAGTAGAGTATTAACCGGAGCCATACGAAAAGTTTGCAACAACTCCGACTTGAGCATGTCAGTCAACGCCCGGTTGTTTGAGAACATCATTGACTGAAATTTAGAGACAAGCTGCTCTTCAGAATAAAATCCTGATGAAAACTGACCGGGAGCTGCATCCCGTTGCAAGTCAGCCGTGTTTAACGGAATATGATGCGTCTGAACCGGTACTTCAGGTGTAAATCTGTGCGTTTGAGGCACCTCAACCGGTACTTCAGTTGCAAATCCGTGCGTTTGAGGCACCTCAACCGGTACTTCATCATCGCCGAACAAGTCGGCCATGAAGTCCTTCACTGGCTGGCCGCAGTTTTGACTCGGGTCGATTGGATGTTGCATTTGAGGGGGTAATTCAGTCGCCATAGCAGGTTGATAAATTTGACGTTCACGGTCCAAATAATCCGAGCTTGAAATATACCACTGTGTCTCGGCCTCAAACAACGTTGGTAGTATGAAGTTTAGCGGTTTATATTCACGTCTCTATCTGATTGAAACCAAATATTTTACAAAAAAAATGTTAAAAACTATTAAAGGTTGAAAAAAAAACTTAAAAAATTTGTTACACATAATGCATATAAAAATGGTTCAAAAACTATTAACGGTTGAAACTGTTAAAACGTCGAATTTGTTTTTTAAATTTTATAATTTTATACTTTAAACAGTTTTTATTTTATAATTTTATTATTTTATCGGTTTTTCTATTTTTTTATAAATCTAATTTTTTAAAATTATAATTTTTTTAAATCTATTTTTTTATAAATCAAATTTTAATAAAATTTTATAAAATTTGTCAGCAATTTTTCTGACACATATAACAATTTACCTTTATTGCATTCGCTAAGATACCATCAACACTACCCTTCATCAGCTTTTGTCCCTCTTTCCATCCTAAAAATCTCGGAATGGTCTGACTATTGAAATACCCCCTCATTTGTTTGAATTCCGGAAATACCTCTAGAATCCACATCTGTAAATGCATTAACATATTTATTAGGTATTAGTCTACAAATTAAAACGAACATTACAGTTAAAATATAAAATATATATACGATTTCCCACGTACCTTAAAGGGCCAAACAAATCCGTCTAACGAAAAACCCTTCGCGTCTTCCTTTTGACGAACGTGCATATCACACACGTTCGTATACGTGCTCTCCCAAAAATAGTTACCCCATGGATATTGGTTAAAGTCATTCAGATTATCCACCAGGTGTAACAGTTTATTATCGATTGCATTTGAATCCTGCAACCCTAAAAACCCTTGGCCCAAAAGCATCAGTAGACATATCCTTGTGCAATCTTCGTTGCTATATCGCATCGGACCTTCAAACATATCTCTTATTCGTTTGAAAGCAATACGTTCACGGCCCGGGAAATGTCGGTTTTTAAATGAGTCAGGGTGGTCAATCGGTGTCCAGTCAGTGAACCCAAACCTTAACCCCGTTATAAGACAAAATTGTTTCGGGGTAAACATTAAATTTCTTGGCCTAGGAGATATGTAATCCCTAATCTGGGTGTAGCTGTATGCACTTGTAATTGTGCAACACCGAGTAAGAGTAGGCTATCACACATAACACACTTAATATCCAAAAAAAGGCCCAAAACATGTCTGCCTAATCTAGGACTCAATAGGTGCCGTCATTCTTTTGTTCAAAGTCTTTACTATATTCCACTTTTGCCGAACTTTAATCTTTTGGGCCTTGTAAAGTAACAAATGAAACAAAAAACCAACAATTGAATCTTAAGTTTGCGTTATAAAAAATAGTAAATATACTAAAATACTAAAACAGTATAATAAAGGAAACAAAAGAGATAAAGTATCACCGCTACACATGGGACAAGATTTTCTCCAACGTCTTGCATGACGTGATCAGGTTGCATGTGCTCTGGACGACCCATGGGTGGGTAACCATAGTAATTTGGATCCATTCTGAGTCAACGGGCAACGTGATAGTTCGGCAGCAGAAATGAAATGGTGGTCTGGTCTTCAACGCGGGTCGGGTCTTTGGTCGGATCTTTAACGGTCGTCGGGTCTTTCTTCGGATCTTCAATGGTCGTCGGGTCTTTCTTCAAGATGGTCCTAAAGGAGAGAATGGTGGTCCCGAAGACGTTTGCCATTCAAAATGAAAGACATGAACCCACACTCCCAAGGTCAAAACCCTTCCGCGACACGTGTGACACGATGGCTAGACGGGGAAATGAACTGGAACACGTGTCGTTCATCAAACGGTTTGCATGTCTGAAACGTTTCAAGTAGCAGTTTAGACGTCTCAAGATTATGTGGGAAACGTCTCAAGTATGTGGGAAACGTCTTAATAAACAAAACATCTCAAAATGTGGGAAACGTCTCAAATGTCATAATGAAACGTCTTAAACGTCTTAACATGCCATGTGTCAAATCCAGAGACGTCTTAAATGTCGTGAAACGTCTTAAATGTCCTGAAACGTCTTGAGACGTTTGCATGTCGAAAATGTCTCTGCATGCATGCCACGTGTCGTTCATCAAACGGTTTGCATGTCAGAAACGTCTTGGTTGAAACGTCTTGACCAAAATTATCGTTTTTATCGATTTTTTTTAATAAATTAGAATTCTTCCCTTTAAGTATAGTATTTGAGTACATTTCTGGAGCTCGCAAAAATGTCTGAAAAAAATAAAAATGATGTATACTGCTCGCAACCAGCAAACAAATCATCATCTTGGATTCTCAAAAAATGGAGAAGTTCCAAGGGTGAAAATTCTTTTGAAGTTCCACAACGAAATGATTCAGAACAAAGCCACTTTGTACACAATCAACAAAGTTTTCACCTCCATCGGGCTGGTACATGGGCAATTCCAGACGACGAAAGTGAGAACTGGTCAAAAGACGTGGAAACATTCTACAGAAATGGGGATGCGTCGTTCTGTTATTCAGTAGTTTTCACAAGATCAATAGAGTTGGACAAAAAAATTTTGTGGCGGCTACCTAACGTCAACAGTTAATTATTCTTCCGAATATTTTTATTAAATCTAGAATTTTTTCCCGTTATTAATTAATTTTAAATTACAACTTATACAGCATATTGAAGGATGGGTGGGAAGGCTAATGGCTTAGAGGAATAGAAAGATTCAAAGGGATCCGTTATTAAACTTGCGGTGGACAATTCTTCCACCACAATTTATGAAACGTTGTTAGATTCTACTCCTAAAAACGTTGTTAAATATGCCAATGACAAATTACACCCATTTCCTTCTTTCTTCGAAGTGGATTACGTCTTCTTTCCATTACCGTTAGAAAAAAACAAATGGCTCCTAGCTCGACTAGAGTTATCGTCACAGGAGTTGGTGTATTACCCGTGCGAAAATGTTTGTGTCGGCAATAAATACATAAACGTTATTCACCCCCGTTTGACAAAGCTAAAAGTTTACTTTGGAGCATTACTAGTGCATTTGCAATATTGGAAAAAAACGGGAAAACCAGAAAAATGTATCTCTGCCGAGCTCAATGACAACTACGTGGTATCTAACATATCAATCGCAGGGAATGAAGCTATCTACCAGTGTATGCTTATGGAGCATCCGGTTACGGATAAACCAATAAATATAACTGGAGACATTTGTAAAACTTTTTTGTCGTACAAACAATTCATTGCAGAAAAACTGTATTTTTGGCGGTGTTTACCCCGTCCAAATGCTGTCTAGTTTATGCAATAAAATACCTGTTTTTTATTTTATTAATTTAATGAATAGTGATCAATGAACCCACTATAAATAGGCATAGGCAATCTTGCCATTTAACAACATCCAATCACAATTTAACCTCAAACTTGAAATTTGTTAACAAAATCATGGATTCTTGGACCGACGAAGAAGACATTGCTATTGCCGTCTCCTACGCCGCCGCTCGTGATGAAGGCACTTACTCAATTTCCGATCCCGCGTTCTGGGGTCAGGTTATGAACTATTTATGCATTCACGTGCAACAAACGACCCGTAGCGCCAATGACGTCAACACTCGGTGTGCTTTCCTACGCTTCAAATGTAGCCGTTTCTTAGGAAGGTACAAGAACGTTAAAAAAAATCGACACAACAACCTGGCTGAAGAAGAGGTCATTGAAGAAGCCCTGCTAGACTACGCAATAATTTATGACGAGGACTTTGAACACATTTCAGTGTTTGAAACTTTGAAAAATTGTATTTAGCTAGCGTTTTTAGGATGTTATCTAAATTTATCTTGTATCGTTTTTTAGGATGTAATAACTTTGGTAATTTAAAGTTATTATTGTTTAAAAGCCAATATTTTAGAAACTTATAAATATGAAAAATAAAAAAATAGGACAGCCAGGTATCGAACCCACGCCAAACCCGGTTCACACAAACACCAACGACTTAACTAACATATCACAATTTTTTTAGACAATCATTTTTTAAGGGAAAATAGCCAAATGTAATTTTCGAAACCTCAGGGACCATTTATGTAAAATATGTTAGTACAGGGACCAAAAATGTAATTTTGAAATCAGATCTTAAAAAGGGGGTCTTCTTTAAAGAATCGGCCCTTAGTGAGATTCGAACCCACACAACTCGTGTATAACCCAAACGTCTTAACCAGTTTATCCTCCGTCTCGGAGCTGATATAACTTGAACTTATATTGTATTTATATACTCGTTATATTAAACTATATTATTTAAAACAAACATATTCAAAAACTTAAAAATATCAAAAAGGGGTCTTCTTTAAAGAACCGGCCCTTAGTGAGATTCGAACCCGTGCCACTCGTGTGTAACCCAAACGTGTTAACCAGTTTATCCTCCGTCCGGAGCTGATATAACTTGAACTTATATTGTATTTATATACTCGTTATATTAAACTATATTATTTAAAACAAACATATTCAAAAACTTAAAAATATCAAAAAGGGGGTCTTCTTTAAAGAACCGGCCCTTAGTGAGATTCGAACCTGCGCCACTCGTGTGTAACCCAAACGTCTTAACCAGTTTATCCTCCGTCCGGAGCTGATATATCTTGAAGTTATATTGTATTTATATACTCGTTATATTAAACTATATTATTTAAAACAAACATGTTCAAAAACTTAAAAATATCAAAAAGGGGGTCTTCTTTAAAGAACCGGTCCTTAGTGAGATTCGAACACGTGCCACTCGTGTATAACCCAAACGTCTTAACCAGTTTATCCTCCGTCCGGAGCTGATATAACTTGAACTTATATTGTATTTATATACTCGTTATATTAAACTTGTTATACAGTTTTAATTTAATTTTATTTATACACGTTATTTATTTTAATTAATTATTTTAACAAAATAAATATTTATAATTTATAATTTAAACTTGTTATGCAGTTTTAATAAATATTTATTATAACATAACTTAAACTTGTTATTTTTAACATTAACATTATTGGGTGTAAGCTCAAACCCGTAAGCCCAACCCCGTAAGCCCAAACCTGTAAGCCCAACCCCGTAAGCCCAAACCCGTAAACTGTTAAAGAAAATATAAAACATTGTTATATTAAAAAAAGAAAATACATACCAAACATTACATTAAAAAAAGAAAATATAAAAAGAAAAAAAACATTACATTAAAAAAAAAAAACACAAACATCTAAATCCAAACCCTAATCGTTTCCCACTGCGCAACATGTTCGAAATCATGTCCTTCATCGTGGCGGTAGTTGATAAGGGCAACCGCTTTGATGTCCTCCTCACTAAGGCCTTGGGATAAATCCTTCGCAGATTTGTAGTAACCCTCGAACTTCTTACAGTCCATCCATATAACCCGAAACCTTGAAGATAAGGCATCAACGGTGCGGCCGTGGTCCGGACCACGGAGTTGTGCAAAATATTGTTGCACACGCACCCATAGACCCCCCTGCCCTCGACGAGGAGGATTGGTATACACCTCCTCCCAAGCCTCCACCAATGCAATGTCCTCAACTTCGGACCACGACGAAGAAGCCATGTCTGCAAAAACTTAACCGCGTCTGCTTGTAAACGTGGAACAAAGAAAGTAGAAGAAGAAGAACGGCGTGTGTGTTTGTGTGTGTTTAGGGGTATATATAGTGGGGTTGGTTAAATGAATATTTAATTTAATAATAATTAAAAAATTCAACCGTCTTAATTCTAATTCAAACGTCTTAACATAACGCTTCTCGGTAATGTAATTTTTAATTTTTTTTGAACTAAAATTCAAACGTCTTAATCGGCTGTTGAACGAATTAATTGGCTGTTGAAACGTCTTTAACATTGAATTATACTGAATTGAACTAGCATTCAAACGTAAATTAGTAAAATTTATAACTTTATTATGATTGAATACAAAGTACATAAAAAACATAACACAAAAAAATATAAACATAATCATTTGAACTAGAATACACCAAACCGCTACTTCCATAAATTTAAAACGGGGTAGGAGATCCGGAATTTGCATCGAAACACCTAGGAATAAATATGGGTCGTGAACTGGTAAGTTCCATCAACCCACATTTATATTGGCCTAGGTGATATGTAACGGGTTGTTCACATTTGGTTCTGCGGGTTCGGTGATGTTAGAGGACCTGGCTAACACATTGGTGAGAGCCCATTGTGTTAGCCAAAGTCTCATCAACCACCCTAAAGTGCCGAACAACCCGTTAGACCCTTCACGTGTCCGTTGTAGATGAGTTCTTGAACCCGATCGACCCCGCAGAGCACGTGGAAGGGGAAATCAGATCTCATCCCATTAAAAGGGAGAAGATCTGTGTCCGTTGTAGATGACTTCTTAGACCCATTGTAGATGACTTCTTACACCCGTTTGTTGAATCAGGGGGTCTGCCCATTTTTTGAAGCTGTGAACACCAATGGGGTATAAGATATGGTGAAGAAGAAAACGTTGTGTATAACAGGGTTGAAAATTGTGATCGACTTAAAAAGAGGTTTCAAACGTCTTAAAAATAACTTTGGAAAACGGGAAACGTCTCAAATGTCTTAAACGTCTTAAAAAGAGCTTTGGAAAACGGAAAACGTCTTAAAAAGAACTTTGGAAAACGGGAAACGTCTCAAACGTCTCAAGATTTGAATGAAACGACTTAAAAAGAACTTTGGAGACCGTGAAACGTCTCAAACGTCTCAAGGTTTTAATGAAACGTCTTAAAATTTTTTTAAAAACGTGATAATTAAACCCGTAAACAATTAAAGAAAATATAAAACATTATTATATTAAAAAAAGAAAATACATACTAAACATTACATTAAAAAAAAGAAAATATAAAAAGAAAAAAAAAACATTACATTCAAAAAAAAAAAAAAAAAAAATCTAAATTCAAAAACTTAAAAATATGAAAAAGGGGGTCTTCTTTAAAGAACCGGCCCTTAGTGAGATTCGAAACCGCGCCACTTGTGTATAACCCAAACGTCTTAACCAGTTTATCCTCCGTCCAGAGCTGATATAACTTGAAGTTATATTGTATTTATATACTAGTTATATTAAACTATATTATTTAAAACAGACATATTCAAAAACTTAAGAATATGAAAAAGGGGGTTATCTTTAAAGAACCGGCCCTTAGTGAGATTCGAACCCGTGCAACTCGTGTATAACTCAAACGTCTTAACCAGTTTATCCTCCGTCTCGGAGCTGATATAACTTGAACTTATATTGTATTTATATACTCGTTATATTAAACTATATTATTTAAAACATCTAAATTCAAAAACTTTATGAAACGACTTAAAAAAATCTTTGGAGACCGTGAAACGTCTCAAACGTCTCACGGTTTTAATGAAACGTCTTAAATTTTTTTTTAAAAACATGATAATTTCAGACGTCTCAAGCCGTGTTGAGGCGTCTCAAGCCGGCTTCAAACGTCTCAAGCCATGCAAACGTATCAGCTTATCGGCTCGACTTTTAAAACGTCTCAAGCAGCCGTCTGAAACGTCCCAGCCAAGACGTTAAGACGTCTGAGCTGTGTCGGACACGTGGCAGCTTTTGGTTGGTCAGCCGCCAAGACGTTTGAACATGTTTGTGCCGTCTCCCCAAGACGTTTGACTTGGCTAGTTTGGAAAAGTTGACCATAACTTGGCAATTTTGGCTATTTTCCTTTTTTTATATAATATAATAATAATGATGATAACATTGGCTAGTCGAACTCGAGCCGAGCTTTGGCTCGTTTAAGTGATATTGAAGCGAGCTCGAGCCGAACTTTTAGCTCATTTGAGGTTGTTCTCAAAATAGCTCGAGCCGAGTCGAGCCGAGCTTGAGCTTTGGTTTAAACTCGCGAGCCGAGCTCGAGCTCAAATAAGTAGGCTCGAACCGAACCGAGCTCAAGCTCGAGCTTCATAAAAACATGACGAGCCAAGCTCGAGCCCAATCGAGCTCATGCTCGTTTACAGTTTACACCCCTAATGGGCATGATTGGGACTTCTAACATCGTGTAAGGTAATTATGTGAGTAAGATTTTTATCCTGCTAATCTTGTTTCACGTGTTCATTTGTATTTTATTTCTTAGTTTTAAAACGTACATTAAAAAGAGCAACAATAATAATAAAATAATGCTTTACAAATCTCCATTACCAACTATTTAATACTTTTCACATGTAATTCCAATGATATCTTGTCTCATAATATCGTTTTATAATTCTTAAATTTTCAATACTAACGAAAATATATTTCAAAAGCATAAAAAGCTACTTCGTTGTAAAATTGTACATTAAGAAAAATCAATACAAGATATTTAAAACTAAAATATTAAGGGTAAATTACATTTTTCGTCTTTTATTTTTGTACTGGATTGCAATGGATGCTCAATAATTACCTTATGTCCTTTATCACTAATCTAGTTAAAAAAATTTAGTCAAGTATGAAATATGCCTTGCACATGAGGGTAGGTTAGTAATTACACGCCTCTCTGATAATCCGATTTATAAATTCCCCAGTAGAAGCAAACCATCAAAGTATAGAGATGGAATGCTTCAGTTGCGGAACTAGCCTATTAAATCAGGGGTATACAAAAAAAATTTGCCATGCAATCATACAATATTAAATATACGGAAATAAATAAAGTATCAAGATTCAAGGGCCAAGAAATTGAAAAGTGAAAACTCACAACGAAACGCAGGGACGAATCACGAATCTCTGATCAGCGATTTCACAGGGAGGGACGATGTTTCTGAATTCTAATTCTAACCTTTTCAAAGTTCAAATCGCAGGGAAGAGGGATGCTGGATAATGGCTTCTATTCTATTCTATTCTTATTTCAGAAATCAGATGATCGACTTTTGGTTTCTCTCCATTGTCGCCCATTAACACAATGATCGCCTGTTTCAGTTTTATTATTGTTTTGGGTTTGAACTAATGGACTAGCTTTATCAATTACCCAAACATAAACATAAATTAGTTCTAGTTTTCTAAACAAAAGCTGATGAATTCAAAAATCACCTTTTTATCTTATAGATAGAATTGGATTTTACTAAAATAAATTATCCTATTTTTTGGTTAGGGGTATCCTAGAATTGTTTTAGGGGTATCCTTTGTAGAAAAATCAAAAAAAACTTACACTGTGCATACGAAGCTGAGCCGCAGCCCGTGCTACGGCTACTATAATGGTGGTTCCGCCCCTGGAATGCTTACCCTTGGAAGCAGTTGCACTAGGGTTGCAAGTTTAAAATGGTTTGTGTGACACTCTTGGTTTTCCCGAGCAACCTTCTTGTATTAGCATTATGAGTACGTACATTTTAAATGAAAGTTTATGAATTATCTTGGTGTGCTATGTGATCCTTGTATTAAGTTATGTGTATGTAATATATGTATATATGTATATGTGTATATATGTGAGCCGAGACCCCAAGGACACGACTCGAGACCACTCGGTCTCGAGTGACCCACAACAGTTGGGCCACACACACCCTTGAGCCCACTCGGAAACCCATTAGGGTGCACCGACCTTAGAACGGGTATAAAACCCCCACATAAGCCAACATCTCCCTATTTTGGTCACTCCATCATTAGCTCAAATCCCCAAACATTCCCTCACACTCACTCCCACACTCTCCTACCTTCTCTCACTAAAACCCTAACAACACCACCTCCTCTCCTCCTCCTCTCGGGTTCGAACCGGCAGCCATCGGAGGTCTCGAATCAGCTCACACACACCGATTGGAAGCTTCATTATTCACTACTTCACACCCTTGTACCCACACTTAAATCGGTTAGTTACTCCCTTCATTATAGTTGGCAATGTATGACAAAAATGTGTGCTTGATGAGTGATATACATGTTTTAAGAGGATAGATGAGTTAAATGGCTAGATGATTAGTGTGATTAGTTTAATGATAAATTTTGTGTTATGGAAATGAATGTGTAGCATAATAAGTATTTGTTGTATTGAATGTTTAAATGATGAATGATGGGTGAACCGAGACATGCAACTTGTTGATGAACAATGTGCTTCTTGTAAACCGAATGAATGATTTAAAACATTGAATGATATGGATAAGCTAGTGTGTTTTGAACAATGGATTCATTCTAGAAAGTGTAAGGATAATTCAGTGATGGTTTGCAAGATGGCCTTGATATCTAGCTTATGTGTTATGATTCTTGTTCATAGAATGCATGGGTATGTGTAGGATGAACATGATTGATTGAATATAAAAACTGAAAAGATGAACTACTTGAAGATCATGAAAAATATTTGAAAATGTTATGTTTGATCCGTTTTGATTAAGAATTAGACAAGGAAACATGTTTGTGATATTTGATTGGTTAGTACATAAGATCATGATATTGCAATTCTATTGGATAGTACAAATGCTGGCAGGTGTTCTAGAAGGATTCTGTCATCAGGTGTGCAAGTCGAGACCCCCGGTCTCGACTCGAGACCATCTAAGTGACAACACGAGATCGTAGTGATTGCGACTCGAGACCATGAATCAACAACTCGAGATCAACAGTCAAGCTTCAGGAACTCGAGACGGGCATGTTCTCGAGTCGAGACCCCCTGATCTGTACTCGAGATGGGACTCGAGACCTGCATGATTTCGAGTTAGACAATCACTATTCGAGACCCGCTGGTTGCGACTCGAGACCTCGTGCTTTCGAGTCGAGACCACCTGGTCTCGACTGGGCTGCCTACCTTAGTTATTGGGCCACAATGTGTATTGACATGATTGGGCTGCGTGATTAACTGGACTATGTGTTAGCTGCTGTTTAACTGATTAAATGATAGTACCGGCCCAATAACTTAATGGATAATTGTTATGCATGCTATGTGTAAAGTATACGTGACCTCTCTGTACCCAAACCTGACCCATATTGGTAACCATGTTAGGACGTGGTGACCAGCGTGCTTGACCAAGTAAACTAATCTACCGAGCAACCCAATGTGACTTCACAACTTTTAAAGCATGTGTTCCCGATGGTTGGGAAACGGAACTTAAAACAACGCTATCCCCTCGAAAGGGATACAAACCTACTTTTCTCCCCTTATGCGGGACCCTTAGTTAATTACTATTTATATTGGATGCAACAAGCAATACTAAACGAAACTCTATCACTCAAGTCCCTACTACTTAATACCGATTAGTCGTCGGGGCCAGGCGAACGGGTTATTAGTTGATAGCGCTATTTAGGTCTCACCAGCCTCACACCGTGCCCGCGTATGGGATCGGGAGTGAACTAATAGACTCTGGCAAACCGTCAATGATGATAGAACATTGACAAACAAGGCACTCTACGGAAACGTACGGTCGCATAGTATTCGGTATTGTAAAACCAGTTTAGTAGCTTACTTAAGGGGTAGCTCCCCTTGGCATGGTATAAATGGGTAAATTAACTGTTGAAACAAGTTTTTGGAATTAAAAACTGGACAAACTCGTGAACTCGCCAACATTATGTTGATACCCTACTGCATACGTTGCAGGTACCCAGTGACTCAGGAGCTTGCAGCTTGGGGATGTGTAGTGGTCGTCTTAACCCGTGTGTTGGGTTCTATAATAAACTTAAAACTATGAACTTTGTTTGAACTGTGTTGCCTATGCTTTCACTACTTACTTAAACTACTATTTGAACTTAAAACTTTTGAACTTTAATTATGATATGTACTAACCCCTGTGGTTGGTGAACATTATTACTATTATTAATCGAATGCTCAGTATAATTGGTGGCTGGATCCTGGTTGGTCGCACGCCTCGCGGTAGTACTCCACATGTGGATTTGAGGGTGTGACAGATTGGTATCAGAGCCATTGGTTATAGAGAACTCGGTTTTAAAAAGAAAGTCTTTTTGAGAAAAACCAGACTATAACCCGTGACTCGTGATGACACTACACTCCAAGTGCAAGACTCAACGTATTAGACATCATGGCTCGAACTTGTGTGTACCTGCTTGTTTGTTTTATGACTATGCTCTACTATACGTACTAGTGTGCCTAGTTAGATAGATACATCTCCCTATTCTATCTCATTCTCGCTACACTACGACATCGCACTCATATTATGTTTTCTGGTTGTGAAGACAATGAGCGGAAGCGGAACAGGAAACGTTAACATGACTCAAGCTCAGTTCACTAACCTGATCAACACAGTGGCTGCAGCTTTCGCAGCTCACCCTGGAGGTAAACTCGTTATTTTAGGATGCTTGGATCCTACCCCCGCATCGTCTTTTCACTCCTAAACCTGTTCTCTTCGCTTCTCACGGCAGGTCAGCATGCGCCTGCGCAACCACGTGTTTGTAATTTCAAAACCTTCATGGATTGCAAGCCTCTCCCTTTCAATGGCACTGAGGGTGCCATAGGCCTTCTGCACTGGATTGAGAAGGCCGAAGCTATTTTTGCTATCTGCGAGTGTCCCCCTGCTAATTGGGTGAAGTTTGCTACTGGTATGCTTGAAGGAAACGCGCTTTCATGGTGGAAAGCGCAGATTCAGATGCTTGGTTTGGAAACTGCTAATGCTACTGCATGGGAAGATTTCAAGAACATGATCAAGGAAGAGTACTGTCACAGGGATGACATCCACAAGCTAGAAAATGAGTACTTTGAGCTTAAGATGGTTAGATAAAAAATTGAGACCTACACCAAGCAGTCCAACGACTACGCTGCTCTCTGTCCGAACATGTCTCGA
This sequence comes from Helianthus tuberosus, assembly GCA_030545235.1. Lineage (NCBI taxonomy): Eukaryota > Viridiplantae > Streptophyta > Magnoliopsida > Asterales > Asteraceae > Helianthus > Helianthus tuberosus. Next base: position 149,097,252 of record CM060434.1, read on the forward strand.
CCTGCTTATCGAAGGGTCGAATTGTACATCAAGGGCTTGGTTCCAGAAATCCAGAGCTTGGTCACTTCAGCTAACCTTACTACCATTCAGCCAGTTATTCGTCTTGCTCACAAACTCACTGACCAGGCTGTGGAACAGGGCAAGCTGCCCAAAAGGATCAGTACTACTACTGGAGCTTCTAGTGATAACAAACGTAAGTGGGATGGAAATCAGGGTAAGGATGCTAACCCCACTCAGGCCCCAACTCAGCAAAGGAAAACTGAAAACAACAAGGGCCCTCAGCAACAGGGTGGCTACCGAGGAAACCACCCCAAGTGTAACAAGTGTAACCGACACCACAGTGGGCCATGTGGCAAAAGTCAATGTCAGCGATGCAACAAGATGGGGCATGAAGCCAAAGACTGCAGGAGCCAGCTTCCAGCTAGGCATAATCAGCAACAACCACAGCAACAACAGCAGCAAGTAAACAACCGTGGATGCTTCAAGTATGGAGCAACGGCGCACATGCGAAGGGATTGCCCTGAGCTAAACCAGAACCGCAATAACAACCAGGGTGCTGGAAACAACGATCAAAACAACAACAATGCGGGAAATGGTGCAAGAGGAAGGGTTTTTGTGATTGGAGCTGGAGAAGCTAGGAATGATCCCAACGGCGTAGCGGGTAAGTTCCTACTTCATGATCGTTATGTTTCTGTATTGTTTGATTCTGGAGCCGATGCTAGCTATGTATCCCGAAGTATTAGTTAAAAGCTTAAGCGTACGCCTACGATGTTAAGTTCGAAGCATACCGTTGAGTTAGCAAATGGTAGAAACATTGAGGCCTCACACGTGATAACTAACTGCAAACTAGTATTGTCTGGTCAGACCTTTAGCATCGATCTTTTCCCTATCGTTCTTGGAAGCTTCGACGTCGTCATTGGTATGGATTGGTTATCCAAACATCGGGCTGAAATCCTTTGTCAAGAGAAAATGGTTTGCATTCCCCGTCCTTCTGGCAAACCCCTCATCGTTCAAGGTGACAAAGGCGGAGAAGTCACAGGCATCATCTCGTTCTTAAAAGCCCAGAAGTGTTTACGAAAGGGGCACACCGCTATCTTAGCACTTGTCATCGACACTCAGGGAAAGGAAAAGAGGATCGAAGATTTTCCAGTTGTACGCGACTACCCCGAGGTATTTCCTGAAGAATTACCTGGACTCCCTCCTCACCGTCAGGTCGAATTTCAAATCGAGCTAACTCCTGGAGCGGCACCTATAGCTCGTGCGCCATATTGACTAGCCCCCGCTGAACTAAAGGAACTTTCTACGCAACTACAAGAACTTTTGGATAAAGGATTTATCCGTCCTAGTTCGTCGCCCTGGGGAGCACCAGTGCTCTTTGTCAAGAAGAAGGATGGCACATTCCGTATGTGCATCGACTATCGTGAGCTGAACAAGGTCACCATCAAGAACCGCTACCCACTCCCACGTATCGACGATCTATTCTATCAGTTGCAAGGATCGAGCTACTACTCTAAGATCGATTTGCGATCAGGTTATCATCAGCTAAGAGTCCGCGATGAAGACATCTACAAAACCGCGTTCAGAACTCGTTATGGTCACTACGCGTTCCTCGTCATGTCATTTGGAATGACTAACGCGCCTGCGATCTTTATGGATCTCATGAACCGAGTGTGCAAACCCTACCTCGACAAGTTTGTGATTGTGTTTATCGACGACATCCTGATCTACGCAAGGAGCCAAGAAGAGCATGAGCAACACCTGCGCCTTATTCTCGAACTCCTTCGCAATGAACAACTGTACGCTAAGTTCTCGAAATGTGACTTCTGGCTTCGAGAAGTCCATTTCCTTGGGCACGTGGTCAACAAGGACGGAATTCACGTCGACCCAGCTAAGATCGACTCCATAAAGAATTGGCCTACACCTAAGACTCCGACCGAAGTTCGCCAATTCTTGGGATTGGCAGGATACTATTGTAGATTCATCAAGGGATTTTCGAAGATTGCTCAACCCCTCACGACTCTCACCCAGAAGGGTATCGCTTACAAATGGAATGATGCTCAGGAGTCTGCTTTTCAGAAGCTAAAAGATAACCTCTGTAGTGCTCCTATTCTCTCGTTACCTGAAGGTACCGACGACTTTGTGGTTTACTTCGACGCGTCTATTCATGGGCTCGGTTGCGTGTTGATGCTGATGCGTGTGAAGTGTGTATATAAGTTTAAGTATATTTTAAGCCCGTTTAAACTTTTTTAGCCAAGTTTTAAATTTATAAAACACGATATTTACTAACACTAAACACACATATGGGCAAGTGCACCCATCGTGAGCGTAGTATAGTGTTGGTAAGATACCGAGGTCGTCCAAGGACACAAGAGCTTTTAATACCGGTTTATCCTCAACGTCTAATCAAATCAAAAGTTTAGAAAAAGGTTTTAAACTAAGAAAAATAAAACTAACTAAAATGCTGAAAATAAAATAAAAATAAAAACAGATAGACAAGATGAATCACTTGGCTCCGACTCCTGTATAGTGTAACCTTTGATTATTTCCGCACTTTTCCACTTTTTAAGAGATTATCTTAGTTATTGTAGTAGGCCCCTCTTTTGAAGGTGACGTTACCCTCAACCCAGTAGTTTGAGTCAGCAAGGATACAATCCTAAAGGGTCAGATTATTGAAAGATAATTAATTAAGTTATTAATGCGTATTATGGTAGGCCCCTCTTTTGAAGGTGACGTTACCCTCGGCTAAGTAGACTGAGTCAGCAGGGATACAGTCCTAAGTAGCCGGGTTAAAGTATTAATAGTAGCTTACATATGAGGGGATCAAAGAGTTTGGACCCCCGCCATCCAATACCGTTAAGTATTGAAGGATGTCCTACTAAATTTGACCCAGGTCCTTGCAGGATCTATACACTGAACAAGGCAAGACTTTTACCAAACCGTTCCCTTAACCCCCGACTAGGTAGCCAACATACCTCCATATAGACCGTGGAGATATGAATGGTGAAAATCTTTTATTTTATATAGACAGTAAAATAATGCCAAGACACCACGGACAAACGATAAGGAAAAATCACCTTCAATATAAGAAACTAGTTATTAAAGTCATTAATACATAACCAAGTAAAAAGTGCGAAAAGATTAAAAATAAAAAGTATTACACTAGACACTTTGTCTTCACCAAGTGATGTAAGAGACTTAGGCAAACATGGCCTTGATTGTCAAGAACTCTTACGATCAATCTTGGATCCCGAGACGACTCACACACTCTATGATGGACAATGGATGATGGTGGTGGATGATGGTGTTATGGTAGTGGTGGGTGGTGGGTGAAGTGTGAGAGAGGTGGTGTGCCAAGGGATGGTGTGCCAAGGGATGGTTTGCAATTGAGCCAAGCACTCCTATTTATAGGCTGAACAGAAGCTCGGGCACGGCCACGTGTCCACATCCTTCTCTGTCTTCATTAATTGCAGTTTGTCTGCATTAGTTGACCACGCCCCCGTGTCCGCTGGGCACGCTCCCGTGTGCAGAAGCATATCTGTACTATCAAGATTTGCCTGGATTCTGCGAATCCTATAGTTGACCACGGCCCCTTTCCGCTGAGCACGGCCCCGTGGTGGGCGATAGAAGCTTCTATAGCTTTGTCTTTTATGCTGGTACTTGGGCACGCCCCTGTGTTGACTGAGCACGGGACGTGTTCAGCCTTCTATTTTCTTGATTTTACTTGGGAAGATGTTGTCGTGGGGTCGGGCATGTCATGTTTGATCCTTTTCTTGTATTTATGTTAGATTTAGCTGTCTTTTTGCTTCTTTTGTTAATTTGAGCTCATTTAATCCTGAAAATACAAAAGGAAGACAAAAGCACACTTTTTCCAACATTAGTACTAAAAAAGGGTTAGTTTTATGCCACAATTGATGTAATTTATATGTTGCATTTTGCACACATCAAATACCCCCACACTTGAATCTTTGCTTGTCCTCAAGCAAAACTCTTTATAATGTGGCTTTACACTCCCAAATGGAATGGGTAGAAGAGAAGGTCTTTGAACTTGTCATAGAGTGTCGAGATTTCCAAGATTCTTTATTAAGTTTTATTTTTATTTATTTACAGTCCTATTCGTCATGATTTATTTAAAACTTTTAATAAGATAAATTACTTATTAGGGCATAACATGCCTTCTTAAAATTCCATTTATATACAAGTCCACATACCTCACGGGGATCACTCAACACTCGGCCGAAAATGTATTTTAGTGAATCACTCGAGAGCGGCATGGAACTTACTCCTACCATAGGCTTGCCAAGCAATCAATCCTCCTCCTTTTTAACTATACACCTTTGTAAATATCAAGAGGACTTTTGGGTGAAGGGTTAGGCTTGGGTTAAAGGTAGGTGGTTGGGTTAGTGGTTAGTGAAAGGGCGAAAAGCGTAACAAGTGTTGGTTTTCGTAAGACTTTTTATTTTTGCAACTTTTATTTTGATGAAGCTTTTATTCAAACAAAGTTATTTTTGATAAACTTGTTTGTTTATTTCTCTTTTGCTTCATCATCAATATATATATATTTTTTGTTTGAAAAGTCATACGAAAAACCAAGCTTGTTACTAAAACAAAAGGTTAAAAATAAAAAGGGTTTTGGTGGGTGAAAGGGTGTTTGGTTTGGGTTATGAAATGAAAAGGTTTAGGCTCAAATGGGCTAACTAGGGGGATTTTGGGTAGGTGGTAAAAAAAAGAAAATAACGGTGTAAAATAAAAAGGGTTAGTCCTAATGCCTCCATCATTTACTTACTTGGGTTTAAGTTGGTAAGGACCGGGAATGCATCGTCGTGGCAAGTTCTAGAGTTGTAAGAACCAAGCGGCTATTCACACAAGAAACGAAAAATGAGCATTTACTTTAATGATATGTATTTGTATGCTCAATAAAGGCTCAAAACTTACTTTTGTGGGAATGGGTTTTTATGTGATCAAGTATATATAATCAAATTTTAACTAAGCTTGTCATGCAGTTTCATAATTTTCTTATGTTGGTTCTTTTTATCACGACGCTATCGGTTGTAAATTTGTAAAAATATAACCTTTTTAGAATTTGAAATTCCCAAGTTAAACCTAGACAAGTAAAAAAAAATGAAAATTTTTGAAAAAAATTGGAGTGATTAGCGGTTCCAATAGAGTTTTGTGTAAGGCTTGTAGTTAGGACTTTCAAGATTCAAGGCTTTAGCATCCCCCCCACACTTAAATTACACATTGTCCTCAATGTGTCCCAAAAATAATTTTTTAGATTGATTGAATGTATAAAAAGGTGTGAAAAAGCAAAAATTTGTGTTACTGGGCGCTGGACACGGCCCCGTGCCGGATGGACACGACCCCGTGTTCAGGTGCCAGTAACGAAAACTTACAGAAGGTGGACACGGGGGCGTGCCGGATGGACACGACCCCGTGTTTGTCAAAAGTCTGCAGATTTAAAACAAACAGCAGGTCTGGGGGACTGGGCACGGGGGCGTGTCGGATGGACACGACCCCGTGTAGACAATCTGCAAAGTTGAAAAAAAAAACAGGTTTCTGGCTCCGGTTTTCCTATCCCGGCTTAAGCAGCACTAATGTTTAGTGCTCTAAGCCTCGTGTGTGCCTGTTTTATCAATAAACACTACACCAAACCATAGCAAACATCCTAATTTACCATCGTTCAACATCCACATCACAAAGTTAAAAAGAAAAACAAATGCAGAAAATAAAAAGAGTTAAAGGAAAGTAAATTGTTCAACACACGGCACGCAAGCCGGAAATTGTTCAAGATAAAGGGGTTAACCTGTGGGATCACCAACCAAATGTTCCTTCCGCCACTCCTCCTAGTCCATGTCCTCATCCTCATCGTCATCATCTCCTCCACCATGCCCCGCCATGTACTCCCGGATGTTCCCTATGTCATCCTGGATGTCGGATATGTTTCTCTCAATAGCTCCGACCCGGGCGTACGTGTTGCTTGCCATATTGTAGGTGTTCCTGGTGCACATGAGGTTTTCCTGCAATAAATCATGTAAACTTTGGAAGTTAGGAAAACCGCCTCCTTGTGAGGAGGACTGGCCCGGATCACCGTTGGGCTGGTACTGGTACTGTGGAGGGTGTTGATACTGTGGAGCGTGAAGGACAAGTGCCGCTTGCGGGTTCCATGCATGCCCCTGCATCCTCTGGAAGCTAACCGTCCCGTCTTCAGCCTCATAAATTAGGTTCATTGAACGACAAATGTGTATGTCCACTCTTCCCGACCATGGGCTCCTTTCGAATGACCTAGGTATGTTGGTGAAGTGCTTGAAGAGACGGTATACCCATCCTCCAAAGAAGATAGGGGTTGGTGAAGTAGCAAGGTTGTTCAAATGCATGTTTCAGAGCAGGAGGAACGGAACATCGAGGTGTCTGCGGTTATGGATGCAGTGGAGGACCACCAAATCTCTCAACCCAACAACGCCACCGCTATCATGCCTTTGGCTAAGAGAGTAGCCGAGGAGCCTATGGATGTATCAGTAGAGCGGGTCCCTCAACTTAGTGCTCTTAGTGCTGCTCGAATTGTAGTGCCCTTCACCAATCTGAGCCCACGCGGCTTGGCGATCGTTCTCATCTATCTCTCGCATCCCTCCGGTATTCTCCTCGTTACCCGCATCTTCCTCCGCATACAACCCGACTATCGACCCAAATTGTGCCATTGAAATCGAGTACCTAGTTCCACCACATCGAAATGCTACCCCATCATTGTCAAATGGGTCGCACCTTGAATTGAACGTGAAGGTGCTATAGAATTCCATAGTGCACTCGTGGACTGATCGAAGTCGAGTGGTTAGGGCGACTCTTAGTGGGCCGGTAACGAGGTTGTTAAACCGGTCAAGTTGGTTCACCATTGCTAACAGGTCCATGCATGCTTGTCTTGGGTATTCTTCCGGCCTTGTTTGAAATACTTCATATCTTGCCCTAACATCGAGCTCATTTGCGTTAAACCTTGTGAATTTCCTCGACATCTGAAAGAATACACCAAAAGTTAGCACGAAACAGTAGAATTTTCGGACAAAACTGCAAACAACGTGCTGGACACGACCTCGTGTTCAGCGGACACGGCCCCGTGTCCAGGCGTCTGTTACTCAAAAACATCATTTTTCGTCCCGGTTTCGAAAACTTGAAAATTTTTGGTCCAATAGGTGCGGTTTCCCCCGAAAATGAAACCCCAAGTGCCGTTTTTCCCAAAACAACCCGTTTACCCATTCAATTTTATCTTTTTCGGTTCAAAAACAAGGGTTTGGGGTTTTTGTGAGAAATTGGGCGAATCTTTGAACAATACAAGTGGATTTACTTCCTATAACACTTATCTAACTAAATGCTAACAGATTTAAGCAAAAATTTGAGGTTTGATCCGGATGTAGTTCAAGAACCCTAGATTTTTTCCCAAATTTTTGAAGTTTTAACTACATGCAAGTGCTAAATCTAACTACTAATGATGATAGAATCATACCTTGATGTTGTTAGAACTAGAGGAGACGTCGAAAATCTGCGGAAAATCGCCTTGAACCAGAGCGTTTTTGGGGAAACGGGGCGTGTGGAATGGTGTAACTGTTACGAAAAAGGGGATTTATCCCGACAGTCGCGCGGACACGGCTCCGTGTCCAGCGGACACGGCCTCGTTCCGAGCAAAGTTGATTTTTTTTAGTGCTCGTGTGAATGCCCTTGTTTCCCAAAAAAAATTGGTTAGAAGACTTACCGATTTAGATGTCATCCCAATTGTTCGTAACTTACCAGGTATGATGTTGATGTTTTCATTCGTCGACCGTTTGAAGCGAGATTTCTTCCTCTTCATCCTCAATGAATCCTTGATAGATTTTTAGCCGTTGGCCATTGACTTTGAATGGAATTCCATTCCGAGATTTAATTTCTACTGCACCGTGTGGGAAAATATGGGTGATGGAAAAAGGTCATGATCACCTAGACTTTAATTTACCAGGAAACAATCGAAGTCGTGAATTAAACAAAAGAACTTGATCTCCTACTCGAAATTCATTAGGTTTAATATGTTTGTCATGCAAGTTTTTCATTCTTTCCTTATAAATTTCAAAGTTTGAGTATGCATAATTCCTTAGTTCGTCTAATTCATTTAATTGACAAAATCGATTTCTACCAGCAAATTCTAAATCCAAGTTTACATTTTTAATTGCCCAGTAGGCTTTGTGTGCTATTTCTACTGGCAAATGACTGCTTTTTCCATAGACTAGCTTATATGGGGTTGTACCTATAGTTGTTTTATAAGCAGCTCGAAAAGCCCATAAAGCATCATCTAATTTATCTGCCCATTCCTTTTTATTTAACCCTACGGTTTTTTCAAGTATTCGTTTTAAACCTCTATTAGTCACTTCGGCTTGTCCGTTTATTTGAGGGTGATATGCTGTTGAGACCCGGTGATAGACCCCATATCTTGTTAATATTTTTTCAAGTTGATGGTTGCAAAAATGGGTACCTCTATCACTTATTAATGCTTTAGGTGTTCCAAAACAAGAGAATAATTTTTTCAGAAATCTTACCACGGCTCTTCTATCATTTGTTGGAAGTGCCTCGGCCCATTTAGACAAGTAGTCTACTGCCACAAGTATATATTTGTTTCCTTTTGACGGTGGGAAAGGTCCCATAAAGTCGAGTCCCCACACATCAAAAATTTCACAAACAAGAATGCCATTTTGTGGCATTTCGTTTTTGGAAGAAATATTACCTGTTCTTTGGCAAGCATCACATGTCTTGACAAGACTTTGGGTGTCTTTATAAATGGTTGGCCAATAAAATCCTGAATCAAATACCTTTCGTGCGGTACTGGCGGCACCATGATGTCCTCCGTATGGACCTTCATGACAATGGCGGAGAATTCTTTGTGCTTCGCTACCATGTACGCATCGTCGGATGAGTTGGTCGGCACACATTTTGAAAAGATAAGGGTCTTCCCAAAAATAATGTTTCACATTAGCAAAGAATTTTTTTCTTTGATGATGTGGCCAACCTTTCGCAACTATACCACTAGCTAGGTAGTTAGCATAGTCGGCGTACCATGGTTCTTCTTTGTATTCCACCATTTCCAAGGACTCCGTTGGGAATTTTTCGTTGATTTGCTCGTCCCTGGTTGCCTCCAAAGCTGGGTCTTCTAAGCGCGAAAGATGATCTGCCGTGGTATTTTCTGCTCCTCTTTTGTCTTTGATTTCAATATCAAATTCTTGGAGGAGTAGAATCCACCGAATCAAAAGTGGTTTTGCGTCCTGCTTTTTGAAGAGATATCGAATGGCTGCATGATCTGTATAGACTATAGTTTTAGAAAGAACAAGATAAGAACGAAATTTATCAAAAGCAAATACCACAGCTAGCAATTCTTTTTCAGTTGTTGTGTAATTTTCTTGTGCATCGTTAAGTGTTTTAGTAGCATAATAAATTGGGTGGAAATGCTTTTCGTTTCTTTGTCCTAAGACAGCTCCAACTACAAAGTCACTTGCATCACACATGATTTTGAAAGGAAATTTCCAATCAGGCGCTATCATGATAGGTGCATTGACTAGCATTTCCTTTAGGGTTAGAAATGCTTGATTGCAATCATTGTCAAAGATGAAAGGGACATCTTTTTCAAGTAATTTTGTTAGAGGCCTTGAAATTTTAGAAAAGTCTTTGATAAACCGCCTATAAAATCCGGCATGCCCTAGGAAACTTCTGATAGCTTTAACGGAGGATGGGGGTGGTAATCGAGAAATGGTGTCTATTTTGGCTCGATCAACCTCCATTCCTTCGCTTGAGATTTTGTGACCGAGTACTATTCCCTCCGTTACCATGAAATGGCATTTTTCCCAGTTAAGGGCGAGGTTAGTCTCCTCACATCGGGATAGCATTCGTTCAAGGTTATCGAGGCATTGGTCGTATGAATCCCCAAAGATAGAAAAGTCGTCCATGAAGACTTCCATTGTCTTTTCTATCATGTCGTGGAAGATGGCTACCATGCAACGTTGGAATGTTGTGGGGGCATTACATAGACCAAATGGCATGCGTCGATAAGCAAAAGTCCCATAGGGGCATGTGAAGGTTGTCTTTTCTTGGTCTTCGGGTGCTATCGGGATTTGAAAGTAACCTGAAAAACCATCCAAGAAACAATAAAATTTATGACCGGATAATCTTTCTAACATTTGATCAATGAAGGGCAAAGGAAAGTGATCTTTCCTTGTTGCTTCATTTAATCGTCTATAATCTATACATACTCTCCAACCTGTGACGGTTCCCGTTGGTATTAATTCATTCTTTTCGTTAGTTATTACCGTCATACCTCCTTTTTTTGGAACTACTTGGACGGGACTTACCCAAGGACTATCGGAGATAGGATAAATAAGTCCGGCGTTGAGCAATTTGATGACTTCGTTTTTAACCACTTCTTGAACATTTGGATTTATTCTACGTTGTGGTTGTATTACCGATTTGTAGTCATCATTCATTAAGATTTTGTGTGTGCACATGGAAGGACTTATTCCTTTAATGTCTACAAGCTTCCAAGCGATCGCATTTTTGTGTTTTTTCAAAAGACTAATTAATTTTTCTTTTTCTAAACTATCTAATTTGGACGAAATAATTACAGGTAATTTACCATCTTTGTCTAGAAAAGCATATTCCAAACCTTTTGGAAATTCTTTGAGCTCAAGATGTGGGTCTTTTGGAGACTCCTTATTTGGTTGCTCATTTTGATCAAGAACTTTAAAAGTTTGTTCTATGGCGACCTCTTCTTCAACAAAGTGGTCAAACTTTTCACTTGTATCGGGTGGTTCATCCTCATCTTCAATTAGGGGGTCATTATTGCCGAATGGATATTTCATTGACCGCTCAAGATCGACACTCTTTTTAAATGCCCCTAATTGAAGAGGTAGATTGTTGTACTTCCGGTTTTTCAAAGCTTCGTGAGTTTTTACAAATGGCCGTCCCAACACTAGAGGAGCGTCATCGAGGATGACAAAATCGGTGGGGACTACCATTTGATTTGTTCGAACCAAGACATCCTCAACTACACCGATTGATTTTATTATTTTCCGATTGGATAAAAAATTGGGTATTTGAAGTGGAGAAAAATCACTAATACTTAATTTTTTGAAAATGTAGTTAGACATTATGTTAACACAAAGATCTTTATCGATTGTGACATTACTAATAAACGAATTTTGAAAAAAACATGGAACTGGTGTGTCACAACCCCCGCCCCCTTATCTGTCCCGGGAACGGGCGGCCGCGAACATTCGTTTGTGGTGGTATCAGTTTATTAATTTGGCAGCGGAAATTTCATCAGGACCGTAGTTAGGAAATATTTTATCAGAGTAAAACCACCATATTTTTAAATTTATAATCATATGGGTAAAACCCAAGTTTCTTATTACAACATGGTTATAAGGATAAACCCTACTTTGTTGAATTTAAAACATCGTATTTTAGATAACTTTTATAGCCACAGTTTTCCAAGCCGTCAGTGCTCTCGAGCTGGCTTTTTACTACTTGGCTTTCACATTGTGTTACCTGAAACACGTGTTTAAAACATTTGTCAGTGGGAAATACTGGTGAGTGAATCCCAGTTTAATCAAGAAACGTTTTATCAATTAAAACAGTATTGAGAGCGATCACATTGTTTATTTCTACACAATTACTCCATTTAGTACTGTCAATCCACTGACTTGTGGGTCATATTACACATTGGCTAACTCATTGTCCAATGGTAACGTATTGTCATCCCGACTTACTACTCACAGTGTAGTAAATTTTGTATACAAAACCCCAACATACCGGAAGTAATTGAAGAACTACAAAGACTCAATCACCGCTTAATCACATTGTAAAACAATTAAGGTTTTGTAAAACATTCCAAAAAGGTTAACAAAAAGAGGATAAACTCACATTGCTATCTTAGACTTCGCGTAAGGGTTTCCTGGAAATAATCTATAATTTACACAAATGTACATAGGTTAGTATCATAACCCTTTGAAAATATTAATGATACCCTCCCCGAGACGGCATTCCTACAACTACGTCGGGCAGAACCACAACAGTTGTTACGGAATCCTAAATCAATTGGGCAGCGTATCTGTTATGAAACTGGAGTTATAATACTTACAACGGAGTAGAACCTCGCTAATTAGGGGGTATAATACCCGTGTATAATAAGCCTACTATCAGAATTTGAGATTGAGAATCGAAGAATGAACGAATTGAAATGAAATCTGATGCGTTCTATTTATAGGTGCTGAGTTTGGATTTGTCGCGGCCCGCGTAACATAGAGGCAGGGCTTACGCGGCCCGCGTTGACTCCAGGTCAACGTATAGCTTGTCCTGATCATCGCCTAGACCTGCCACGATGATGACACGTGTCATCACCGGGCTGCGCCACCATTCTGAACCTCTCGTGGCCCGCGTTAACTATCGGGGTTGGCTTACGCGGCCCGCCTAAGCTTAAAACTCAACGAAATCAGTTGTTAACCTTCATACCGCCCGCGTAAGTTTGGGGTGGGTTCTACGCGGCCCGCCTCAACTTAACTTTTCTTGTTTTTAATTATTTTTAATACTATATGGTATTTCGGGCTCGGCTTTCACGTACGGGGTGTATTTAAAAACATATAGGGGTATTCTAAATATATTAGGGGTGTCAGAAATATTTTGGAGGGTTGATATATCTTGGTACAACTCCTGGATTATTATATAAAATATATAGAGCACTCACATTAAGTATAGTAACCCAATTCTATTTTATCCCTACGTCACGAGACAGAACCCCAACGAATTTAGGCAGAGCCTTGACATACGTTACGGGGCCCTGCGTCACTTGGACAGGGTATCAGTGGTCAAGGGTTAAAACACTTAAAATGGGGCAGGGCTTTGTGTGTAATATTAGGTTTAATACTAACAAAAATAGGGTGTTTAATATATATATAGACACAGGGGACGAAAGAGTGAAGGGAAAATGTGTATGAAACTTTGAAGGTCCAAATGTTTCTATTTATAGGTTGGAAGCTTACTGCACAAGCAAACTTGCCAACATTCCTTCTTATCTCTAAAGGACACGTACACAATTCATATGTTTGAATTTTCCATATATATTTTTAATATTATTTTATCTAAAGTTACGTTTAACTTTAAATGATATGTTTTATTATTATTTTATTAATTTATATATTATAATTAATTTAACTATTTCACTCATTTGGCGTTTATAACTTCTAAAATATGGCGTTTTATAAAATAATAAATATGCTATTAGAACAAGAATATTTTTATCTACATTTTGAACCAAGTTTCATTAAAAACAGAGTAGGTTCAAATATAATGTATTTTTTATAATTTAATTATTAAATGGTTCCTACGCTTGCCCAAAATACCTCATATTTCCATTGGTCAACTTACCCATGATGTATCCTTTTAATAACATAAGTTTATATATATATATATATATATATATATATATAAAATTTTTGGGAATGTTACATCCTCGCCGCCTTATTTTAAATCTCGTCCTCGAGATTCCCTGAAATATGGATGAATATTTTTAGTTAGTTTAGTTTCTAGGTATATTTTTGTCCTTGTTTTTACTTTGACCAGAATTATTCTCTATGTTTTGAGATTCTTATCTTCTCAAGGATTCTAAATGAAGGTAACATTACTGTTAGTGTAAGCTTTCGCATAACTTTTAGTTACAGGTTTTCTAATGCGTTAATTATCTAAGATAACGCAAGGGGAATTCTTATACTTTCGATGACGTTCTAACTTATAGGGTTCCTGTCGTTCATCTTGTCGCACGAATTTCGAGACGAATGATCAAACGAAATAGTGTTTGATACTGAAATTATAGACGTATACGAGAGATTTCTAAATAAATCTAAAATTATCGTTGACACATCTGTTCGTGATTTATTCCTAATTGTCAATCAATATGGTCCTTGGATTTCTTCATAGACATACATATCTATATAATATTTCATATACCGTAATATGCATACTATCCATAATGTCAATGTATTTAACAGATTCATAAGTCAGACATCAAGTCATAGTACTATTTAGGGAATTCCAGTATCATAACATATACCCCATCTCACCCAGTCTTGCCGGAGAGGTAACCCCATCTCACCCAGACAAGCTGGAGAGTCTACATCACCATACCCAGTTTTGCTGGAGAGGTAACCACATCTTACCCGAACAAGCTGGAGAGTCTACCGCACCATGCCCAGTTTTACCGGAGAGGTAATTATCATGATATTTCCCATAAATAGACTTCTCTCAATTCAGGATTTTGAAAGTACATCGTTTATGATGGTTTGCATCAAGAAACAAGGAAATCAGTATTCTCATGTTGGATCATATTCTAGAACCGAGTAGTACTAATAAACAAGAAATAACAGTGGCCAGTTGTTATTGCTTATTTATCATACAGGCACTGTTCTAGTCATCATCCTCACGGGATACCAATAACCATCACACTTTATCTATGCAAGTAATTGGCTTATCTCAAAGCTTTATACTAAGGCAATTTTCCTTAGGTTCAAGTCTAAATACTGTCCTGGTGGTTACCAGTGAATATCAATATCCCAACTCTTTCATTTAAGCATAGATATTATTATGGTTGTGGTTTTCTTTTGGTTGGAGAATGGAGTTTCAAATATATCATTGTCTCCATTGACACTATAGCTAGGTTCGATGTAATGAGTATACTTACAGCTAACTCTATTTATGCATATAAAATCTTAGATCCCGTTACAAGGAATATTTCATTGAGACAAATGGCATTTTAAAACATAGTAGGTTTCATGGTTTATTCTTATAATAACTTCATATTTTCATATGAATTACCAATGACATTTTCTCTTATGTTTATCTTACAGAAGATATTTATATTGGGTATACCATTAAGAAATTCTATTGGGTATATGCATATATGTGTATAAAATTTCAAATCTTTAGTTAATATTAAACTTACGGAATATATACACACATATATAAAATAATAACTATACATTCGATGGTACCAATCATCAAGCTTATTTTCATGACTTTATTTTATCCTGTTATAAAGGTAGTATATTGAAACAAATTTCTGTCAAATATAATATTTTGGAATTAAAAGTTTAGGGAAATAAATTAATCAAAATATAAACTTTCTGAACTCATGGAAATAAATTTACTTTTAACTAGTGGGTTGAACCATATGGATTCAAAATATCAAAACTTAACTCTCAATTTATATTATATTATTTATTCAAAGAAGTATTATTGTAAATAATACAGAGTTTGACGTTTCAAAAATTGATTCTAAATATATTTGAGTAATATACATGTATGTATATCCCATACAATATTAGTAGTAATTTATTTAAAGATATTACAATAGTAAGATTGTAATCTGAATTTTAAGTAAAGTTATATAAAGAACTAAACACACATTTGATTCAACTATTTTTATATGGGGCATCCATTTTAAATTATAGTTTGAAAATGAATGTTTAGGAATATTTTAATGAGCCAGGTAAAATAAATAGATACTAAATTATTGATTTAAATGGGATAATAAAAGATGTTTTCACTGTTGCAATATCCTTACTTCTAAAAATTTAATTATCAAATTTTCTACCATAAGTAAATGTGCAAGGATTAAAAATATACAGTATATTATTTCCGTATAGTATAATATACTTATACTTATGAGAAGATAGGATTTGTATACATATTCTAGTAAAAAGATCTAATAGCCTTGTTACATTTTAATAAACCCGCGACGGACTTATAACATAAGTGCATATACTATTCTATATACTATATTACACTTATTAGAATTTATTATTAGATATACACAAATATATTCAGACGTCATCTGCATTACTTGTATATACTATGATACTGTACTATTTAAAATTTCCATTTTCCAACCGAAAACCGTGTAGGATAGATACCCATATGTACTAGTGGATTTCTATTTTTGGTCAAACTTTAACGCTTGTTTGAAAAATGAATATTTCCCTCAAGTGTTTCATTATAGATACTCCAAAGATGTACTACAAAATTAATTTAAGTTTAAACTAATAAATTATTTTGAGAAAGAGCATCTTAATAAAATAATTAATTTATGGTTTTAGGCAAACCAACAAACCATGTGCTAACAAATTTTTTTATTTTTATTTTTTTCATAAAGTTACTACTACCACTAAACCATTTATTCGTTGTATATATATCATGTAAGATATATATAGTATGTATTAATATATAATAAAATTTTTCAATCATATTTAGGTGAATGAATGCCAGCTGACTTGAATACTTTTCTTTATAATTTAGGATACAAAATCCTATAACTAATCTGACTGGTTAATCTAATTATTAATTATTTCCAGGCATAAGACCTATTCTGGACATATCTTAATATTAAAGATCTATAGAAATGCTTTCATTGTTTAGTTAGGCTTTTCTACGTAGTCTAATCAACCCAAATTTCTAAAAAAACTTTAAATGATTTTATTAAATCATGAATACCCATCATATTCATTTAACCATCTATTTTATTACTAAGTATTTCAATAGAATTTTTTTTTACAAGTAATCTCAACATCAGTTATTTCATAAAATTATGAAAGTATGAAGTCTTATGATCAACTAGTTATAAACCAGAAAGGATAAAATGGAGTGGTAAATTGGTACACCTGGGTTTCAAAACTTGCTTTGGCTAGATCCACTAAAGCAATCTTTTAAAAATTTTATTACTTCTTAAAATCCTTTTGGTTATTTTAATAGCTTCGGTTTTATTTATTTAAATATAATTTATTTTGAAACAATATTATTAAAATCACAAAGGTTTAGAGCTTTATATCATATATTTCAATATGTATTTTAAACCAAAGTAAATGATTGGTTTCAAAAAGAGAATCATAAACATGACTGTTTTGTTAATAACTAACTTAGTTTGATGTATATTATGATATTATTTGAGTAGGTGGTATTAATTATCACAGACAAATTTCTAGTATAAACATTTGGGTACAATCATAAAATAGATTGATTAAAAACGGTGAACATTGCGACTTATATATATATATATATATATATATATATATGTATTTATTACAACTACAACTGAAATTCAAAATATACTAGTGATTATGCATCCGTAACTTATTTTAGTCTATCTAGGTTATAGGAGTATTATGCTCAACATGCCTTTATGTAAGGTTTATTCTATCTTCTGTTTCTACCAAGTTGTTGTCTAATGGGCAAAGTTCTTTTAAAGTTTCTAGCTCATAGGTGGCATGGGTGTTGGTACTGGTTTGGCCGTTCGACTATTTAATATAAGTTAGCATTTACTGCTGTAGTGGCTAACATGTGGAGATTTACCCATTGTTCATCTAATTCATCTTCCCCTAGTAGGTTATTGCCTATTTCCTGAGTTTGTGCATTTATTTCCTTATTAATTTTCGCTCCCTTTGGTTGTGACTTCTTTATTTTCTCTCGACTTTTGCTAATAATCCTACTTCTCTTCTTAGTGGTAAATGGTTTCTCAGACTGTGCTTTACGAATAAATATTCCTTCATTAGTATCTGCTGAGTATCCTGAGGGATTTGGTTGAAATGAGGTTCCCTTATCTTTTGGTGAACTATCTAATTGACGATAGATGTCCGAAATTATTTGTACCCATACTGTAGACAAACAATTAGTCAAATAATATAAAACACATAATCACATAAGTTATTTCCTAACACAGAATTAAAATTTAAGTGTCAGCAGAACACTTCTTTGGCTTGAACCAGTGGCTAGGCTCTGATACCACCTTCTGTCACAACCCCCGGCCCCTTATCTGTCCAGGGAACGGGCGGCCGCGAACATTCGTTTGTGGTGGTATCAGTTTATTAATTTGGCAGCGGAAATTTTATCAGGACCGTAGTTAGGAAATATTTTATCAGAGTAAAACCACCATATTTTTAAATTTATAATCATATGGGTAAAACCCAAGTTTCTTATTACAACATGGTTATAAGGATAAACCCTACTTTGTTGAATTTAAAACATCGTATTTTAGATAACTTTTATAGGCACAGTTTTCCAAGCCGTCAGTGCTCTCGAGCTGGCTTTTTACTACTTGGCTTTCACATTGTGTTACCTGAAACACGTGTTTAAAACATTTATCAGTGGGAAATACTGGTGAGTGAATCCCAGTTTAATCAAGAAACATTTTATCAATTAAAACAGTATTGAGAGCGATCACATTGTTTATTTCTACACAATTACTCCATTTAGTACTGTCAATCCACTGACTTGTGGGTCATATTACACATTGGCTAACTCATTGTCCAATGGTAACGTATTGTCATCCCGACTTACTACTCACAGTGTAGTAAATTTTGTATACAAAACCCCAACATACCGGCAGTAATTGAAGAACTACAAAGACTCAATCACCGCTTAATCACATTGTAAAACATTCCAAAAAGGTTAACAAAAAGAGGATAAACTCACATTGCTATCTTAGACTTCGCGTAAGGGTTTCCTGGGAATAATCTATAATTTACACAAATGTACATAGGTTAGTATCATAACCCTTTGAAAATATTAATGATACCCTCCCCGAGACGGCATTCCAACAACTACGTCGGGTAGAACCACGACAGTTGTTACGGAATCCTAAATCAATTGGGCAGCATATTTGTTATGAAACTGGGGTTATAATACTTACAACGGAGCAGAACCTCGCTAATTAGGGGGTATAATACCCGTGTATAATAAGCCTACTATCAGAATTTGAGATTGAGAATCGAAGAATGAACGAATTGAAATGAAATCTGATGCGTTCTATTTATAGGTGCTGAGTTTGGATATGTCGCGGCCCGCGTAACATAGAGGTAGGGCTTACGCGGCCCGCGTTGACTCCAGGTCTACGTATAGCTTATCCTGATCATCGCCTAGACCCGCCACGATGATGACACGTGTCAACACCGGGCTGCACCACCATTCTGAACCTCTCGCGGCCCGCGTTAACTCTCGGGGTTGGCTTACGCGGCCCACCTAAGCTTAAAACTCAACGAAATCAGTTATTAACCTTCATACCGCCCGCATAAGGTTGGGGTGGGTTCTACGCGGCCCGCCTCAACTTAACTTTTCTTGTTTTTAATTATTTTTAATACTATATGGTATTTCGGGCTCGGCTTTCACGTACGGGGTGTATTTAAAAACATATAGAGGTATTCTAAATATATTAGGGGTGTCAGAAATATTTTGGAGGGTTGATATATCTTAGTACAACTCCTGGATTATTATATAAAAGATATAGTGCACTCACATTAAGTATAGTAACCCAATTCTATTTTATCCCTACGTCACGAGACAGAACCCCAACGAATTTAGGCAGAGCCTTGACATACGTTACGGGGCCCTACGTCACTTGGACAGGGTATCAGTGGTCAAGGGTTAAAACACTTAAAATGGGGCAGGGCTTTGTGTGTAATATTATGTTTAATACTAACAAAAATAGGGTGTTTAATATATATATAGACATAGGGGACGAAAGAGTGAAGGGAAAATGTGTATGAAACTTTGAAGGTCCAAATGTTTCTATTTATAGGTTGGAAGCTTACTGCACAAGCAAACTTGCCAACATTCCTTCTTATCTCTAAAGGACACGTACACAATTCATATGTTTGAATTTTCCATATATATTTTTAATATTATTTTATCTAAAGTTACGTTTAACTTTAAATGATATGTTTTATTATTATTTTATTAATTTATATATTATAATTAATTTAACTACTTCACTCATTTGGCGTTTATAACTTCTAAAATATGGCGTTTTATAAAATAATAAATATGCTATTAGAACAAGAATATTTTTATCTACATTTTGAACCAAGTTTCATTAAAAACAGAGTAGGTTCAAATATAATGTATTTTTTATAATTTAATTATTAAATGGTTCTTACGCTTGCCCAAAATACCTCATATTTCCATTGGTCAACTTACCCATGATGTATCCTTTTAATAACATAGGTTGATATATATATATAAATAAAATTTTTGGGAATGTTACACGGTGTAATGTTAATTTCAAATGGGTCTTCTTTTATTAGCGAGGTTTGATCATTAGTTAACTTAACACTTACCGTTTCGTCAATTTTAGTGTTAGTGTTTAGCTCTTTTAAAAACTTAGCATGAGTGGGAACTAAACAATGATTTTCAAAAGAAGGTAACAAGAGATTAATTTCTTCAAAATTAGACTCTTCTTGAATTTTAACGTTGTCGGACTCACCTTTTTCGTTGTTTAACTCATGTGTCGGTTTTTCACTTATTTGTTCTTCCATTTTTACACTTTCAGTTATCTCTTCTTTATTTAATTCTTCTCTTGCGCGGGACTCCTCTTCCCTTGCGCTAGATTCTTTTATATAGCAATCGATAACTCTATGGTGTTCTAATATCCTATCGGTCACTTCGGTTATAGAAAAAGGATCGGGATTTTCAAAGCTTGAGTCCGGTTGTTCGATCCTTTATTCCTCATAATACCCATATGAAGTAGATGGCTCACACCATTGTTCTTCATTGTAAGCATATGATGGATAAGGGTCGTAATTTTGTTCTTCATAATACTCATACGAGGTGGGTTGTTCACGCCATGGTTCCTCATAATAAGCATATGAAGGTGGTGGCTCATATCTTGGTTCCTCAAAGTATGAGTAAGGAGGCTCATACATTGGTTCATCAAAATATGAGTATGAGGGAGGAGGTTCATACCTTTGGTCTTCATAGGATGTGTATGAAGTTGATGGCTCTTACTTGGGCTCCTCATAGTAGGTGTATGAAGTGGATGGTTGATATAAGTTACAATATTGAACCGAGTACGGGTCACCACAATTAGTGCAATAGTTATTCCTATAATTATCCTCCTCATAGGTGTAGTTGTAATCTCCTGAGTATTGATCCATGAGAATCACTCAGTAGACCACAACAAAGTCTCGAGATCAGAAAAAAAAAAAAAAAAAAAAACGGAAACAGAGGCTGGACACGACCCCGTGTTCAGTGGACACGGCCCCGTGTACAGAATATGTATCTGGGCGTTTTAATTAAAGTTACTGATTTTGTTGAGCACGGGGCGTGTTCAGTGAGCACGGCCCGTGTTCAAGCTTCTGTATTTGGGTGTTTTATGAAAAATATGCAGCACAGCCCGTGTTCAGTGAGCACGACCCGTTTTCAGTCTACTGTAAATGCAAAACTAAACTAAAATGCAGAAAAATGTGCGCGCGTTTTTAAAAAGGTTTTGAAAAACTGATTAGGCCGTCGATTTTAAGCTTTCTTAAAATCCTTGTATCCCCGGCAACGGCGCCAAAAGCTTGATGCATGTGAAGTGTGTATATAAGTTTAAGTATATTTTAAGCCCGTTTACACTTTTTTAGCCAAGTTTTAAATTTATAAAACACGATATTTACTAACACTAAACACACATATGGGCAAGTGCACCCATCGTGAGTGTAGTATAGTGTTGGTAAGATACCGAGGTCGTCCAAGGACACAAGAGCTTTTAATACCGGTTTATCCTCAATGTCTAATCAAATCAAAAGTTTAGAAAAAGGTTTTAAACTAAGAAAAATAAAACTAACTAAAATGCTGAAAATAAAATAAAAATAAAAACAGATAGACAAGATGAATCACTTGGCTCCGACTCGTGTATAGTGTAACCTTTGATTATTTCCGCACTTTTGCACTTTTTAAGAGATTATCTTAGTTATTGTAGTAGGCCCCTCTTTTGAAGGTGACGTTACCCTCAACCCAGTAGTTTGAGTCAGCAAGGATACAATCCTAAAGGGTTGGATTATTGAAAGATAATTAATTAGGGTAAATTACACTTTTCGTCCTTTATGTTTGTACCGTATTGCAATGGATGACCTTTAACTTCAATAATTACAGTCACAGTCCTTTATTTGGAAAACTTGTTACACCTTTCGTCCTTTAACACTAACCAGGTTAAAATTATCAATTAAGTCTATTCACTTAAGGATATTCTGGTCATTTCACGCTTTTATTTAAAATGTTTTTAATAAATAAACCAATAATAATTACATATATCCATCAACTTCCCCAATCCCCAATCCCCCAACCCTAGAACCCTAACCACCACCACATCCTGCCATCGCCGCCACCATATGAACCCTAACCACTTTACAAGATAAGTTACAATCTGATCCTCTAACCCCATCATCTCAATCCCACGCGAAAAGAAACACGAAATCACAATGAAACTAGACTCTTTGCAGATCGGGACACAAGATTCTTCGCAGATCTGAAACAAATCAGAGAATTTGCAGAGTGTGAAGTGTGTGGAGGGTGGAAATCGACGGGAATTGATGAGTGTGAACTGTGGGGAGTGTGAAGAAGATGCCGCAGCTTAGGTCTATCGATGATGTTTTTCATCTTTCAGAGAGTCATATTATCGAAATTATCAACTTGTTTCGATCAGGGAGGTTTGCTGCTACTGAGGAATACATGAAGTGGAATTTGTATGCGATAGCATTTTATCTTAAATTGCATTCCTCCTGTGGGAACATACCACCTTTGAGCTACCAATCATTGGAGGTACCTAGTACATCGATATTAGTAGTTAGGAAATTATGTTTGATTGACTTTGTTTGTTTACCAATTTATTATTATTATCTGTTTAGGAGGTATGGTATTATTGTTATCACAGAAACCTGTTACTTGATTTGGTTTGGTTTGGTATGAAACAAGGGTTAATAATAATAATTTATGTTTTTGGTGGTTGTATTTGACATCTCTTAGAGGTCGCTGCCGGCCATTGGACTTTGTTTACCCATCTAATTTTATTTGCTTTGCTTCTGTGATTGTTTAGGAAGAACCCCTCCCCTCGCCAGATGGGATCTAGTCAGATGATGAGGTATTCTTAATCACATAAACCTATCTATCTGGGTTCATTTTAGGAGGAAGCCTGAAAAGACAGAAATGCCCTCACATGAGGTGCACATGACCAGACTTAACTTAAATTTTTAACCTGGTTAGTACTAAAGGACGAAATGTGTAACAAGTTTTCCAAATAAAGGACTGTGACTGTAATTATTGAAGTTAAAGGTCATCCATTGCAATCCGGTATAAACATAAAGGACGAAATGTGTAATTTACCCAATTAATCAAGTTATTAAGGCGTATTATGGTAGGCCCCTCTTTTGAAGGTGACGTTACCCTCGGCTAAGTAGTCTGAGTCAGCAGGGATACAGTCCTAAGTAGCCGGGTTAAAGTATTAATAGTAGCTTACATATGAGGGGATCAAAGAGTTTGGACCCCCGCCATCCAATACCGTTAAGTATTGAAGGAGGTCCTACTAAATTTGACCCATGTCCTTGCAGGATCTATACACTGAACAAGGCAAGACTTTTACCAAACCGTTCCCTTAACCCCCGACCAGGTAGCCAACATACCTCCATATAGACCGTGGAGATATGAATGGTGAAAATCTTTTATTTTATATAGACAGTAAAATAATGCCAAGACACCACGGACAAACGATAAGGAAAAATCACCTTCAACCTAAGAAACTAGTTATTAAAGTCATTAATACATAACCAAGTAAAAAGCGCAAAAATATTAAAAATAAAAAGTATTACACTAGACACTTTGTCTTCACCAAGTGACGTAAGAGACTTAAACAAACATGGCCTTGATTGTCAAGAACTCTTACGATCAATCTTGGATCCCGAGACGACTCACACACTCTATGATGGACAATGGATGATGGTGGTGGATGATGGTGTTATGGTGGTGGTGGGTGGTGGGTGAAGTGTGAGAGAGGTGGTGTGCCAAGGGATGGTTTGCAATTGAGCCTAGCACTCCTATTTATAGGCTGAACAGAAGCTCGGGCACGGCCCCGTGTCCATTGGGCACGGCCCCGTGTCCACATCCTTCTCTGTCTTCATTAATTGCAGTTTGTCTGCATTAGTTGACCACGCCCCCGTGTCCGCTGGGCACGCCCCCGTGTGCATAAGCATATCTGTACTATCAAGATTTGCCTGGATTCTGTGAATCTTATAGTTGACCACGGGCCCGTGTCCGCTAAGCACGGCCCCGTGGTGGGCGATAGAAGCTTCTATAGCTTTGTCTTTTATGCTGGCACTTGGGCACGCCCCCGTGTTCACTGAGCACGGGGCGTGATCAGCCTTCTGTTTTTTTAATTTTGCTTGGGAAGATGCTGTCGTGGGGTCGGGCATGTTATGTTTGATCCTTTTCTTGTATTTATGTTAGATTTAGCTGTCTTTTTGCTTCTTTTGTTAATTTGAGCTCATTTAATCCTGAAAATACAAAAGGAAGACAAAAGCACACTTTTTCCAACATTAGTACTAAAAAAGGGTTAGTTTTATGCCACAATTGATGTAATTTATATGTTGCATTTTGCACACATCAATGCAATGCGAGAAAGTTATCGTCCATGCCTCTGGACAGCTCAAGATTCACGAGAGGAACTACACGACGCACGACTTGGAACTCGGAGCGGTCGTTTTTGCACTAAAGATTTGGAGGCATTACTTGTACGGTACCAAGTGCACAATTTACACCGATCACAAGAGCCTCCAGCATATTTTGGAACAGAAGGAGTTGAACATGATGCAACGAAGATGGGTGGAACTCCTTAACGACTACAAATGCGCGATCAAGTATCACCCAGGCAAGGCAAATGTTGTGGCCGACGCCCTCAGCAGGAAGGAAACCAAACCTAGGCGTGTTCGTGCTTTACAGCTCGCTATCCACTCGAACCTCACTAGCCAGATTCGTAATGCTCAAGTGGAAGCACTCAAGGAGGAAAACCTTCCAGCCGAATCCCTGCGGGGTATGGAGAAACGATTGGAACTCAAAGATGATGGTATTCACTACGTTGCTGGTCACATTTGGATTCCATCTTATGGAAATCTCCGAGAACTTGTGATGGACGAAGCACACAAGTCACGCTACTCGATACATCCTGGTGCCGATAAAATGTATCACGATCTCAAGATTTTGTATTGGTGGCCTAACATGAAAGTTCTCATCACTAAGTACGTTAGCAAATGTTTAACCTGTGTCAGGGTCAAGGCCGAATACCAGAAGCCGTCGGGCTTGTTGCAACAACCAGAGCCCCAACATGGAAATGGGAGCAGATTTCTATGGATTTTGTTACTGGCTTACCTAGATCCCAAAGCGGGAATGATACCATTTGGGTCATCGTGGACCGCCTAACTAAGTCTGCACACTTTCTCGCGATCAAGGAAATAGATAAGTATTCGAAGCTCGCTGCCATTTATTTAAAGGAAATAGTTGCTAGGCATGGGGTGCCAATCTCTATCATATCTGATCGTGACCCACGCTTTACATCCGAATTATGGTAAGCTACGCATAGATCTTTTGGTTCACGTCTGGATATGAGCACTGCTTACCACCCGCAGACCGATGGTCAAATGGAACATACCATCCAAACGCTTGAAGACATGCTGAGAGCATGTGTTATTGATTTTGGAAACGGGTGGGAACGACACTTACCGTTGGTAGAGTTCTCCTACAACAACAGCTACCACACCAGCATTCAGGCAGCACCCTTTGAGGCATTGTACGGTCGTAAATGCCGATCACCTCTATGTTGGGCGGAAATTGGCGAAAGCCAAATTACTGACCCGGAACTTGTAGTCGAGACTACGGAAAGGATTGCCCAAATCAAACAACGCATGGCGGCAGCTCGTGACCTTCAGAAAAGCTACGCTGATAAGCGTAGGAAACCGCTAGAATTCCAGGTTAGTGACCGGGTTCTACTTAAAGTCTCACCCTGGAAGGGTGTGGTTCGTTTTGGAAAACGGGGCAAGCTAAATCCGCGATATGTTGGACCATTTGAAATTACCGATAAGATCGGTAAGGTTGCTTACAGACTGAGTCTCCCTGAAGAACTGAGTGTCGTACACAATGTCTTTCACGTGTCTAATCTGAAGAAGTGTCTGTTAGATGAAACACTCAAAATTCCTTTCAAGGAACTCACTTTTGACGATCAACTACACTTTATTGAAGAACCTATTGAGATCACGGATCAAGAGATCAAGACCCTCAAACGTAGCCAGATACCTATCGTACGAGTTCGTTGGAACTCGCGCCGTGGCCCAGAGTTTACCTGGGAGCAGGAGGACCAGATGAAGCGCAAATATCCCCAGTTGTTCCCAGACGAAACTCCCAGCACTGAAGCTACATCAGAATTTCGGGACGAAATTCCAAACTAACGAGGGGATGATGTGACACCCCGTTGAAACGTTCTCACTCATACTAGCTTGTCAGTGGCTGCACTTTAACTTTCGGGATGAAAATTCTTAAAACTTGGGGATAATGTGACACTCTAGGTTTTCCCGAGCAACCTTCTTGTATTAGCATTATGAGTACGTACATTTTAAATTATCTTGGTGTGCTATGTGATCCTTGTATTAAGTTATGTGTATGTAATATATGTATATATGTATATGTGTATATATGTGAGCCGAGACCCCAAGGACATGACTCGAGACCACTCGGTCTCGAGTAACTCACAACAGTTGGGCCACACACATCCCTTGAGCCCATTCGGAAACCCATTAGGGTGCACCGACCTTAGAACGGGTATAAAACCCCCACATAAGCCAACATCTCCCTATTTTGGTCACTCCATCATTAGATCAAATCCCCAAACACTCCCTCACACTCACTCCCACACTCTCCTACCTTCTCTCACTAAAACCCTAACAACACCACCTCCTCTCCTCCTCTCGGGTTTGAACCGGCAGCCATCGGAGGTCTCGGATCAGCTCACACACACTGATTGGAAGCTTCATTCTTCACTACTTCACACCCTTGTACCCACACTTGAATCGGTTAGTTGCTCCCTTCATTATAGTTGGCAATGTATGACAAAAATGTGTGCTTGATGAGTGATATACATGTTTTAAGAGGATAGATGAGTTAAATGGCTAGATGATTAGTGTGATTAGTTTAATGATAGATTTTGTGTTATGGAAATGAATGTGTAGCATAATAAGTATTTGTTGTTTTGAATGTTTAAATGATGAATGATGGGTGAACCATGACATGCAACTTGTTGATGAACAATGTGCTTCTTGTAAACCGAATGAATGATTTAAAACATTGAATGATATGGATAAGCTAGTGTGTTTTGAACAATGGGTTCATTCTAGAAAGTGTAAGGATAATTCGGTGATGGTTTGCAAGATGGCCTTGATATCTAGCTTATGTGTTATGATTCTTGTTCATAGAATACATGAGTATGTGTAGGATGAACATGATTGATTGAATATAAAAACTGAAAAGATGAACTACTTGAAGATCATGAAAAATATTTGAAAATGTTATGTTTGATCCGTTTTGAGTAAGAATTAGACAAGGAAACATGTTTGTGATATTTGATTGGTTAGTACATAAGATCATGATATTGCAATTCTATTGGATAGTACAAATGCTGGCAGGTGTTCTAGAAGGATTCTGTCATCAGGTGTGCAAGTCGAGACCCCCGGTCTCGACTCGAGACCATCTAAGTGACAACTCGAGACCGCAGTGATTGCGACTCGAGACCATGAATGAACAACTCAAGATGAACAGTCAAGCTTTAGGAACTCGAGACGGGCATGTTCTCGAGTCAAGACCCCCTGATCTGTACTCGAGATGGGACTCGAGACCTGCATGATTTCGAGTTAGACAATCACTATTCGAGACCCGCTGGTTGCGACTCAAGACCTCGTGCTTTCGAGTCGAGACCGCCTGGTCTCGACTGGGCTGTCTACCTTAGTTATTGGCCACAATGTGTATTGACATGATTGGGCTACGTGATTAACTGGACTATGTGCTAGTTGCTGTTTAATTGATTAAATGATAGTACCGGCCCAATAACTTAATGGATAATTGTTATGCATGTTATGTGTTAGTTATGTGTAAAGTATACGTGACCTCTCTGTACCCAAACCTGACCCATACTGATAACCATGTTAGGACGTGGTGACCAGCGTGCTTGACCAAGTAAACTAATCTGCCGAGCAACCCAAGGTGAGTTCACAACTTTTAAAGCATGCGTTCCCGGTGGTTGGGAAACGGAACTTAAAACAACGCTATCCCCTTGAAAGGGATACAAACCTACTTTTCTCCCCTTATGCGGGACCCTTAGTTAATTACTATTTATATTGGATGCAACAAGCAATACTAAACCAAACTCTATCACTCAAGTCCCTACTACTTAATACCGATGAGTCGCCGGGGCCGGGCGAACGGGTTATTAGTTGATAGCGCTATTTAGGTCTCACCAGCCTCACACCGTGCCCGCGTATGGGATCGGGAGTGAACTAATAGACTCTGGCAAACCGTCAATGATGATAGAACATTGACAAACGGGGCACTCTACGGAAACGTACGGTCGCATAGTATTCGGTATTGTAAAACCAGTTTAGTAGCTTACTTAAGGGGTAGCTCCCCTTGGCATGGTATAAATGAGTAAATTAACTGTTGAAACAAGTTTTTGGAATTAAAAACTGGACAAACTCGTGAACTCGCCAACATTATGTTGATACCCTACTGCATGCTTTGCAGGTACCCAGTGACTCAGGAGCTTGCAGCTTGGGGATATGTAGTAGTCGTCTTAACCCGTGTGTTGGGTTCTATAATAAACTTAAAACTATGAACTTTGTTTGAACTGTGTTGCCTATGCTTCCGCTACTTACTTAAACTACTATTTGAACTTAAAACTTTTGAACTTTAATTATCATATGTACTAACCCCTGTGGTTGGTGAACATTATTACTATTATTAATCGAATGCTCAGTATAATTGGTGGCTGGATCCTGGTCAGTCGCACGCCTCGCAGTAGTACTCCGCATGTGGATTTGAGGGTGTGACAGTTTGAAACAACTATGATTTGATTGCTACTCAATGTATACTAAAAACATTAGTATCCAAAAAGCTATTTTATGGATTTATAGGCGAAGTTTTTAAGGGGCGGGAGGGGGCGGTTGTAACAACTCCTATAAAAAGTCTTAATTATTATTTTAATTGTCCAATAGGAAACCCTAATTGAGACACCCAAGTGATTCTGCACAAACCCTAAAATTTTCAGAATCATCAGAATCAGGGGGGGTAAAACCCTAGTTACGATTATCTTGAAATCTCGCTGTCAAAAACGAATTTTGAGAAACAGTCAAGTCAGCAAGGCTAGTCCAGGACGTGGCTAACCTATGGTGAATTCGTGTCCCTTACGGACCGTAAGGGATGAGGCTTACGGTCCGTAAGCCTGTCAATTTTTGTGTATAAATAGTGGACTTTGGCAATCGAATTTGGGCACTGAAACGACGTAAAAAGTCGAAATACACACTGAGTTACGTTCTGAATACTACAAAAAACACACAAGAATCACGAAGTGCTGCCGCAATACAGGGTAATAACTCGATCGCTGATACGATTCAATGTCCGGTCGATTAAACTATCCAATGGATGTTTAAGTGCTACCCACATTAGGGTTTATGCTTTGTCATTCGTCGTTAATTCGATGGATGTTTAAGTATCGCACTTTGTCATTCGTTGTGAAGGTTTTAATCTCGTGAGTTATCGTAAATGCTGTATTAAGTTACTAACCGAATTGTGTGCCTGTTATTAATTTAGGTTAAGGCTAATCAGTAGGCTAGGCTCTGCTCAATTAAATCTGCAATGTGAGTCATTCTCTTTTTATCAAATTACTTTCAAAATCATGTTTATTTTCAAAGTTATAATTACAGGGATTAAGTATATGTAATCTCCATATTACAACCGATATGTGGGGTTTTCTATACATTACTTGATAATCTTCACCATTGGACAACGAGTTAGCCAATGGGTGATATGACCATAGTCACAGAAACGAGTCGAGTGACAAATACCGAGGGTAGTTGGTTGATATAAAAACATTGTAATCGCTCTTAATACTGTAAATTATAACAAATGAGTCGTTTTAGTAAAAAGAATGATTCACTCAGTATTTCCCGCTGACAAAACATTTTTCAAACATGTTTCAGGTGCTCTGTTGTGATCCAGGAAAAGTGCCGAGAAGCACTACAAGCTTAAGGAAGTGGCTCAGTATAAAATAAAGAAACATGTTTTGTAAAAATAAAGATTTCTCCATGAAATCTCAAGATTGTAAATTGCCGGGTTTTATCCCGAGTTGTGAAATAAAATAATCGGGAAATATTTCAGTTTTAAAAAGATCCTGAAGAAACTTCCGCTGTTAATTAAATACCACGGGATTTTCTGTCCCGCGGCTCCTGAAACGGGTCAAACCGGGTCGGGGGCCGTGACAGAAAAATGTGATATCAGAGCCACTGATTTAAGCCTATTAAGTATTTAGAAAATACTTAATTTTTCTACTTGTCATTTTGTGATTATGTGATTTCTTATTTGAATATTTGTGTACAGTATGGGTAAGCAAAAGCTGTCAAACATCTATCTTAAATTAGATAGGTCATCTAACGAGAAGGAAAGTTCATCCCAAACCAAATCCTCAAATCACTCTGTAATTCCTGAAGAAGGAATATTTGTGCGAAAGGCACAATATGAGGAACCACTTTCTCCTAGTAAAAGAAGTCTGATTATTAGGAAAAGTAAAGAGAAAATAAAGAAATTCCGAGAAAAGAAGATTAAACAGGAAACCCAGGAATTAACCAGTAAATCACCTTGGGAGGACAAGTTAGATGAGAAATGGGCAAATCTTTATATGCTAGCT
Organism: Helianthus tuberosus; assembly: GCA_030545235.1. Lineage (NCBI taxonomy): Eukaryota > Viridiplantae > Streptophyta > Magnoliopsida > Asterales > Asteraceae > Helianthus > Helianthus tuberosus. The sequence goes on from CM060434.1 coordinate 149,128,030, forward strand.
ACTGTAGCAGTTAATGCAAATCTTTAAATAATTTTACCCAAGTCTTCGCACCCTTATCACCTACAGTCCAGAAGCCTTATTTCAGTAAATAAATAAATTTACAATAAAACCTAGTGTGTTTTAGTTTTCAATTATTTTGTAGTTACCCAGTCTGAAATAATATTTAAAGGTTTTTCTATGAAATTTTGTTAAATTAGTAATTATGTGTATTTTGCATAACAGCATGAGTGACTTGTCTGACGCCCTTCAAAATTTAAATCTCTATCAGGTAAAAATAGAGGTTTCCAGATATTTCAATAGGTATATACCAGATATAGAAGAACCTATTGAATTCAATGCTCCACCTCCGGAGAAACCCAAGCCCAAGAAAAGGAGGAGATTTGTAGGATGGCGGCGTGTGCGTAGGAGGAAACCTGTCACTAAAAAGATTCCCAAAATAGAAAATCCATTAGACAAAGGGAAGGGGATTGAAGTTGGGGAAGAGTCTAGGCAGATGGGAATGCAGTTTGAAGAATATTCTAGGCAAATAGAAATGGAGATTGGAGGAGGATCTAAACAAACCCAAATAGAAATGGGAGAAAGTTCTAAACAAACCCAGGAAATAACATTGCAGGAAGAGCTAGATTTTATATTGGCAAGCTGTGATACTATTCAACCTGTCAATACAAATGTTTTTACTCGTCCTATTGAAACTCAACTTCCAATCAATTTGGAACCAGCAATCCTAGAACCTATAGTCCATACCCAACCTTTAGGAATGGACGAATGGTGGACGAATGATTGGCAGTTCCAAAACCTGCTCAACAGTCCTAATTCCTTTCTTCCTCAATTCGACCCAGAACCATTACCAAATCCACCCATGAGTAACGAGAATTTAGCAGAACTTCGCCATTTTGGCGAAGAGTTAATGGATGCGGGAAATAGAATCCGGGAGATAGGGGGACAAATTGCCTGGAAATATGATGAAAGGGAGCTTCGTTTTTAGGAAAACAAATGACGAGATATAGTAGGTTTATGAAACTGTGGTTGTGTAATAGTAATAGTAAAATCAGTCTGTAAAATAACTACGAATAAAACTTTGTAAGATAATAGTGTGTATTGATGCATACTATAAAATATAAAAATGGAAATCAAGAAATCGATAGTTTTGACTATATATGTGCGTATTTGAAATTTGTATGATTGTTTTGTGTACAATTGTTATTTAATCAATACTAATAAATTATATATATTATCAGATGGAAAACGCTAATAACGAACCAGTTAATGAGGTTAATCAATCTGAGCAACACCCGGGGGATCAATATATGACTAGACAGGATATAGAAAATATTGTTGCTCAAGGAATAGCTAATGCTATTCCAGCAATAGTTGCTGCTGTTAGAAATCCAATCGAGCCTCAACAAATCGTTCCAAGCAAACGTATTTCTGAAGATAACTTCAGTAATAGGGTAAACGGAGGTGGTAATCATACTAATCATGATAATGAACCACTGCAAGCTCCGCTACCTAAGAAAATGAAAGCTGCAACACCTGGTTGCACTTACAAAGAATTTCTTGCTTGCAAACCCGCTGAATTTGCAGGCAATGAAGGAGCAACTGTAGCACTGCGTTGGTTTGAGAAAACCGAGGCAGTGATTATAATCAGTAAATGTGCCGAAAACGACAAAGTTATGTATGCGTCAAATCTATTCAAAGAAGGAGCGCTAGAATGGTGGAACACGGTATTACAAGCTAAAGGAAGAAATAGGGCCTATGCCATGAATTGGGACGAATTTAAAAATCTTATAGAAAGAAAATTCTGTCCCGAATATGAAAAAGAACAAATGGAAAATAAGTTCCTAAACCATCGGATGATAGGTGTAGACTGTCGAGGTTATACTTCGACATTCTTCGAATATGCTAGAGTGGTACCAACACTGGCTTCGCCAGAACCGGTACTCATTTCTCGCTATATCTGGGGATTGATTGGTGAAATCCGCAATATCGTTAAAGCTACGAGACCTCATACTATTGACGATGCAGTGGAATTAGCCAACACCCTAACTGATGAACTGGTACGCACACGATATGAAAACAGGAAGAAGGAATTGGCTCAGAAAATTACCCAAGGATTTCGTACGGGTAATAATAGCAGCTTCAAGAAAAGAGGAACAGGGCAATCCTCAACTTTGCCATTCTGCAAAAATTGCAAAAAGAAACATTATGGAAGATGTAGTATAACCTGCAATTTTTGTAAAATGGTAGGACATCGTGAAGAAGACTGCAGAAAGAAAACAACGATCTGCTATAACTGTGGAGAAAAGGGACATTTTAAACCAGAATGTCCTAAATTGGTCAAACCAACAGACAACAAAACCAAGACAGCCGACGGAGCTACCAAGAAGAATGTTCAAGCCTTTCAATTAACTACTCAGGAAGCCAAGATGGTTTCTGACGTGATAGCTGGTATGTTCCTAGTTCACAACATTTACTCAAAAGTATTATTTGACTCTGGTGCAAACCAAAGTTTTATCAATACTTCATTCTGCCAAGCTCTTAATTTACCCTTAACCAAACTTAGGCAAATTTTTACAGTCGAAACGGCAGACGGAAATTCTGTTAGCATAGATAAAGTTTTGCAAAAGGAAAATATAGAACTCTCAGGTTATAAATTCTTTGCAAACCTATTACCTATGAAATTGGCCGAATTTGATGTTGTGTTAGGAATGGATTGTTTAGTAGCCAACCATGCTCGAATCCTTTGTGATAAGAATTCTGTAGAAATTCAAGCACCTACTGGTGAAATAATCACGATTACAGGAGATAAACCACGTAAGCCCATGAAGTTCATATCAGTAATGAAAGTTGCTAGTTATGAATGGAAACAAGGAATAGTATACATGATTTCAGTAATAATTAGTACTAAGGGTAAAGAACTTGAGGAGATTCCTGTAGTCTCAGAATACCCAGATGTATTCCCAGAAGATTTACCAGGATTACCACCAGATAGGGAAGTAGAGTTTAGGATTCATCTAATTCCAGGAACTATACCGATAGCCAAGGCACCTTATCGGTTAGCTCCCACAGAAATGTTAGAACTAAAGAAACAATTAGATGAATTACTAAGTAAAGGTTTCATACAACCTAGTTCGTCCCCTTGGGGAGCACCAGTGTTGTTTGTAAAGAAGAAGGATGGTTCTATGAGAATGTGTATTGATTATAGAGAATTGAATAAGGTTACAATTAAGAATCGATACCCGTTACCTAGGATTGATGATCTATTCGATCAACTCCAAGGAGCTAGGTATTTTTCTAAGATCGATTTACGTTCCGGATATCATCAATTAAAAGTACAAGAGGAAGACATACCTAAAACTGCTTTCAGGACTAGGTATGGTCATTACGAGTTTACAGTCATGCCCTTTGGGTTAACGAATGCTCCTGCTGCATTCATGGACATGATGAATAGAATCTGTAAACCGTATTTGGATAAATTTATAATTGTTTTTATAGACGATATACTTATTTATTCCAAAAATCAGGAAGAACATTGCCAGCACTTGCATGCACTCTTAACTTTGTTAAGAAAAGAAAAGCTTTATGCCAAATTCTCGAAGTGTGAATTTTGGTTGCAAGAAGTGCAATTTTTAGGTCATATGGTGAATCACGAAGGCATTCATGTAGATCCTGCTAAGATAGAAGCAATTACCAATTGGAAGGTTCCACAAACTGCAATGGAAATTAGAAGTTTTATAGGTTTAGCTGGATATTATAGACGGTTTATTAAGGATTTTTCCAAGATAGCTATACCATTAACTAAGCTAACCTGTAAAGCCGTTAAGTTTGAATGGGGACCTAAACAAGAAGAAGCCTTTAGAATCTTAAAACAGAAATTAACAAATGCTCCAATCCTAGCTTTGCCAGAAGGGACTGAAGATTTTGAAGTATATTGTGATGCTTCAAAACTAGGATTTGGATGTGTGCTAATGCAACGCAAGAAGGTAATTGCGTATGCTTCAAGGCAATTGAAAAAGCACGAAGAAAATTATACGACTCATGATTTAGAATTAGGAGCCGTAATTTTTGCCCTTAAGATTTGGAGACATTATCTGTATGAAAGTAAGTTTATTGTCTATACAGATCATAAGAGTTTAAGATATATATTTGGGCAAAAAGAGTTAAACATGAGGCAAAGGAGGTGGATGGAAATTTTAAGTGATTACGACTGTGATATTCAGTATCACGAAGGAAAGGCAAATGTAGTTGCAGATGCCTTAAGTCGTAAGTATCATGAGAAACAACGACGGGTTCGTGCTCTTAGATTAAATCTACAGTTAGATTTAATGGAACAACTGAAGCATTTTCAAGAAACAGCAATCAAGGATGATGCTGAAGGAATGAAAGGAAGAATAAAAGAATTAGAACAAGGAGATGATGGAATTTGGAGATTCCATAAGAAAAGGATTTGGGTACCGAAGCAGGGAGAATTAAGAATTAAGATTTTAGAGGAAGCTCATAAATCTAAGTATACCATACACCCTGGAAACAATAAGATGTACCAAGATTTAAGAAAGAATTTCTGGTGGATAGGCTTGAAGAAGGACATAGTTAGATATGTTTCTAAGTGTCTTACTTGTTCACAAGTTAAGGCAGAACACCAGAAACCTTTAGGTCTACTACAACAACTAGAAATGCCTGTATGGAAATGGGAACTCATAACAATGGATTTTGTTACTAAGTTACCCAAAACGAGAAAAGGTAATGACGCGATTTGGGTAATTGTGGATCAATTAACCAAATCTGCTCACTTTCTGCCTATGAAAGAAACCTTTAGCATGGAAAGATTGGCAAAGTTATATGTAGATGAAGTAGTATCCTTACATGGAGTTCCACTCTCCATTGTATCAGATAGAGATAGTCGTTTCTCATTTCTGGAAAAGTTTCCAAGAAGCTATGGGAACTCGACTAAATTTAAGCACTGCTTATCATCCTCAAACAGACGGACAAAGTGAAAGGACAATCCAAACTCTAGAAGACATGCTCCGAGCATGTGTAATAGATTTTGGTGGAAATTGGGACGACCATTTACCTTTAATTAAATTCTCCTATAACAATAGTTATCATTCAAGTATTGAAACTGCCCCATTTGAAGCACTGTATGGAAGAAAGTGCAGAACTCTAGTTTGTTGGGCAGAAATAGGAGAAAGTCAATTGTCAGGTCCTGAAATAGTGCAAGAGACGACCGACAAGATTACTCAAATCAAGGAAAGGCTGAAGACGGCTCGAGATCGCCAGAAGAGTTATGCAGACAATAGATGCAAGCCGTTAGAATTCCAAGTTTGAGACAGAGTACTGTTGAAAGTTTCTCCTTGGAAAGGAGTGGTTAGATTTGGTAAGAAAGGAAAGGAAAGCTAAGTCCAAGGTACGTAGGACCATTTCCTGTGATCCAACGTATAGGACCACTTGCTTATCGTTTACAACTACCAGAAGAGTTAGCTGGAGTACATGATGTATTTCATGTATCCAATCTCAAGAAATGTCTATCAGATTAATCTTTGGTAGTACCTCTCCAAGATATAGAGGTAAACGAAAAATTAAAATTTCTAGAGAAACCTCTTCAGATAGAAGACAGAAAAGTGAAGTTTCTCAAGCACAAACGACTAGTGCTAGTTAAAGTAAAGTGGGATTCAAAGAGAGGACCCGAATACACTTGGGAACTGGAATCAGAAATGAAGCGAAAGTACCCTCAGTTATTCCAATAAATCTCGAGGACGAGATTTTTATTAAGGTGGGGAGAATGTAACAACTCCTATAAAAAAGTCTTAATTATTATTTTAATTGTCCAATAGGAAACCCTAATTGAGACACCCAAGTGATTCTGCACAAACCCTAAAATTTTCAGAATCATCAGAATCAGGATCAGGGCCCCTAAAACTCAGGGGGGTAAAACCCTAGTTACGATTATCTTGAAATCTTGCTGTCAAAAACGAATTTTGAGAAACAGTCAAGTCAGCAAGGCTAGTCCAGGACGTGGCTAACCTATGGTGAATTCGTGTCCCTTACGGACCGTAAGGGATGAGGCTTACGGTCCGTAAGCCTGTCAATTTTTGTGTATAAATAGTGGACTTTGGCAATCAAATTTGGGCACTGAAACGACGTAAAAAGTCGAAATACACACTGAGATACATTCTGAATACTACAAAAAAACACACACGAATCACGAAGTGCTGCCGCAATACAGGGTAATAACTCGATCGCTGATACGATTCAATGTCCGATCGATTAAACTATCCAATGGATGTTTAAGTGCTGCCCACATTAGGGTTTATGCTTTGTCATTCGTCGTTAATTCGATGGATGTTTAAGTATCGCACTTTGTCATTCGTTGTGAAGGTTTTAATCTCGTGAGTTATCGTAAATGCTGTATTAAGTTACTAACCGAATTGTGTGCCTGTTATTAATTTAGGTTAAGGCTAATCAGTAGGCTAGGCTCTGCTCAATTAAATCTGCAATGTGAGTCATTGTCTTTTTATCAAATTACTTTCAAAATCATGTTTATTTTCAAAGTTATAATTACAGGGATTAAGTATATGTAATCTCCATATTACAGCCGGTATGTGGGGTTTTGTATACATTACTTGATAATCTTCACCATTGGACAACGAGTTAGCCAATGGGTGATATGGCCATAGCCACAGAAACGAGTCGAGTGACAAATACCGAGGGTAGTTGGTTGATATAAAAACATTGTAATCGTTCTTAATACTGTAAATTATAACAAATGAGTCGTTTTAGTAAAAAGAATGATTCACTCAGTATTTCCCGCTGACAAAACCTTTTTCAAACATGTTTCAGGTGATCTGGTGTGATCCAGGAAAAGTGCCGAGAAGCACTACAAGCTTAAGGAAGTGGCTCAGTATAAAATAAAGAAACATGTTTTGTAAAAATAAAGATTTCTCCATGAAATCTCAAGATTGTAAATTACCGGGTTTTATCCCGAGTTGTAAAATAAAATAATCGGGAAATATTTCAGTTTTAAAAAGATCCTGAAGAAACTTCCGCTGTTAATTAAATACCACGGGATTTTCTGTCCCGCGGCTCCTGAAAGGGTCAAACCGGGTCGGGGGCCGTGACATCGGTCGACTCTTCGAACTTTTCGCTCATTAGTGGAGAGTATGTAGTTTTCGTATAGAAATTTTTGGGTGTATACATTTTCGACCCACGGTTTTATAGAAATTTTTAGGTCCGATGACTTTCGCCCTTTCGATCAGAAATCCCAAGGTATGCCACTGTATGGATTCATGTGTCATTATAATAAACGATTTTTCTTTACTAATGATCTTTTTACTCTCGATCCATTACATACTTATAAACCAATAGTATTGCTGTTTCTTGTCTTGGATTTGTTATTTTACTTTTGTCTCAAATGCAGTTGTTTCACACAGTAAAGTAGGAGTGAATCTATTTCTGCTTCTGGAATTTGCATCAAAACATCTTTGTAATGATAAAGATGCGTCTTGAACTCGCAAGTTCCATCCACACTCACTGGGTAAGTAGAGGTGGCTTTTTTGAAGAGAAGACACTCCAATATGGGAAACGATATCAAAAGGAAATTTGACAAGTAAAGCCCAGAAACACGTTGTTTACACTAACAAATACGCGTGGTTTCGTAAATATTTCTTGCCTTTGATACATGAAAACATCTATTCGACACAAATAATGGAGAGAGGATAACATTTTCTATAGGATTTAAGTGTGGTAGAGGGATCCGTTGAACAAGCACACAAAAAAAACAAGGGGGTAAATATATAAGGGAACAAAAGCTAAAACGGCTTGAACAATAGCTTGAAACGACTTTAGAAGGCTGTACCGGCTTAAGCCAGCTGAAACGGCTCGGAACAGCTGAAACGGCTTAAACAGAGGCTGGAACGTCACAAAGAAAAAGGGGGAAACGGCTTGGCTTGCAGTGGTGGGGTCCACGTGTGTACGGTAACGGCTCGGCTCCAACCCTAGGACACGGCTTGGCTCACTGAAGGTACTCGGCTAAGTTCTTTCAACATGAGCCAAATGAAACGGCTCGGCTAAGTTCTTTCAGCAAGGAGTGGACACGTGGCGTTCTCTGAAACACCTTCAAGCCGTTACAGCAGTTTCGGACATGTGTCATGCTCTAGTTGGCGGGGCATTGAAAGTATTCATTGTGTCGTTTCAGTTGGTGGAAACGGCTTGGCGAGGGGTGTCAGTTGGCCATTTTGGAAAAGACGGCGTTGTTTTGGCTAGAATCGTGATTTTCCCTTAAATATAATAATAAAGTATTATAATATTAAAATAATAAAATATTAAAAAAACTATATATTATTTTAAATTTAAAATTACCATTCATCGTTCTTTAACAACAATATATATATAATATAATGGCTGAAGATGATGGTGTCTTTGTGACCCTTAATGTTGGTCTAGCCGTCTTGGTTTTTTCCGTTACTTCGATCACGATCGATATGGTTCTCTACTGTTATAGTCTTGTAGGGAGTAATTAATCTAACTTTTAATGCAATTAAAATTTAATCCTTCTCAAGAAAAAGGTAAAGAGTTAATTACACAAATGGGTCATGTGGTTTATATCTAATTTCGCCTTTGGGTGCTAACTTTTTTTAACAGGTTTAGGTTTTATGGTTTCAATTTTTTAACAACTTTAGGTACTAACACCAAAATTTGTTAATTAATGACTAAAATCCCCTTGCATTATTTTAAGTTTATCAATGTAACATGTTTGGGTACTAACACCTAATTTATTTAAGTTTAAATCAATTTTACAAAATCTATTTATTTTTTCTATTTTCATCGTTTTATATATCTCTTAATTAATATAAAATCTATTTATTTATTTATTTTCATATTTTTATTAAATTTCTTATTTAACATAAAATCTTCTTGTTACACCAGTATTTTTTTTAAATAAAATCTACTAGCTATATAGTTTTATGTAAATTAAATTTCTTACTCGTTTTAAATAATGTAAACCTTACTCGTTTTCAAATTTGGATAGATATGCTTGATAATAATAAATATCTTTCATGTAAAAAAAATTAATCATTTTTTAACTCGTTTTTTGTTCATTTACATTTTACTATTTTAGAAAGATATTTAATTTACATAAAACTATATAGCTAGGTATTTTGGATAAAACTAAAAAAAATTAAGCCTTTTTTAACTCGTTTTTTTTTTTTTGAAAAAAAAATATTTAATTTACATAAAACTATATAGCTAGTAGATTTTACTGGTGTAACTAGCAGATTTTATGTAAATTAAATATCTTTCTAAAATAGTAAAATGTAAATGAACAAAAAAACGAGTTAAAAAAGGCTTAATTTTTTTTACATGAAAGATATTTATTATTATCCATCATATCTATATAAAATTGAAAACGAGTAAGGTTTACATTATTAAAAACGAGTAAGAAATTTAATTTACATAAAACTATATAGCTAGTAGATGTTATTAAAAAATCTATTTAAAAAAATACTAGTGTAACAAGTAGATTTTATGTTAAATAAGAAATTTAATAAAAAAATGAAAATAAAAAAATAAATAGATTTTGTAAAATTGATTTAAACTGAAATAAAATTAGGTGTTAGTATCCAAATGTATTACATTGATAAACTTAAAAAAATGCAAGGTATTTTAGTAATTAATTAACAAATTTTGGTGTTAGTACCAAAAAGTGTTACAAAATTGAAACCATAAAACCTAAACCTGTTAAAAAAAATTAGTACCCAAAGACGAAACTATGTATAAACCACAGGACCCATTTGTGTAATTAACTTTTGGTAAATTTAGGGTTGAAAAAATAATTCTCCTAAAGTTCTAGCTTCCACATTATCTTAAATGTTTTGAAGTAGAATACACTCTTCATAGTTCATTAAACCAAGAAAATACTAGTAAATGTTGTTATCAAGACAAGGTCGATAGGGATGCCATGCCAACCTCAACACAACCCTTTTGAGTTTTGATATTTCTACACTCATTTCCCTTTTGATTCATTGCATCATTAGTTCATAATTACACATATCATCCATTAATTACTTGATTTCACATATTAACGCCTAATCACACACCACCTTTCATGTAATTCCCAACAAGATTCTTTAAAATAACAGTCTGATTAGCATGCTTGGAGGATTTATATTTAACTGTACATAATGGATTTAAAGTCTAAATTTTTTGGTTAAAGCTTTACATATTTCTATATATAGGCATAGTTAATGTGAAACACATATATCATATTAAGTAGCTAATTATTAGTTAGTGATCCAATCAGGGTTGTTGTTATGGTAAAAGATGAGGCTATCTTGGAGGTAGGAAAAAGTTGGGAATATATATAAATGGAATCTGAAATTAGTCGTAAAGAAATCAGTAAAACATTTGAATATGGACCAAGTAATTAAGATGCCACTATTTGAAGCAACCATGACCTCAGACCAAATTCAGTCACATCTCACAGCTTCTGAAAGAGAGAACACGTTAAAATAATGCAAACAGATCGAATTTGATACATCGCTATCGTTAGGGTTTTCCGAATGAGAAGAGACAAAGGTCTAATGAAGACAAAACAGAAGATAGGTATAGATGGGTCAGAAGAAAGAATCATTATATTATTAAGTAATTATATCTTCTTGTTTTCTTACAAAATTTAATGAACAAGAAAAGAAATCATGATTAATGCATAGCTTGATGATAAATCCCAACACCACTAGAAAACCAGGGATTTGTTTGTCGACGAATTTTGAATGGTTAAGTGCTGAAATAGAAAGAAGTCTGAACTATTAAGAGCCTATATAATGCTTAACCGTTCAGAGGCAAATGTCTGACCATTTCAGATTAAAGGTCTTAACCATTCAGACACAGTATAATGTTTAACCATTCAGAGGCAAATGTCTGAATCATTCAAACATCTGCCCACGAAACAAAAAGTCCGAACCATTAAGAGCTTGATTATGAGCTAAACAAACAACCCCTAAGTATATGCAAGTGTCCTCGTTGCATATTAAAACAATGTTTAATTAGAACTCTTGGTATAATATATAGTAAGGTAAAGAGTAATTATACTTAAGTTTTATTTATATTTTTTTAGAACGGCTAACACAACTCTATTTACTCAAATTCTACACGTTGTTCTCGTTAGGCTACAAGTAATTTGGTATTTAAGTCATTCTTTCTTTCTTTATTTATTTCTTTTATGAATTTTACAAAGTTTTATACATATGAACCATTTTCCTATGCTAAAAATATGAGTTCCTGCTCATTTATCATATATTTTTTAGCTCCTTATTGTACCACTTGTGGTGTTGAAGGCACATATGTTAAGGTAAACAATTATAAAGAAATGTTTAGGAATCAACATCAACAAATATGATATACACAGAAAGTCAGGTTTAATATTTGTAAATTGAGAAGTCATACAGCAACAGAATCTAAAGATGATACAGATGGATTGATTAATCTGTCATAAATATATGATAATAAATATACTCAACATCATCTCACCTAGTATTATTATTAATTCGTGGTGGATCATATATGTAATCAAAATAGCATAAAATTATATCTATTAACCAAAGTAGGAGATATTATCATTGGTAATGGTGTTGTAATCTGTGGTGGTGGATGGTGGGGTGTAAATGGAAGAAGAGGAAGAAGATTGAGGCGGTGGGGGAGGCGGCGGAGGCGGTGGTGGTAGAGGAGTTGGTGGAGGCTGTGGTGTTGGTGTTGGTGGTGGTGGTGCGGTAACCGGCACATGAGTCCCGGTAGAAAACAAAGCTAAATGATGAGTTGAGGGAATAATATTATTATGATCATGGTGTGTTTCTTGACTATACTTGTATCTTAGGATCTCAGCTCTTACTGCATTTAATTCAGCTTGTAGAGATTGTACTTGGTGTTGTAAAGCTGAAATTGCACCCATGCATCCGTAAACTGGATCTCTTAGCCTTACATTGGCTTCGTAAACAAGACTATTTGCTGCATCGGCTCTTTGATTTTCCGGTACTTCCTAAATTTTCATCACAATATAAACAAAACATTGATAAGTAACATCATAAAAACCAATGAGGTGATGCTCCATTGGCAAAGGCAGTGTCTTTAAAACACTTTGGGAAGAGGAGGTCTTGGGTTTAAGTCCAAGATGACAAGAATAAAGAAATTTGCCATTCAAAAAAAAGTTAAGTAACATCATAAAAAGATTATATACTTTTCAAGTATTAGCTTCCTAAATTATCATCACCCTAAAAGAAAAACATTTAGGCATTAAACGTGTAGCTCTTTATCATCAAGAAACTATTATAGTCTTCCAAAATTATCACTAAAATTCAAAAGTAATAAAAAAAAACATCTACCCATAATAGGATGGATCTTTATCACCAAGAAACTATTGCTAGCTTCCTAAATTATTATCACACTCTAAATGAACATTTTGACATGAAGAGTTTAGATCTTTATCAACAAGAAATTATTACTAGCTAGCTTCATAAATTAGGACCTAAGTTTAAATTTAAAGAAAAAACACTTACCCATAAAAAGATGAATCTTTATCACCAAGAAACTATTGCTAGGTTCCTAAATTATTATCACACTCTAAATGAGCATTTTGCCATAAAAAGTTTAGAACTTTATCATCAAGAAACTATTACTTTTTTTTTTTTTTTGAAAGTTAAATATTATTCACAGACTAACCCCAAAAAGAAAGGGCAGCCAAACAACCAACTACAAACAATTACAAGATATTAAAAGAGTACCAGTCGCTCCAACTTATACTACAATTTGTCGATCTATTGCGGTACCAATGAAAACTTAACACCTTTATGTCATGAAAAATATCTATAATACCTTTTCTATTGCTATTGAATCTACAATCATTCCTGGCCGACCATAAGCACCAGCATCCTACCAGAATTATCCCTTGAAGAGCTACTTTAGCTTTCTTTTCCAACCCAGCGAATTACTAGCTTCCATAAATTGTAACTTAAGTTTAAATAAAAAAACACTTACCCATAACAAGATGGATCTTTATCACCAAGAAACTATTGCTAGCTTGAAGCTAAATATATATGAATAAGAAAGCTAACAAAAATATACATACACCCACAGTTAAATTATACAAACTTAAGAATCACACTACTAGCTAGGGTTAGGACCAATTTTCTTATATATTTAAAACCCCGGAAGTTTTAGAATAAGACTGATTAATATAATCAACCACTTGAACAAATAGAAATTAGGGTTTTTGTGGTAATAAAGTTAGTGATACAAATTTAAGGAAACTAGGGTTTTAGAATACAAATAAACTTGTGTAGTACAAGTTAGTGATGCAGGAAGATTAAGGGTATCATACCATGAGCAACTTGGAGACATTGCTAGCACCAAAAACTTTGTGGACAGATGCAAACTTTTGAGGTTCATGTGGGGAGAAATAGGGTGAAAAGGGACACTCTTGAGCACATCTACGGCGTAAAAGTTTACACGCAGCACACGGTGTGATGGTGTTTAGGGTTCCAGGAATCCCTAACATATGTCTTCTTCCCAACTGAAACGATGCATCTATGTCTCTTTTGATCTTCTTCCCTATCTCATCAAATCTCTCCCTACATAAACACATATGAACAAAAAAAAAAAAAAAAACTTGTGTTAGCTTCTAGATTAAAGGGTGCAAACATCTTGAAGTTTTGTTACACTTTTAAGTTGGAATATCAAGAAGATCAAAACCCATAACTTCAAGACTACCAAGAGAGATATGATTCAAGATTCTTTAGAGAGAGAGAGAGAGAGAGAGAGAACAAGAGACCTTTCTCTGGACATTCAGGCATACTATCCGGAGATGATCAAGCTTTAGAGAGGAGAGAGAGTATGAAGAGGAGAAGGAAAGAAAGAAATACTAGTTTTTGAAGAGGGTGGGTTTGAAGAGGTGCTTAAAAGGCAAGAAAACAAGAAAAAGGAAAATAATGGGGGGCATAAAACTATATATGAAAGCTAGAAATAAATAAAAAAAGATTTTATAGTACTGCTAGCTGTTATTGATGTACGAATGATTTGATTCAGTCCCACATAGTATCATTCAACTCTCTGCAAACATGTTCAGTCTGATCAGTAATTATCATGAATCTTTCATCAATGGCTACTGATCAAGCAACTGGTTTGTAGAGAGAGAGAGAGAGAGAGAGAATTGAAACAGTATGATATAGTAATAAGGTGACCAGATACTTTCATCACTGTCAATATCGATGTTTGCGAGCTGGCTTTGTCTCTCTCTCTCTAGTTTCTTACCCACGAGTGGATCCGAGCTTATAATGAATTAACTGTTTTTTTATAACTTTATAATAACATTATTTAGCTTATCTTTGCTTCTTTGACATCTTCCTTTTCTTCTTTTTTGCTTTGACCAAGAAGAATGAATTGAATGAATATGACCTTATGTAGTTTAGCGTATAGAATCCGTCTACCTTCATCACATGTCATCCTAGAGATTTTGATAAACTTACGGGCCTGATTGTTCAGCTCTTAGTGAACTCTTAATGATTCATACCTCTTACTGATTTAATACTTAATAGTTTAGACTATTTGTTTCGCGCGCAGATATCTGAATGGTTCAGACATTTGTCTCTGAATGGTTAAGTATTAGGGGGGTAGGGATTGTTATCACTCACCACCCATTTATCACTCACAACATCCAATCAATTTCCGCCATGTCATCAACCATTATTCCATCACTCACAACCTTTTTTAGTGGAAATGTCCATCACTCACAACACCCAACAATAAACTCTCACACCCCCTCACATGTTCCGTTTACCACGCGTCAAATATATCACGGGATCCGATTATCACACGTCAAATTTGCTAGGTGGCGGTGGTTTGTTTGTTTTGTTTCACGCGTGGAAGAAAAGTATCATGGGGTAAAACCTTCCCACCCCGGGTCCCCTTATAATGAATGGTTAAGACCTCTTATCTGAATTGACCAAACATTTGCCTCTGAATGATTAAACATTAATACTAGCTCTTAATTGTTCAGACCTCGTACTGGTTCAGTACTTAATAGTTTAGACTATTTGTTTCGCGGGCAGATATCTGAATGGTTCAGACATTTGCATTGGAATGGTTAAGCATTATATTGAGTCTAAATGGTTAAAGCATCTTATCTAAACTGGTCAAACATGTGTCTCTGAATAGTTTAGTATTATACTAGCTCTTAATGGTACAGATCTTTTACTGGTTCAACACTTACCTATTCAGAAGTTGTTAACAATCTCTTACATATTCAAAACGATATATAGATTGATCATGATTTAAAACTTCAATTCGTTTAACACATATTTGCTATTCCAAAATGATATTTGGAAACTGATTTAATGAAAAGCTTAAACTTTTGGAGAATTGAGATACCTAAATCGTACTCTTTGGGTTAAAGTGAGAAAGAATAAACAAGAACATCAATTGAAAACTCGTGGTAGTTTCTTGTCAACTTCAACGACACTTTCTTCAATAATGAGTACACATTTTTGGATGCAACCAAAGTTAAATGCTCCGTGCGGATTCCGCCATCGTTTTCTACATCAAAAATTCCTTTTCAAATATTCAATTGGGCCATATGTAATGCATACATTTTTAGTCATAGTCATTTCATTTTATATTTAATAACAAACTAGAATTATGCCCACGCACGTTGCGTCACAGACACGTTAAACGCAAACATTTTGTAAGGCAGGCAGACCGTTAATTGTTGTTACTTGTTGTTAGTTTGTAGCTAGTGTACCCAACAAAGTAAGGAAAATGAAGAAAACATAGAATACAATAAAAGATGCAAAAAAAAATTCTTGTAAGTTAACATTATATGCCTAGTATAGTTGTGAAGAATAGTTTTTGAACTATGTTATAAAGTATTTTAATATACGAACTCACATGTGTAAGATAAGTGATAAGTATCAAACTTGAATCAAGAGAAATAGATGAGAAGACCAGAAAGAACTTTAAAGAGATAATTAGATTTTCATATTCTTCATTCATAATAGAAACTTTAACATAGTGACTATAAATAGCCATACAAACACTAACCCACTACTTGCTAAAATTACTCAACAAACTAACACTCCTATTTCCTGATGTTCCTAACAAACTACTTAACAAAACATAAAAGTAAATAAATAACATAACATAACACGTTGGCACACATCAATAACACCCATTTTAGCGTTATATATTTCAAGGAGGTAAAAGATCCTGATTACTTCTCAAGTATAGAGGAAAGTCAAACAAGGTATGGGTTGGCTATTCAGAAAGAGCATTTTGGCATTAGACATGCTCTCATTTGATTACTTTCTAGAGTATTTATTTGTTTACCTTGTAATTATAGGTGTACAAATATTATACTTGTATCAATTATTTTTAAATTTTTTTCACTGTGTAATAGTTAGGTCTTTAAATGTGTATATGATCTAACTTAAGTCGCGCACCAGGGAACCGAGGTGTAATAATTAGCAACGCAGTCAAGTTTATTTATTTATTTTTATTTTTTTTTTTTGAAAAATACGCAGTCAAGTTTATAGCTAAATTTCTACAAGACATTATTTCGTTTTAAAAATATATTTAAATTTAAAAACTAGTAATAATAATATAAATAGCCAACTAAATATTGGTTTTTGCCTAGAATAACTAGTGGAATTCATATGCGTGATGCAACGGAAACCGTCTTCTAATAGTTTAAATATGTAATCTATAATATATGTTGTTTTGATAGTGTGAATTTGTAAGCCCATTTTATTGGGGTTCAATAAATTTGCCATCTTTTTTTTTTCATGCATGCACGCTGTTGGATGTTAGTAGTTATTTTAAATTATGTTCATTCGGCTTAGTATATTTTGAATTTGCGATATGGGTTTCAGTAATTTGATATTTTGGTTTAGTATATTTTGAATTTACAATATGGATTTCAATCATTTGATATTTTATTAGCTTCACGCATTTTTTTGTCCAATTAAAAAGAAAATTCCGTTTGAACGATAATCAAAATAAAAGTTCAAGAAAATGTTTTAAAGCTTACTATATTTTTATCAGAGTAAAATGGCAAAATTGTCCCAGAGTTTTGGTGACTTTATCACTTCATTTCAATTATGAAACTTTTTTTAACTAAATCTTTAAGTTTTCATTTTTGTTGACATTTCCATCCAAAAATCACTAACGCAGTAAAAATGTATCGTTAATTCACATAGACAATTTGGCAATTCTCAAATTTCAGAAACGATTTTGATACTTTCCCATTTATTCTTTTGTTTTTTAATTTTATAAATTTTATTTTTATCATTAAATAATAAAATAAATATATATACATGTACACACATTTATATATTTACACACTTATTTTTTTATTTTCTTGTGTACCTTTAAATAAAAACTAATAATAAATTAGTGACGTTAGGTACGACGGAATAGTCGGGTAGTACTAATGTTTGGAACGAAAAGTCGACGAAAGAAGATGCGATACGAGTACCGAGATAGACGGGGTGGTTGTAACGGAGGTGGAGAAGAGAGAATGTTAGAAGATAAAAGGTATGAACGAAAACTAAGTGGGGATCAGACTCTCAAAATCAAAATCAATTGATGGTGCAGGACTCCTTAAAAATCCAATATTTTACACTACAAAAATAAAAATTTCAGAATATTTTTGTAAAATTATCACTACGAGCAAAAAATCAGTGAGGGTGGGCTACCCCTGGGCTAATATAGCTTCGTCAAAGTGTATATATGTATAAAATTATAAATGTGTGTATATGTGTATAGATATATTATGGTTAATTTATTATTTTAATGGAAAAAAGTTTTTAAAAATAAGTGTGTATATATAAATGTGTGTTTGTACATATTATAATTATAATTATTTTTTGTTTTTTATTTAAAGATAAAAAGGAAAATTAGAAAATAAAAGAATAAATGATTAAGTTGCCAAAATCGTCTCTGAGATTTGGGAATTGCCAAAATCTTTTATAAATTAACGATATATTTTAACTGAGTTAGTGATTTGAATGAAATTGATAACAAAAATGAAACCTTAGGGGTTCAGTTACAAAAAGTTTTATTTTTTGAGTAAAGTGATAAAAGTGACCAAATCTTTGGACGATTTTTGCCTTTTATTCTTTTTATTATTATGAGTTATGAACCAAAGAGTTAGTAGCTTAATAGTATGAAGATTTATTGCAAATGTATTTACAATTCAAGTCTTACGGTTGATAACTATATGAAAATTTAGTTTATGAGCTTTTTTAAAAAAAAAAAAAAAGTTAATATGAATCACGAAAATAAGTTCATTGATTTCAAAGAAACAAAATAAGACTCGATGAATTTCAAATTGGATTATTGCTATTAAAATGTCAACGAAAAAATAACCCTAGCATTATATTGAAAAATAAAATAAAATAAAAATAAAATGAGAAGTGCATTATTTATAATCCTATAAAAATGTCAAAGAAAAAAAAAACCCTAGCATTGTAATGAAAAATAAATAAAATAAAAATGTCAAAGAAAAAAAAACCCTAGCATTATATTGAAAATAATAAAATAAAAATAAAATGAGAAGTGCATTATTTATAATCGATGCTTGAATATGATAATTCAACTTACATAGATGATTAAAATTCATTTTCATTACATAATGAATTGGGAGAATTATTGTCCTCATATGTGCGATAATTTCATTTGTACGATTCCCTTATACCAAGCAACCCCTAAAGGTGCATTTGATTTCCTATAAATCATAAGAACTCGATGGACTGAATTCCAAATTCTATTTGGTTGATAAATGGCTATAAACTAGGGTTAGAGAAATTTTAACCGGATACTAGTACCGTATGTACGTACCATACTACTATGGACAAAACATATATGGTGCAGTATTCGGTTTTGAATAAGTTTTCGTATCAGTACTATGTGAAACAGTACCGATTCAAGACTTTTAACGATATCGTACCATATTGATACCTATCGAATATATAGGGTACAATACTCATTTTTTATGTTAGCTAAATTTTGGTACAATATTGTACCAATCTCATTCCTAGACTAAATGAGAAAGAACCAAAATTCCACATTTTTTTCATATAAATTTTTTTTCTAGAAATGAGTTAGGTCAAATATAATGTGTTTTCAACGTAAACGTTAAAACTTCACATTTCGAAGTAATCTTTTTTCCCGAAAACGAGTCTGGTGAAATATAATACGTTTTCATGCTTATTTTTGTATACGTTTTCGGTTGGTCTATGTTTGACATAAACGGGTCGGGTCAGATAGAATACATTTTCACTCGACGGTATAAATCCGAATTATAGTACGTTTTGACTCCGCTAAGTTTTGATGCAAAGGTAAGGATCGTGTATAGCAGTTAGATGGAACACTCACTAAACGAACCAACTCAGGTTCGATTCTGTTTATTTTGTAACCACAGTGTTTTAGATCGGATACATCGAAACACAGGTTTTTATATGGTTAACGCATCATATAACATGCCGCCAACTATAAACAACTAAGGCTTTGCTGCCGCAACGCGCGGCATGGTAACAATCTAGTACTTAAATTAAAGATAAAAATATGCTTGATTTTATGGTATATTCTTTTTAAATATTAGGGTATGAAAAAGTTATTTACGTTTTAAGGTATCCAAGATACAACCTATATTTTAGGGTGGTATTATATGTGTCCATCAAGCTACAGTGTTTTTAGATATGCCATTGCAATGTTTCGGAAACGTCATTATTAATGCATAGTTCTTCATGCATCAAACATCGACAATTTTGGCGCACTATTGTAATTGTAATAATATACACACCAATATAATTGGTTTAGACGCATTGTTAGAACTTGTTTAGAAGCGCACCATAACAATGGCAATGTGTTAGCATTAAAAAATTGACATTTTCTAGAAATTTATATCAAATACTCAAGGTAAATTAAACATAAATAAAAATTTTAATTTATGGTTTAATACTATAAAAAATAATAATAAAGTAGATAAAAGCTAAAGTATATTGTCTTTGGTGAAACGATTTTAATTTAGTTGTTTAATTTAAGAGGCATTTTGTAACAACTGGTCTCTATTGATTGACCTGAATCACGACAGGTGTCCAAAACTCTAGTCGGGTTAACTTGTTGAAAGTTAAGGGACCAAAGTTGCCAATGGATCAAGGATGCAAGTTGATGGACTAAAAAACTAATTTTGAAATTTCATGTCTTACGGACCATAACCAACACATGCTTTCTTCTTTACGGTTCATGTAGCCTATGGAGTGGGTTACAACCGTTACGGTCCTCATGGATCGTAAGCCAAAGCACGTGGTGGCCATTGCAGGCACCACCCGAGGCGTTTTTCCACCGGCCTGGTCTATTCACACACGGCCTTTGTCTTTTTGCACACTCAAAGCGCCCCGCTTTGGCCATAGCGGGGCGCTTTGGCCAAAGTCAACAGACAAGGACTGACTAAGGACTGACTTTGTCAGTCCTTGTCTATTGACTTTGGCCAAAGCGCCCCGCTTTGGCCAAAGCGGGACGCTTTGAGTGTGCAAAAAGACAAAAAGCGTGTGCTGGACTTTGTGTTGTTTTTTTTTTTTTTTGAAATAGGTGGGATGTGAGTCAGTTTGGTAGTGTTTTTTGGAGGAAAAAATTGTATTTGAGTTTTATAATACGTTGTTTTATAATTACGTTTTTTTACGTCATTATTTTTATAGAACGTATATAATATAAGTGCGTCTTTATAAACTGTTAACCTAGTTTATTTTGTTAAATTAAACGAACACGTTAAATAAATTGTACAGAAAGCCATAAGAATTAAACGTAAACAATCCAAAACCAACGTGATGTAAATAGAAGATTAACTGCAATATATATATATATATATATATATATATATATATATATATATATATATATATATATATATATATATATATATATATATATATATATATATATAGGGGACCGCTAGAATGAGAACCACCTCCAGTTATGAGAACCATGAGAACTACTTTCTAGCCTTTAGATCTTTAGGATGGATGGATGAGATTAAAAGTAGTAAAAATTAATATTAAATGGTTTTTGTCTTATTATGTCTTTAATATTATAATCCAAAAGGGTAATTTAGTAAAATAACTCTATTTTGTCTTTTTATCTTTATTGTTTTTTATTAGTTTTTTGTTTTATTATATTATTACTTTTTTTTTTAAACATAACTTTTTTATTAAAAACATTTTAAAATTCATATTTTTTTAAACATTTTTTATACTTTTTACAATTTAAGTTTTACGTTAAACTTTTTACGTTTTACGTTTTTTTGACGCGTCGTTTTTACGCCGGGTTTTTTCAAGCGTCGTTATTTTAACACGCCGTTTTTTTACGCGCCGTTTTTTACGCGCCAATTTTTCAACGCCGTTTTTTACGCGCCGTTTTTAACGCCGTTTTTTCAACGCGCCGTTTTTTCAACGCGCCGTTTTTTACGAGCCAATTTTTTAACGCCGTTTTTTACGCGCCAATTTTTTACGACCCATTTTACGACCCGTCTTGCGCCCGTTTTTTTTACGCCCCGGTTTTTTTCGTTAACGTTTTTTTTTTTTACATTTTACGCGCCAATTTTTACATTAACGTTATTTTACGTTTTACACGTCGGTTTTTTACGTTTTACGCCCCGGTTTTTTACGTTTTACGCGTCGGTTTTTTACGTTTTACGCGTCGGTTTTTTACGTCTTACGCCCCGGTTTTTTACGTTAACGTTTTTGTTACATTTTACGCGCCAATTTTTACGTTAACGTTATTTTACGTTTTACACGTCGGTTTTTTACGTTTTACGCCCCGGTTTTTTACGTTTTACGCCCCGGTTTTTTTCGTTAACGTTTTTTTAACATTTTACGCGCCAATTTTTACGTAAACGTTATTTTACATTTTACACGTCGGTTTTTTTCGTTTTTCGCCCCGGTTTTTTACGTTTTACGCGTCGGTTTTTTACGTTTTACGCGTCGGTTTTTTACGTTTTACGCCCCGGTTTTTTTCGTTAACGTTTTTTCCGTTTTGCGTTTTACGTAAAACATTTTACGTTTTACGTTAAACTTTTTATGTTTTTAAATTTTACGTTTTATGTAAAACTTTTTACGTTTTAAGTTTTACGTTAAACTTTTTACGTTTTAATTTTTTAAGTTTTACGTTAAACTTTTTACGTTTTACGTAAAAGTTTACGGTTGAACCTTTTTTTCACAAAAACTTTTTTACACGAAACCCAACATTTACGTTTAAAGTTTACGTTTTACGTAAAACCCAACATTTACGTTTTACGTTTTACCTAAACTTTTTAGTAAAAAGTTTACGGTTGACGTCAAAAAAGTTTACGGCCGATTCAAAAAGCCACCAGATTCAACCCAGATTCAACATGAACAACATTCAAACCCAGATTCAACATGAACATCATTCAAAAACAGAATATCATTCAAACCCAGATTCGAACACCCACCACCAAAAAAACTGTTCAAAACATTCAAACTCACCACCAAAACCCAGCAAAATCCTTCGAATCCCCCCCCCAACAAACTGGAAGCCACACAAATATCCAGAAATTAAACAAGATTAAACAAAAAACAAAAGAAACTATGTGCTGGAAGTCAAACAATAAACAAACAGAACTCACAACCTCCATTAATGGAAGCCGATACAAGCAAAAATCTGAACCTGTCCAGGGACAAATTTTGAATCTGAACCTCTACCCACCATTCACCGCCACCATAGCCTTCGACACACCGGCGCCCGTGACCCACCACAACAACCATCCTTTCACCCACCCCCTTCACCCATCTTTCACCGTCACCACCGGTCGAACTACTGGCACCGCCTCTACCCACCACCTGCTTTGCCCATTCTAACAAAACAAACAAAACCCAGATGTAACATCAAACCACGCAAGATCAGGAACTTAAACAAGATTACAGATGGGGCTGCAGGTCTGAGGGTTTGGAAGAGATGACAGATGGGTTGAGATAGAGACGGCGGTGGTGGAAGACAGCCGGTCATCACTGAAGGTGACCCGGATGGAGGGGTGGGTTGAGATCGGAGCAGGAGGATGGTGGTTGTGATGTGGTGGTGGGTTGAGATCGGAGCAGGGGTTTTTTGAAGATGAGAGAAGATGTGCAACTTAAATGAGAGAGAGAGGTGGGAGAATAATGTCTGCAACTTTAAAGAGGAGAGAAGAGAGAGGAGAGATTAGACATAAAAAGGAAATGACTAAACTACCCTTTGAGTTGTCATATTTTGATTGGTGGAGATTGGTTCTCATAACTGGAGGTGGTTCTCATTCTAGCGGCTCCCTATATATATATATATATATATATATATATATATCAGTTTGTACATACAAAACAAAAAGGTACAACTGACTACATAATACATAACAAAACACTATACAAACAAACTAAGGTATTAATCCTCGTGCGGTGGGGACGGTGGGAGGGGAAGTGGAGGCAACCCAGCGAGCTCTCATAGAGAAACGAGCGTCTCGATGATCCAGTCCTGGCGTGCGGCCTGGCGTCTGAGGCGCCGGTCGAAGTCCCGAGCCACCTCACGCGCTACCGGAGGCAGGTCAGCGTAAACGTGCTGCGGGTACTGTGGCGGCTCAGGAGCTGGCTGAACTGGTGGTACCGGGATCTCCTCGATATGCTCCTCCTGAGCCGGATCCTCTAATACAGGCTGAGCCTGAGCCTGAGCCTCAGCCTGAGGCTGGCCCGGGAACTCATCGAGTCCCAGAGCCTGTAGCTGAGCCTGTCGAGCGGCCGCCTGAACATCAGGAGGGGCTAACACTCCAGGCCTCACCTCAATAACAACCGG
Source organism: Helianthus tuberosus (assembly GCA_030545235.1). Lineage (NCBI taxonomy): Eukaryota > Viridiplantae > Streptophyta > Magnoliopsida > Asterales > Asteraceae > Helianthus > Helianthus tuberosus. The sequence goes on from CM060434.1 coordinate 149,151,898, forward strand.
GATGACCTCCGGCATCACCTCCGGATGCCAAATCAGCCCGTCACGTCCCCGAAACCTCAGACCAACATCAAAGGTACGGGTAATCTGCATGGCAGATACTGACGCGCGGCCCAACCTGGTAGACGGGACCGGATCGGACAGCTCCGGATCATGCTCGGGCACGAGCCCTAGCGAGCGTGCAATGGCGGTGATGTATGAGCCAGTGTGCACGAACCCGCGGAGCTGCTGGTGGTATGCTGTGGCAAAGTAATCTGCCAGGCAGGCTGCTAGATCGCAGGGCTGTCGTCGCAGTAGGCAGTATAGAAAGAAAAGGTCACTGAGGTTGACCTTCTCCCTGCTGGCACCCCGCGGCACGATAGTTGCCGCGATAACATGCTGCAGGTATCGGAACAAGGGGTCTCTAATGGTGGTGGCCTTTTGCCAGGATTTCCCAAAGGGAACCCTGGAAATGGCCCTCCAGAAACTGATAAGCGTCTGCCTGTCCATCATCCTAACCGCCTACGTATATAAATCAGTATCAAGCTCGGCCTCTGTGTACAAACCTGTATAAACAAATAATATTAAATAAACAAATAATATTAAATAAACAAATAATAATAATAAACAAATAATATTAAATAAACAAATAATAATAATAAACAAATAATATTAAATAAACAAATAACATTAAATAAACAAATGATATTAAATATAAAATAATAAATAATATTATTTAAACAAACCTGTATGGACAACAAACTGCCGCACACTCATCTGAAACTCCTGACCGGCGAGACGGAATGTAACCTCGTGGACTGGAAAATCCGGGTCCTCCACGTAATCCGCCGGATGCGGCGCGTATGTAAACGTGGAAAGAAACTCCCACGTAAGCTCAGGGTACGAGTCCTCCATCGCTAACTCAAATAGGCGCGACCAAGGAGTATCTAGTCCAACTATCTCACGCGCCCGCGCGGCCTCTCCCACGGTATCCAGCAGGCCCCAGTCTATCCCTACATGCTCCCCAATGGGGATGGCGCGCAACCTCGCGCATCTCCCCCTCGCCCGTGACCCCGGCGGAAACTGCAGGTACGGACATGCCGGCTCAATCTCGTCATCTCCCACCTCTCCCTCAGCCTCCATATGCTCAATCTCGTCATCGGAGGAATCCATCCCTGCACGTTGAAATAAACAAATAATATTAAATATAAATAATAAACAAATAATATTAAATATAAAAGAATAAACAAATAATATTAAATATAAATAATAAACAAAAAATATTAAATATAAATAACAAACAAATAATATTAAATATAAAAGAATAAACAAATAATATTAAATATAAATAATAAACAAATAATATTAAATATAAATAATAAACAAATAAAATTAAATATAAAAGAATAAACAAATAATAAACAAATAATATTAAATATAAAATAATAAACAAATAATATTATTTAAACAATTTAAATAATAAACAAATAATATTAAATATAAAATAATAAACAAATAATATTAAACAAATAATATTAAAAAAAATAATAAACATGAACCAAAGCGCCGCGCTTTGGCCTCGGCGCGGCGCTTTGGTTCTTCGTGATGAAGAACAGCCCACCAGATCGATCCACACGCCCAAATCAAATAAAAATCAAACAAACTGAAACACATAACTTGAACCAAAACAAGAAATGAAGTTCGATCGTACCTTTCAGCGGTTGAAAGCTTGAAAACGTTGATGATCCGGCTCAAGTGTGTGTAAATCGCACCTTGTGTGTGTGTTTGTGTGTGGGGTTTGAAATGGGGGAGAAGCTGCTCCGCTTTGGTTTAAGCGAGGGATCGAAGCGCCCCGCTATGGCCATAGCGCAGCGCTTTGGGGTCAAAGCGGGTCGCTTAGGTCAAAGCGGGGCGTTTAGGGCCTTTTTTTATTTTTTTAAAATTGTTTTTAATTCACAAACGCGTCGATAATAGTCTAAATTTTACGTTTTTTCCATTATACATCATTTTTTATTATATATGGACTATACTGCAAGTTCCGAATCAAATCGGTTACGTGTGATGTCTTATTCCGTTATATCGTATCATTTTGGTTTGAAAGCACAAGTACTCCTGTGAGAGGTGTTATGTGTATCAGCCGCCTACCGTACATGAACATGACGTATTTTTTCATTAATTGTAGTATTATGATGTATATTGTCATTTTGGGTCGTACAAGTGCTTATTGAATCTGATTGGGTCGTGTCGGTGACATTCGGTTTTTAACGTGATGTAACGCATATATTGAACAAACACAAACGTAATTATTATTAAACACATTTAACCTATATCGTGAACATATGGGGTTACATTAAGGTCAGGGGCACGATACGTAAGCATTTCGTACGCGTTGATCTGATCCCTGTATAATGTATGCCAGGCTGCTGCGCGCTCTGTTCTGTTCGCTGTCCAGAGTAGGTTTGGGGGAGGCATTGGATAACAACCTCCAAGCTCTACGTGTATGAAATGCCCACGGTCGACGAACACAACCGCAACCACCAGGTGAGGTTCCTCAGCTTCGTTTGGCCCGCCCAGCAGAGGGAAAATTGTATCGCTCCCACGCATGTCGAAGGTGTGAACAATCACACCGTATCGTTGGGCAATAAGAAACCCCGTATCAGGCATCGTCATGTAATTTTCGATATCTGCTCGTCCCACCCCCTTGAAATCGATCCGTCTAAGCAGCGCATCATAATGTCCTATGTTTTCCGGATCGAAAACCTGCCTCCAAAGCGATTCGTTCGTACGTAACTCCTTTATAAGTTGTTTCCGGATCATCAAATATGAATTTTGTTTTACTCCTAACCCAACAGCCACCGATCGAAACCCACAATGACCATCTGGTTTCACGTCCTTTATTCTAACGATGTATGGATGGATCACTTCTGGAATCTGAGATGCGTAGGTGCGGATCGCTATATCCGTCTTAGGACCGAGCTTGATCATCGGGAAATCAGGGTGTAGGTTGATCGGTTTGGTATTCTTTTGTCTTCTAGAATCTTCGGGTGATATGTACGAGCTGTGACGGGGAAGATCATCTGAGGCCTCGACCCAAGTTTCTTCCGACGGAATGTACGAGCTTTTTCTAGCGGCTTCAACCTTTCTTTCTTCCTGCGTTTTCAATGTTGGGCGACCACGAGTTTTCTTCAGAACAGCAGGAGGTTTTTTGTTATTGTTCCCTGGATTGAGGATTTGCTGAAACTTTTCAAAGAAGCTCCTTTTCACTTGAGGGGGTGTTGGATCGATCTTTTGTTTCAATTTTTCAAATTCCGCGTCTACATCGATATCCTCTACGTTTTTCTTTGCAGGCTTGAAGTCAAGCTTCTTCCAGAACACGTCTATGTGTGTGATCCGGAGTTGCTGACCTGTGGTTGAAAACAAATTAGGTGGCAAAATCATAACGAGAAAGGTCAAAGATATTAATTACCTTTATTTTCCAACTTTTCCAAACGACAGGCACATGGCAAACCACAGCTGGTAAAAAGTTGGCAACCACAGCTTGCACCGTAGGCTCTCAACCCGTCTTCCTTACGTTTTAGTTCCCTACTCAAAAGCTCAATCGCATATATTGAAACCTTTCTGAGAATATATGCAAGCATGGGCTGCTTCTTGTGGTGCGTCATCACTTTTCGGAGGCTTGTTTCAAAGCTACTACTAATCTCGGTGTATTGTCTATCAACAACATGATCAACATACAGTACAAGTTTATCCAGTGTGTTGCGATGACTTGGAAAGTGACTTTTTAGTGTTGCATGCATGCCCTCAACCCTGTTGGTCGTAGTTTGGTGAAAGTTGATAGTTTTGTTAATCCAGCATGATACAAACTTTTCACGGTACGGATCCAACCAGGATTTCTTCATATAATCAAAAACCTCTAAAATTAAAAAAAACGTAAATAGTCAGTTTTTGTTATTATATAAAATTTGAACATAATTATGTAAGAAATACCTACGTTCACGGTCATCTTCTTTCAGCTGTGCTTCAAGGTTTTCCAAGTTATACCTGTATATTTCCTCGGTCGTAGACTCGCACAATAACCAAAAACTACGTACGAATTCTTTCCAATCCTTGTCAGAGAATTTCTTCTTGCTGTTCTTATTAATATTTTGTTGAATATGGAACCGACAAAGATACTTATGCGCTTTTGGAAAAACTTGTTCACACGCGTTCATTAGCGCAAAATCCCTGTCTGTTAAAATCATGCGCGGTTCCATACATCCTACCAGCATAGACTTGATCCTCTGCAACACCCATAGGTAGTTCTCTGACTTCTCAGCGGAAATTACCGCACAAGCAGCCGTAAACGATTTGTTTGTCGACGTCATGCCTACGACCTGAACAAATGGCAGGTTGTACATGTTCGTTTTGTAGGTGGCGTCAATCATTAGCACATGCGGGAAGGCACACCACATAGTGAATGAATTTTCGTGAACAAAGAAGACATCTTCAACTTCGTTCGATATCTCATTCGTGCGCATGTAATAAGTGTAATTTTTTTCGAGAAGAATGCTTTCAAGTTTTTGCATCGGAGACTTACCGACATTTTTTTCGGCGTTGATCTTCTGAACAGCGTTGTGTATATCTTTCGGAATAAGCTTTCTAGCCGGATTGTTTTTTGTCAGCGTTCGCCAGATACTTTGGTTGGGAATGTCTTGCTCTGCCAGCTCCTTAACCAGTTTTTTATCCTCCGAAGAAAGCCTTCTCGCATACGCGTGACCCTCTAAGTTTTCAATAGGAGTGTGGTTATGCTTCGCCTTCGTCACCTCGATCCTCCAAACACTTCCGGATGATTCCGAAAACCCGATCATCTCGAACGGGCAGCCTATTTTCTTGCTACCCGTTTTCCTCTGCGTAGCTATACTCTTATGCTCCCCACCAAAAGTACATTGAAACCAAATCTTGTAATTCTCTCCTCTTTTATTCGACCTCTTAACCACAATGAGGTAACCGTTGTCTTTTGCCGTGTCTTGTACCCAACGCACCAACTCTTTACGTGACGAAAAGGTCTGCGTTGTATCAAACGAAAACGTAACCGGGTAACAGCCTTCCTCGTCAACAGACACATCCCCCGGCTCACCATCGTCACCGAGGTCCGAATATACTTGATGTTCAAAGTTGTGCTCGCCACCGTAACCGAAATTCGAATAACCTTGTAAGCTCTGTTGACAACCGTAACTGTCGTTTGGACCACACTCCTGCTGTACAAAGCTGTACTCGCCACCGTAACCGAAATTCGAATAACCTTGTTGTGCGTAAGGGTCCTCCACAGGGGTATTCAAATCCAGCGTCACCGTGTTATCACGATAACGAATGCCAGATACAACCTCTGCCTCCCTCAAGTTGGACGAGACTGGTTTCTCATACGAGTCAGAAATAGCGGTCCCCTCGTAAGAATCAGGAACAACTGTCTCGTCAGAATATTGACCGAAAATATAGTTGTTTAACCACGACATCGTTTTTTGTAAACAACAAACAACAAAACACTCGAATACCCACGTATATTTGTAAACAACGTGAAGAAGAAGAAGATAGCTTTCTGAAGAAGAAGAAACCTCAATCAGTAGTTTGCTTTTAAAAGTGAAAATTTGGGTCGAAGCGCCGCGCTATGGCCAAAGCGCGGCGCTTAGGGTTAACGACAAAACATCATAATCAGCTTTATGTCTCTCAAACAGTAGCGAATGTCTCAAACGTCAATCGAAGCACCTTTTGTCGATCATAGCGCCGCGCTATGGCCAAAGCGCGGCGCTTTGAGGTGTGAAAATAATTTTGTCCGTGTGTGAATAGCATGACCCTTTTCCACCACGTCATGGCGGAGACACACATCAGAGACACCTCTCCTTCGTCTCTTGACTATAAATAAATAAGTTGCTCTCCTGGCTTCAATTCCACACCATTTCAAGTTATCCTCTAATTGCAAGCTTGTTTATTGTTCTTCCTGGTATTCCTTTTTAATCGGTCCTACTCCGGAGTCAATTGATGTAATCAGGAGTTTTCCTTTTTTTAGAAAATGCGTTTATATTTGACATATTTAGTCAACGTTATAACGGCAGTGGAAGCCAAGTAGAAAATCATAAATTATGTAATACAATCGGATATTAAGATTCTGAGCAGACTTTCGTTGTTAATTTATATTAAAAAACATTGTTGTTGAGTTCTTGGTTTTACGAAATAAAAATGGCGTGTTATTTATAAACATAATAAAATATTAAAATATTTAAAAAGTGTTGCTCAAATTAAATTATTTAAAAAATGTTGCTTATAAATAAAGGAAATGACACACACAATGGCTTCTTGTTTGACCCGTATCTTAAGGCAAATAAGTCGCCCCTTTGTTTGTTCTCCCTAAATAACAAAAACATAGTTTTTTTTTTTTTTTTAAGATTATTATATTATTGCATGATAGATTTAGATCGTAAAGAGAGTTTACGGCTTATTAGGCTATAGGGTATGGGGTCATGGTGAGACTTATGGGAATACCACAAGGGACGTGGCCATGATGGTACACCTCCCCCTTTCTCCATGTGTGGCCTTCATGGATATATCCACGCTCACGAGGTCCCCTTTCCAATTTTTGAGGCATTTGATAGGTAGGTGCCGATGGGGAGGACGGACCATCACCACACCATATAGGATGGTGATGGAGGATGTGGTGATGACGTGGAGGGTGATGATGGTGATTTCCCACACCTTATAGTCTTGCTCATTGGTGGGCACATAAGCATTTTTAGAAATAGAGTTAAATGCCTAGTTGGTTTCTGTGGTTTGCAGATATTGCAGAGTTGTTCTCAAAACTTCAATAATTACAAAATGTTTATCTAATGGACCCCATTGTTTTTTTTTTAAATATTTTTAAGTGTTTTTGTTTTTTAGTTCAAGGAAAATCTAGTTATTTCACACACACTTAACTGAGAAACTTAACATGGGTTAGTGATAAGGATCATCCGAGTGCAAAAATTGCAACCACTAGAACCAACTCTGTAATTATTGAAGCTTTGGGACTAACTCTGCAATATATGCATATCACAGGGACCAACCAGACATTTAACTCTTATAGTTATATTATCTAATTGTTAAAATATAAAGTAAAGTCACGAATGGTCATCGTTGTTTAACAAAATTTTGGATTTGATCCCTAGGTTTTCAAAAGTACACAGATGATCCCTGTGATTTGCACTTTGTAACGCATTTAGTTTCCAATTTTTTCCAAAAGTACACAGGTGGTCCATGTGTTTTGCACTTTGTAACGCATTTAGTACTTAACTTGGACATGATAAAACCATTAGATTTGTTGGCTGAGTACTAAATGCTTTACAAAGTACAAACCACAAAAACTATCTGTGTACTTTTGGAAAAGTCTAGACAAATACAAAATTTTGGTATATCATAGAAACCATCTATATACTTTACTCCAAAGTATATTAGGCAAGGTTGATAATTAATTTAAATACATACTTAGATTCAAATGTATGAGATGAGTATATAGTTATTATTAAAGGCGGCTTATTACTTTTTTTTTTTATTTATAAACGTGTTTTGGATTAGATTATTTTCATAGTGGAAATTGGATGGATAAAATGACGATCTTAGTAAATTGGAAATTGTTACTTTTACTCTATTTACACCAATAAATATATACTATTCTTTTCTCTATGGATTGATGAGCATGATAACTGTTCAGTATTGAATTGATATCGGTGTCGAAAAATGGGGAAAATTGGTACCGTATTGATACTGAAAAACGGGGAAAATGGGTATTGATATCGGTATCGAATATACCCGGTACCAGGGGCGCAGGATTTAAGGGGCGGGGAGGGGCGCCCGACCCCCCGAACTTTTCGATAAGTAGTGTTATATATGTACGTTTCGTATAGGATTTTGTAGGTATATACGTTTTCGACCCCCTGGTTTTATAAAAAAAATTAGGTATATACGATTTCGACCCCCCGGTTTAATTTTTTTTATTTATATAGCCCAAATATTATAGCTCAAATAATTATATTTGGTAGAATACTAGAATGTATATTATATAACCCAAATCAAATCATTATATAGCCCAACTTAAAAGCCCACTCTATCAAAAAAAAAAAAAAAAAAAAAACCAAAATTCATTTACTTTGGGACATCTACCAGAAGAACAGAAGCCACAAGCCAGAACTGCAGAAGGGGGGAAAAACGCAGGTTCCAGAACTGTTCGACTTCAGCTTCTTGTTCGAGAACAGAAGCCAAAACGTTGCTCGTTGTTGTGGTCTTGTACTCTTGTTCGACTTCTTCAATCTTCATAAGGTTAAAGGTATGTGTTTTTTTATCTTTAGGTTTAATTTAGGGCTGCAATTTATGTGATTTAGATTGAAATTAGGGGTGAAATTGGTCCGAATTTTTGCCCTAAACTTGTTGAATCTTTCTGTAACTATGTCTAATTTTATTTGTTTAATCTTATTGTGATTTAATTTAGATAGAAATTAGAGTTTGAAATTTAGGGTGATTTGTTAACTTGTTTTGTTATTAGATTATGCTATAGGGGAGACGGACATAACTATAATTCTTCATCTAGGAGAACCGGGTACCCACCTTCCTCTCTCCTTTTTAATGTTTTGGTGTCTTTGTTCGTTTGTTTGTTAAACAATGTTTACGTTTTAATGTTTGAGAACGTTTTTTATTTAATATTAATGTTTTGACCCGATCCGACCCGAATCGAATCACTAACGTCCGACCCGAACATACAACTCGAAACTACGCGATAGGAATTTTTTTTAGGTCCGTTACCTTCCGACCCCCCGAACTTTTTTTTCAAGCTTCGCCACTGCCCGGTACAGTATAATATTGGTACCCAGTACTAAATGTTCATACCTACTTTTTCTTATATTTGAATCTTGGACCCTTTTTTAATAGACATATGTCTCAATTAGGTGGTATAGTAACGTTGAATAGTAGCATGCATATTGAGAAGAAAAAAGTAGTTAATCGAAGAAATTGGATTGAAAATGTTTTGGAAGGAATACAAAAGGTATCCACATGCATACAAGTTTGACTCATCAAACTAAGTTATTATAATGATAACCTAGTATTAACATATTTAATACATTAATATTCTTAAAATTCAAAGAGAAAACTAGTTATTATAATGGCTTCGTGTTTTCCAAAACTAAACTATTAGACTAGAAGGTATGGGAAGGGTCATCCCTAAGGGGATGGGCCGCCACGTAGGACGCCACATCTCCATCCCATATGGAATGGCCCTCCAAGCAATTTTAAGAGGGTGGAGGATGGGGCCCCACACTATTTATAAAAACAATTAAAAAAATTAGAGAGAGAGATAATCGATTTGATTTTAGAGAGAGAGAGGAGAGAGAAAGATGAAAGAGAGAGAAAAGTGAGCCGTCGAGAACGTCTCGAAGCAGCCGGGGAAGACGTGGACGGGCCAAGGGGGGCGGTGCCGTGCCTTGGCCGTCCCCCATACCTTCTAGTCTTATAGCGATTACATTGTATTAATTTATACATTATGCATTAGTTTTTTTAAGGATTAAACAAAAATGACATAAAATGATTTATAGATTAAAACATTTATATTGAACTTATAATCCAACATGTCCCTATTTTAGTATTTACCACCTGCCTCTAGGAATTGTGTATAACCGTATAGGCCATAGGGTAACACAGGCCCAATATCACTGTCGGGCCAATTCTTGAAATTGGGCTCTGAATGTGTTTCTAGTACAAATGTTTGGAAACCAGTTATTTTTTCGTCAAATGTTCGGAAACCAGTCATTTTTTAGACAATTAGACAAAATTCTAAGTAAATTTTTGTCATTAAACGTGTAAATTTTTTTAATGAATTATTGTATAAACGAATCTGAGTACTAATCAGTCAGTCTTTTAAAATTGTTTTCAAACGTATGAGTGTTTTCTTTTTAAAATAATGCATAACTTCACATAGTATATATATAATGACTTTGTCATGCAAATAACATCAAGGTTAGTATTTAGTATAACGGATATAAACCTAAAAAGTAGAACACATGATTCGAAACAAACATACTAAGCTAAAAGTAGTAAAAGATACACGATCGATATTAGTGATAACAAAAGTGAATGATCCGCCTTGTTCTAAAGTTACCCTTTTAGTGCTCCCACGGGATATATCCTCTTAAATACATCTTGTTTTATAAGAAAACTATGTTTATCGTTGTAAAGAACTACGGATGTCACTCGATAACACAAACAACTACCCAAACTGATTATTGATTATTTATCCCAAATATTAAACGAGTGAAGTTACAAGACAAACTTCTCATCAATACAAAGAGAAGCTAAGCTACTCAGGAAAACAAAAAGTGATACTAGTCTCTGATCAAAACGACTAGAGCTCCCAATAACCCTAAATGCTCTGAGAAGACAAAGAGGACGAATTGAGAAGAAGATGTTTTCGTGAGTTCATCTCTCTTATGTTTGAGAGGTATAGATGTCCTATTTGCATTCTTGCAATGGTTGGAAAATAGTCTAGTTGACAAGCCCATATAAATCCTTTAGAAGCCCACTAAACACCTCCAATATTCCTTCAAAAGTTCTATTAGATTACGGTTAATTAAAAAAAAATATTTAGAACTAAATCTTGTGTGTTTGTTTGAAAATGAGTATGATTACAGTATTAGTATTATTAGGGGTACATAAAAAAAAAAGTTGATTTTGTGTAAATAAGTTCAGAAGAAATCTTAACTTTGTATTTTTCAAATTAATAGGTAAAACTAAATTAGTAAAAAATGTGTAAATGTATTTTTGGAATAATCACTTATCTCTGTAAATTTTTTAAATGGTGATAACTTTTTATATACAATATTTTTTTCAAATAAAATATTGCTATAAAATTGAACATTTTTTTATCTTTAATTTGAAAGTCATATAGATATATAAAAAATGACAATTAAAAAAACCCAAAAATTGTGTTTTATTTGTATATTGTATAATACTATGTTCTGGATTTTGTGGTCCATTTTTTGTTGTGCTTATTTTTTTTCTAAACTTTTTGTGCTAAACTTTTTCGTGTTATGTTTTTTTATTAGATTTTTGTGTTGTATTTTAAGAAAATAAAAGGGTAAGAGTTTTTATTTTAGGGTCAAACTATCTGCACACCTTGGTTGGCTATATGCACACTTAGGGTTTACCTACGCTGCGTATGGAGCTATACTCAGCGTATATAAACCATGGATTTCAGAGCCTTAACAGCAATCATTGCACAGAAAACAAGGGTTCATATACGCTGCGTATAGGTCTATATGCAGCGTATATAAAGCTCCATTTTTGTATTTTTTTTTTGTGTATTCCTTTGTTTATTTATAAAAAAAAAAGAAAATTATTTATAAGAAAACAATATTATTGGTAAATAATATAAATATAAATTATAAAAATTAAAAATAATACAAATATTATGAATTATAAAAATTAAAAATAATACAAATATTAAGAACTACAAGACCTACAGGGAACCTATACGAGACTTATACTATACACTATACGATATGATACGATATAACACCCGTATAGGCCGATAGGTATGGTTTAGGTCCCGTATTGACCTTGTACAGGTCTATAAGTGTGATATCGTATCGTATAGGTGTGGTTTAGGTCCCGTATTGACCTCGTATAAGCTTATAAATGTGATATCGTATCGTATAGGTGTAGTATAGGTCACGTATTGACCTCGTATAATCCTATAAGTGTGATATCGTATCGTATAACGTAGTATAGGTCACGTATTAACCTCGTATAAGCCTATAATTGTGATATCGTATCGTATAGGTGTAGTATAGGTCACGTATTGACCTCGTATAAGCCTATAAGTGTGATATCGTATCGTATAGGTGTAGTATAGGTCACGTATTGACCTCGTATAAGCCTATAAGTGTGATATCGTATCGTATAGGTGTAGTATAGGTCACGTATTAACCTCATATAAGCCTATATGATACGATATCACACTTATAGGCTTATACGAGGTCAATACGGGACCTAAACCACACCTATACGATACGATATCACACTTATAGGCTTATACGAGGTCAATACGTGACCTAAACTATGCTATACGATATCACACTTATAGGCTTATACGAGGTTAATACGTGACCTATACTACACCTATACGATACGATATCACACTTATAGGCTTATACGAGGTCAATACGTGACCATACGCTACGATATCACACTTATAGGCTTATACGAGGTCAATACGTGACCTATTCTACCCTATACGATACGATATCACACTTATAGGCTTATACGAGGTCAATACGTGACCTATACTACACCTATACGATACGATATCACACTTATAGGCTTATACGAGGTCAATACGTGACCTATACTACACCTATACGATACGATATCACACTTATAGGCTTATACGAGGTCAATACGTGACCTATACTACACCTATACGATACGATATCACACTTATAGGCTTATACGGAGTTAATACGGGACCTAAACCACACCTATACGATACGATAGCACACTTATAGGCTTATACGAGGTCAATACAAGACCTAAACCACACCTATCGGCCTATACGGGTGTTATATCGTATCGTATAGTGTATAGTATAAGTCTCGTATAGGTTCCATGTAGGTCTTGTAATTCATAATATTTGTATTATTTTTAACTTTTATAATTCATAATATTTGTATTATTTTTAATTTTTATAATTTATATTTGTATTATTTACCAATAATATTGTTTTCTTATAAATAAACATGGAAATACCCCCAAAATACACACAATTAATTTTTTCTTATAAATAAACAAAGGAATACGTACACAAGAAAAAAAATAAAAAAATTGAGCTTTATATACGCTGCGTATAGATCCCTACGTAGCGTATGAGACAAAAATGACACAACTACGCTTGTATTTGGCTTCGTATAAGCCTCAACACAAGGGTATAAAGGACTTTTTCAGACCTTTATATACACTGCGTATAGGTCTATACGCAGCATATATAAACTATAAGGGTTAGAAATATAATTTTACCACAGGTTTGGGGTTAAAAATAAAAACTACCCTTTTATATACGCTGCGTATAGACCTATACGCAGCGTATATAAAGGTCAGAAAATGTCCTTTATACCCTTGTGTTGAGGCTATATGAAGCCAAATACAAGGGTAGTTGTGTCCTTTTTGTTTCATACACTGCGTAGGGATCTATACGCAGCGTATATAAAGCTCCATTTTTGTATTTATTTTTGTGTATTCCTGTGTTTATTTATAAAAAACAAAAGAAAATTATTTATAAGAAAACAATATTATTGGTAAATAATACAAATATAAAAATTAAAAATAATACAAATATTAGGAATTATAAAAATTAAAAATAATACAAATATTGTGATATCGTATCGTATAGGTCACGTGTTGACCTCGTATAAGCCTATAATGTGATATCGTATCGTATAGCGTAGTATAGGTCACGTATTAACCTCGTATAAGCCTATAATTGTGATATTGTATCGTATAGGTGTAGTATAGGTCACGTATTGACCTCGTATAAGCCTATAAGTGTGATATCGTATCGTATAGGTGTAGTATAGGTCACGTATTAACCTCGTATAAGCCTATAATTGTGATATCGTATCGTATAGGTGTAGTATAGGTCACGTATTGACCTCGTATAAGCCTATAAGTGTGATATCGTATCGTATAGGTGTAGTATAGGTCACGTATTGACCTCGTATAAGCCTATAAGTATGATATCGTATCGTATAGGTGTAGTGTAGGTCACGTATTGACTTCGTGTAAGCCTATAATTGTGATATCGTATCGTATAGGTGTAGTATAGGCCACGTATTAACCTCGTATAAGCCTATACTATACGATACGATATCACACTTATAGGCTTATACGAGGTCAATACGTGACCTATACTACACCTATACGATACGATATCACACTTATAGGCTTATACGAGGTCAATACGAGACCTAAACCATACCTATACGATACGATATCACACTTATAGGCTTATACGAGGTCAATACATGACCTAAACTACGCTATACGATATGATATGACACTTATAGGCTTATACGAGGTCAATACGGGACCTAAACCACACCTATACGATACGATATCACACTTATAGGCTTATACGAGGTCAATACGTGACCTAAAATAGGGTATACGATACGATATCACACTTATAGGCTTATACGAGGTTAATACGTGACCTATACTACACCTATACGATACGATATCACACTTATAGGCTTATACGAGGTCAATACGGGACCTAAACCACACCTATACGATACGATATCACACTTATAGGCTTATACGAGGTCAATACGTGACCTAAAATACGCTATACGATACGATATCACACTTATAGGCTTATACGAGGTTAATACGTGACCTATACTACACCTATACGATACGATATCACACTTATAGGCTTATACGAGGTCAATACGTGACCATACGCTACGATATCACACTTAAAGGCTTATACGAGGTCAATACAAGACCTAAACCACACCTATCGGCCTATACGGGTGTTATATCGTATCGTATAGTGTATAGTATAAGTCTCGTGTAGGTTCCATGTAGGTCTTGTAATTCATAATATTTGTATTATTTTTAACTTTTATAATTCATAATATTTGTATTATTTTTAATTTTTATAATTTATATTTGTATTATTTACCAATAATATTGTTTTCTTATAAATAAACATGGAAATACCCCCAAAATACACACAATTAATTTTTTCTTATAAATAAACAAAGGAATACGTACACAAGAAAAAAAAATAAAAAAATTGAGCTTTATATACGCTGCGTATAGATCCCTACGTAGCGTATGAGACAAAAATGACACAACTACGCTTGTATTTGGCTTCGTATAAGCCTCAACACAAGGGTATAAAGGTCTTTTTCAGACCTTTATATACACTGCGTATAGGTCTATACGCAGCGTATATAAACTATAAGGGTTAGAAATATAATTTTACCACAGGTTTGGGGTTAAAAATAAAAACTACCCTTTTATATGCGCTGCGTATAGACCTATACGCAGCGTATATAAAGGTCAGAAAATGTCCTTTATACCCTTGTGTTGAGGCTATATGAAGCCAAATACAAGGGTAGTTGTGTCCTTTTTGTTTCATACACTGCATAGGGATCTATACGCAGCGTATATAAAGCTCCATTTTTGTATTTATTTTTGTGTATTCCTGTGTTTATTTATAAAAAACAAAAGAAAATTATTTATAAGAAAACAATATTATTGGTAAATAATACAAATATAAATTATAAAAATTAAAAATAATACAAATATTATGAATTATAAAAATTAAAAATAATACAAATATTGTGATATCGTATCGTATAGGTAACGTATTTACCTCGTATAAGCCTATAATGTGATATCGTATCGTATAGCGTAGTATAGGTCACGTATTAACCTCGTATAAGCCTATAATTGTGATATCGTATCGTATAGGTGTAGTATAGGTCACGTATTGACCTCGTATAAGCCTATAAGTGTGATATCGTATCGTATAGGTGTAGTATAGGTCACGTATTAACCTCGTATAAGCCTATAATTGTGATATCGTATCGTATAGGTGTAGTATAGGTCACGTATTGACCTCGTATAAGCCTATAAGTGTGATATCGTATCGTATAGGTGTAGTATAGGTCACGTATTGACCTCGTATAAGCCTATAAGTATGATATCGTATCGTATAGGTGTAGTGTAGGTCACGTATTGACTTCGTGTAAGCCTATAATTGTGATATCGTATCGTATAGGTGTAGTATAGGCCACGTATTAACCTCGTATAAGCCTATACTATACGATACGATATCACACTTATAGGCTTATACGAGGTCAATACGTGACCTATACTACACCTATACGATACGATATCACACTTATAGGCTTATACGAGGTCAATACGTGACCTATACTACACCTATACGATACGATATCACACTTATAGGCTTATACGAGGTCAATACGAGACCTACACCATACCTATACGATACGATATCACACTTATAGGCTTATACGAGGTCAATACATGACCTAAACTACGCTATACGATACGATATGACACTTATAGGCTTATACGAGGTCAATACGGGACCTAAACCACACCTATACGATACGATATCACACTTATAGGCTTATACGAGGTCAATACGTGACCTAAAATAGGGTATACGATACGATATCACACTTATAGGCTTATACGAGGTTAATACGTGACCTATACTACACCTATACGATACGATATCACACTTATAGGCTTATACGAGGTCAATACGGGACCTAAACCACACCTATACGATACGATATCACACTTATAGGCTTATACGAGGTCAATACGTGACCTAAAATACGCTATACGATACGATATCACACTTATAGGCTTATACGAGGTTAATACGTGACCTATACTACACCTATACGACACGATATCACACTTATAGGCTTATACGAGGTCAATACGTGACCATACGCTACGATATCACACTTATAGGCTTATACGAGGTCAATACGTGACCTATTCTACCCTATACGATACGATATCACACTTATAGGCTTATACGAGGTCAATACGTGACCTATACTACACCTATACGATACGATATCACACTTATAGGCTTATACGAGGTCAATACGTGACCTATACTACACCTATACGATACGTTATCACACTTATAGGCTTATACGAGGTCAATACGTGACCTATACTACACCTATACGATACGATATCACACTTATAGGCTTATACGGAGTTAATACGGGACCTAAACCACACCTATACGATACGATAGCACACTTATAGGCTTATACGAGGTCAATACAAGACCTAAACCACACCTATCGGCCTATACGGGTGTTATATCGTATCGTATAGTGTATAGTATAAGTCTCGTATAGGTTCCATGTAGGTCTTGTAATTCATAATATTTGTATTATTTTTAACTTTTATAATTCATAATATTTGTATTATTTTTAATTTTTATAATTTATATTTGTATTATTTACCAATAATATTGTTTTCTTATAAATAAACATGGAAATACCCCCAAAATACACACAATTAATTTTTTCTTATAAATAAACAAAGGAATACGTACACAAGAAAAAAAATAAAAAAATTGAGCTTTATATACGCTGCGTATAGATCCCTACGTAGCGTATGAGACAAAAATGACACAACTACGCTTGTATTTGGCTTCGTATAAGCCTCAACACAAGGGTATAAAGGACTTTTTCAGACCTTTATATACACTGCGTATAGGTCTATACGCAGCATATATAAACTATAAGGGTTAGAAATATAATTTTACCACAGGTTTGGGGTTAAAAATAAAAACTACCCTTTTATATACGCTGCGTATAGACCTATACGCAGCGTATATAAAGGTCAGAAAATGTCCTTTATACCCTTGTGTTGAGGCTATATGAAGCCAAATACAAGGGTAGTTGTGTCCTTTTTGTTTCATACACTGCGTAGGGATCTATACGCAGCGTATATAAAGCTCCATTTTTGTATTTATTTTTGTGTATTCCTGTGTTTATTTATAAAAAACAAAAGAAAATTATTTATAAGAAAACAATATTATTGGTAAATAATACAAATATGAAAATTAAAAATAATACAAATATTATGAATTATAAAAATTAAAAATAATACAAATATTGTGATATCGTATCGTATAGGTCACGTATTGACCTCGTATAAGCCTATAATGTGATATCGTATCGTATAGCGTAGTATAGGTCACGTATTAACCTCGTATAAGCCTATAATTGTGATATCGTATCGTATAGGTGTAGTATAGGTCACGTATTGACCTCGTATATGCCTATAAGTGTGATATCGTATCGTATAGGTGTAGTATAGGTCACGTATTAACCTCGTATAAGCCTATAATTGTGATATCGTATCGTATCGTATAGGTGTAGTATAGGTCACGTATTGACCTCGTATAAGCCTATAAGTGTGATATCGTAACGTATAGGTGTAGTATAGGTCACGTATTGACCTCGTATAAGCCTATAAGTATGATATCGTATCGTATAGGTGTAGTGTAGGTCACGTATTGACTTCGTGTAAGCCTATAATTGTGATATCGCATCGTATAGGTGTAGTATAGGCCACGTATTAACCTCGTATAAGCCTATACTATACGATGCGATATCACACTTATAGGCTTATACAAGGTCAATACGTGACCTATATTACACCTATACGATACGATATCGCACTTATAGGCTTATACGAGGTCAATACGTGACCTATACTACACCTATACGATACGATATCACACTTATAGGCTTATACGAGGTCAATACGAGACCTAAACCATACCTATACGATACGATATCACACTTATAGGCTTATACGAGGTCAATACATGACCTAAACTACGCTATACGATACGATATCACACTTATAGGCTTATACGAGGTCAATACGGGACCTAAACCACACCTATACGATACGATATCACACTTATAGGCTTATACGAGGTCAATACGTGACCTAAAATAGGGTATACGATACGATATCACACTTATAGGCTTATACGAGGTTAATATGTGACCTATACTACACCTATACGATACGATATCACACTTATAGGCTTATACGAGGTCAATACGGGACCTAAACCACACCTATACGATACGATATCACACTTATAGGCTTATACGAGGTCAATACGTGACCTAAAATACGCTATACAATACGATATCACACTTATAGGCTTATACGAGGTTAATACGTGACCTATACTACACCTATACGATAAGATATCACACTTATAAGCTTATACGAGGTCAATACGTGACCATACGATACGATATCACACTTATAGGCTTATACGAGGTCAATACGTGACCTATACTACGCTATACGATACGATATCACACTTATAGGCTAATACGAGGTCAATACGTGACCTATACTACACCTATACGTACGATATCACACATATAGGCTTATACGATGCCACTACGTGACCTATACTACACCTATACGATACGATATCACACTTATAGGCTTATACGAGGTCAATACGTGACCATACGATACGATATACACTTATAGGCTTATACGAGGTCAATACGTGACCTATACTACGCTATAAGATACGATATCACACTTATAGGCTTATACGAGGTCAATACGTGACCTAAACTACGCTATACGATTCGATATTACACTTATAGACTTATACGAGGTCAATACGGGACCTAAACCTCACCTATACGATACGATATCACACTTATAGGCTTATACGAGGTCAATACGTGACCTAAACTACGCTATACGATACGATATCACACTTATAGGCTTATACGAGGTTAATATGTGACCTATACTACACCTATACGATAGGATATCACACTTATAGGCTTATACGAGGTCAATACGTGACCATACGATACGATATCACACTTATAGGCTTATAGGAGGTCAATACGTGACCTATACTACGCTATACGGCACGATATCACACTTATAGGCTTATACGAGGTCAATACGTGACCTATACTACACCTATACGATACGATATCACACTTATAGGCTTATACGAGGACAATACGTGACCATACGATATGATATCACACTTATAGGCTTATACGAGGTCAATACGTGACCATACGATACGATATCACACTTATAGGGTTATAAGAGGTCAATACGTGACCTAAACTACGGTATACGATACGATATCACACTTATAGGCTTATACGAGGTCAATACGTGACCTAAACTACGCTATACGATACGATATCACACTTATAGGCTTATATGAGGTCAATACGTGACCTAAACTACGCTATACGATACGATATCACACTTATGGGCTTATACGAGGTTAATACGTGACCTATACTACACCTATACGATACGATATCACACTTATAGGCTTATACGAGGTCAATACGTGACCTAAAATACGCTATACGATACGATATCACACTTATAGGCTTATACAAGGTTAATACGTGACCTATACTACACCTATACGATACGATATCACATTTATAGGCTTATACGAGGTCAATACGTGACCATACGATACGATATCACACTTATAGGCTTCTACGAGGTCAATACGTGACCTATACTACGCTATACGGTACGATATCAAACTTATAGGCTTATACAAGGTCAATATGTGACCTATACTACACCTATACGTACGATGTCACACTTATAGGCTTATACGAGGCCAATACGTGACCTATACTACACCTATACGATACGATATCACACTTATAGCCTTATATGTGGTCAATACGTGACCATACGATACGATATCACACTTATAGGGTTATACGAGATCAATACGTGACCTATACTACACCTATACAATACGATATCACACTTATAGGCTTATACGAGGCCAATACGTGACCTAAACTACGCTATACGATACGATATCACACATATAGGCTTATACGAGGTCAATACGGGACCTAAACCACACCTATACGGTACGATATCACACTTATAGGCTTATACGACGTCAATACGTGACCTAAACTACGCTATACGATACGGTATCACACTTATAGGCTTATACGAGGTTAATACGTGACCTATACTACACCTATACGATACGATATCACACCTATAGGCTTATACGAGGTCAATACGTGACCATACGATACGATATCACACTTATAGGCTTATACGAGGTCAATACGTGACCAATACTACGCTATACGGTACGATATCACACTTATAGGCTTATATGAGGTCAATACGTGACCTATACTACACCTATACGTACGATATCACACTTATAGGTTTATACGAGGCCAATACGTGACCTATACTACACCTATACGATACGATATCACACTTATAGGCTTATATGAGGTCAATATGTGACCATACGATACGATATCACACTTATAGGCTTATACGAGGTCAATACGTGTCCTATACTACGCTATCGATATGATATCACACTTATAGGCTTATACGAGGACAATACGTGACCTAAACTACGCTATACGATAGGATATCACACTTATAGGCTTATACGAGGTCAATACGGGACCTAAACCACACCTATACGATACAATATCACACTTATGGGCTTATACGAGGTCAATACGTGACCTAAACTACGCTATACGATACGATATCACACTTATAGGCTTATACGAGGTTAATACGTGACCTATACTACACCTATACGATACGATATCACACTTATAGGCTTTTACGAGGTCAATACGTGACCATACGATACGATTTCACACTTATAGGGTTATACGAGGTCAATACGTGACCTATACTACGCTATACCATACGATATCACACTTATAGGCTTATACGAGGTCAATACGTGACCTATACTACACCTCTACGATACGATATCACCCTTATTGGCTTATACGAGGTCAATACGTGACCTATACTACACCTATAAGATACGATATCACACTTATAGGCTTATACGAGGTCATTACGGGACCTAAACCACACCTATACGATACGGTATCACACTTATAGGGTTATACGAGGTCAATACGAGACCTAAACCACACCTATCGGCCTATACGGGTGTTATATCGTATCGTATCGTATAGTGTATAGTATAAGTCTCATATAGGTTCCCTGTAGGTCTTGTAATTCGTAATATTTGTATTATTTTTAATTTTTATAATTCATAATATTTGTATTATTTTTAATTTTTATAATTTATATTTGTATTATTTACCAATAATATTGTTTTCTTATAAATAAACATGGAAATACCCCCAAAATACACACAATTAATTTTTTTTTTATAAATAAACAAAGGAATACACAAAAAAAAATGCAGCTTTATATACGCTGCCTATAGATCCCTACGCAACGTTTGAGACAAAAATGACACAACTACCCCTGGATTTGGCTTCGTATAAGCCTCAACACAAGGGTATAAAGGACTTTTTCAGACCTTTATATACGCTGCGTATAGGTCTATACGCAGCGTATATAAACCTTGTGAAAAACTTATGCTTCAAACCTACCAAAATGGCCCTAAACTTCAGATGGTTTATATACGCTACGTATAGGTCTATACGCAGCGTATATAACCCTTATTTTCTGTGCAATGATTGCTGATCAGGCACTGAGATCTATGCTTTACCTACGTTGCGTATAGGTTTATACGCAGCGTATAGGTTTAACCCTATACGCTCCCTATACGCTGCGTATAGACCTATACGCAGCGTAGGTAAACCCTGATTTAATTAGGGTTTGGTGTGCCAATAGGCACAACCTTATTTTAGAACCAAAATGTTCTTTAATTTTAGGCATAAGAATGTCACATGTTATCATTACATTCATTCTTAGGGGTTGTTTGGTAGCCTCCTAATATTAAGGGGTTTTCTTTGAATCAATCAGCATAATGTGTTTGGTTCACAAGAAATAGACATTTGAATCTTGCACTAAGTCTCTTACCCATTTAGTTTTAAATGATGTTAAATAAAATTTTTACCCTTTTATCCCTTAACCTGTGTTCAAAACCCTCACCAGACAAATAACGCACCATCTCCTTGACATACCACCACATTGGGTACTCGTACTGGCTCAACACTTACTAGTTATTGGTTCAGAGTCTCTTACTCAAACAAACTTTTTACTAACTTAGCACTTACTGAGACAAAGTTACCAAACAACTCCTTAAACTACTTAGGGAAAACATACCTTTTAATTTATTTGCATATCAAAAACGGTAGTAAAGTCAAATTCTATTAAATAATTTAGCTACGGTAGTAAATTCAAATTCTGAAAGATATTTTAGCTAGGTTAACTATGATAGCTAAATATATTTTGAACTTGGAAGAAGTAAGAATAAAATATGACTTCTAACACAAACTGAATTACCTCCACGCTACGAAATGTTGATTTGAAAAGAGTCAAAACGCATTAATTGCTAACTACAATATGTAAATGGATTTGAGGTCCTCAAACCAAGAGCTTAGATAACTATAATATTTTTTACTAAATTAGTTTAACTATAAAATACATATTGTCATGCTTATTGGATAAACCTACATTTGAGTTTAATTTTCCCTGTATATTTCATCATATTCAACATATGTGGCTAATGAACACTTGATATGATGATAAACGATCTTGACGTATAGGTTGATGTTGTCCCTTGGATGCATTTGTAAAACACAAGATTTTAGACCAGTGTATCATTACTCATTTTTAAAAACTATTTCATTTCAATACGCGTAATATTTTTTTTGAATGCCGACTTTCTTGTATTAGGTTATTGCACTTTTCAAATTGGTGAGCCTCCTTGCCCCGCTCCGGCCAGGCTTTATTATCTTAACTGGGTTCACGCTGGCTTCAGAGTTTGGCTTGGACGTTCCTCCGGGAAACCATACCGTTGGCTGCCTCTTGACAGTCGTTGTGGCACCATAAGAGCATAACTCTCTGGCGTAACACATGGTGAGACGAAAACTAGGGTGGGCTTAGGATATAGTTTGGCACCTCTACAAGTAGGCTAGACTCTATCTATCATTGCCTAATTAACTAAAATAACATAAGTGGAAATTGAACTTGGATATCCATTAGAGAACCCAAATTTTCCTACCACTAGGCTACAAGTGGTGGATCAATACACGTAATATTTCATAAATGTTTTTGTTACTTGAAATCAATCACACAAGTGAAAGATTACATGTATCACATGTGTTTCGTCATTTCCCATTAACATTTGTGGCAACATAGGTTTGGGGAGCCATTACTAGCATTCCACACAATAAATAATTATACATCTTTGCTCTATGGATATGTAAGCACTTATTCAGAAAAAATTATTACCGGTATCATGTCTTTGTTTTAGATATCAATAACTACGAACTTTTCTCAGTGTAAGCCCTTTTTTCAATATTTTTTTGTAACTGCTATCATGTATCTATTTTAAATGTCAATAACTAACAAAATTATTTGTACCATCAAAATGAACCAAAATTACAATAATAACGTAGACTTTATATTTAAAACATACTTGACAAATATTACATAAATATATGTAAGAATTAAGCTAAGACCTAAAACAACTCTAAAGTTGGTTCCCAAATCCTTTTTAAAGAGAGAAGTAGAAAATATTTGTGTTTATGAGTTTTTAATAAAAGGGAGTGGAAAGAAGATAGAAAAAAATTGCATCTCTAAGTGGAAAGAAAATAAAGGATTAATAATTTTCGCACCTAACTTTCCTCCGGAAATAAATAGATTTGGAGATAATTTTATTTTAAATAATCTTTCCTCACAAAATGTTTCTTTTCTTCGAACTTTCCAACACCATATTACATTATATTTTTTTTAACGATAAATTTGGATCATTGACGGACTATTGGAGTATCATCATGCTATTAGCGAAACCACCCGATCATATTCATCGCAATAATGCCTAATATTTCTTATATACAAATTCATGAGTAACCCAATAAATATGATAAAAACTCTCTTATGGGAATCGAACCATATATCCTTTTAACCAACTGGGGTAGCCCAGTTGGCCACCGACACCCACCTCTTCCCAGAGGTACCGGGTTCGAGTCTTGGGATTGGCATATGTCGCCCAGGGTAAGTACTCGGCAATGAGAATTCACCGCGGAGCTAGCTTGGTCGGGTAGCGGCTCCCGGAGTGGGATCACTCCGGCGGTTAGGAGGACCGTGCACTACCCCCCCCCCCCCCCCCACCCCCCACATCATATATCCTTTTTTTTTTCTTTTCCTTTTTTCTATAATTTCCCCTCTCTCCTTAATTTCTTTGTTCTTCTCTTCTTTCATTCATTAAACTCCGGGAACACAATTTAAGATCCTCCTATTCGTCTTGTTTTGTGCTTAATTACCGTGTAATAGACATACATAATGTTACTAAATTATCATATACATATTTGAATAAACTTGTAACTAATGCTATCACACTTAAAACTGAACCAAAATTTTGAGTGAAAATCCTAACCAAAAGAGAGACTTTAGCTGAGACCGTTTGTAAACGATAAACATATGTTTTTAATTACTAAAAACAGACTACTTGCATACTTTTAAATGACTAACATATGTTTCATAAAAATAAGGTGTTTCAAACCATTATTTGTTCCAAATTATTTATCTCACACAAGATAATATACATAAAAAGCAAATTCACAATATAGTTCCTAGTAATTTGTTCAAAACCATTTATTTCTACATTTTTTTGCATGAACATGCAAATACAAGAGAGTGAGAAACAATGATTCCAAAGTTCATTAACCCATGAACATTTAATCCAAAAAAAAAAAAGATAGATCTTTGAATTCTCATCATGCCTTACCATTACGTACAAACGATACCATTGCTTTCTTCATCTTTTTAATCCTGTAACTTCTCTTAAACTCACCCAAACACAGCGTAGAAGTTGGCGAATCACCCGAATGCTCCTTCTCGCCGGATAAATCGTTCTCCAACCCAAACTTCATTGGAGTTGATTGCCAAGAATGGAAGTGCGACGAGGAAGAGGAGGAAGAGGAGATGGAAGACGATGACAGAGAGGATGATGGCGGCACCGCAATGTTCTTTTTTCGGGATGAATGAAGAAAAATGGTACGGAAAAACCCGGATCTTGTTGAAGAGTGTTGGTTGGTAACTTGCATTGATGAGTTGTACTTTTGATAGTACGACGGTGGGGGAGTGAGAGGGGGGAGAGATGATTCGGCGAGTGCATGCTTCGGGGTACCAGGTTGGGACTCCCACATAAACGGCACAGATCCTGCTGATGCACTCCCGTAGTACAACACTCTAAACGACTCACCAATTCCATTGTTGGTTCTTTGTGGTTGCTTGGTTTCTAGTGTTTTGGGTGGTCTAACCTTAGATGTATACATTGTATTCTATGTGTTTGAAATTGATTTGAATGCTATGAAAGATGATGGGAGTAGATTTAAAAAGAAAGACACATGTAGAAGCTTTTATTCATGAATATAAAGATGAGAGAGTAGATTTAAAGAGAAAGACACTTGTAGAAGCTTTTATGCATGAATATATAGTCTTGTTTATATGCTCCTACCTATTTACAAGTTTTGATGCACATACAACATTTCAAAGTACAACTTTTAAAATCTTGAATTTGTTTAAAAATAGAGAAAAATCAGACTTGATTCAAATTGCTAACTTTCAAACTTTAAACATTTATTTAAGAAGTAATTTTATCTGTTCTTGGAAATTGTCATTATCCATTATATAAAAGTAATTTTATCTGTTCTTGGAAAGATTATTGAATTGAACTAATTTGTTACATGTTATTATATTGTGTGTGCATGTGTTAGTTATATCATAATTGTTCTATTGAATTTATTATCCAGCGAATAAGGATCGAGTGGTTGTTTCCATAAATATTAGATGAACAATATTCTATAATAATAAGAAAAAAAGTATCTTCTATCCACGTCTAGCTTTAAAATATTACTCCTCTAATGGCCGATGTCAAATATAAGGAGCTTAAATCGCTAGACCAACCAAATATTAAATGATTCTCTCACTAATTTTGTTATCAACTGATCTAAAGAATTAATTACTTTTTGAGTTCTTGTGTTTTAGTAATTTTAACCACTTGAATTTAAAATCAAAAAGTTTAACGTTCTAAGTCATTAACCGCTTATTTTATAACCTTTTTAAGCCTAATTTGTTAACACTTGTACTTTGATTTTGGACTCAAATGGTTAAAATCACTAAAACACTAGAACTCAAAATGTTATAAAATGAGCAGTTAGGGATTTGAAGCATTAATTTTTTTGATTTTAGACTCAAGTAATTGAAATCACCAAATGACATAAAATCAAAAAGTAATTTACTCCAATATTTATACGTAATACGTGTAAGTGTAACCATTTTTTATATTATTTGAAAAGTTTCCTTTAAAAAGAAGAAGTAAAATAATAGCAAGAAACAACTACACACCTTAATTGTTCGATCTACATCTCAAGATAATCATATTTTACATCAATGATGGCTCGTTGGTCCATTACCTGCCATGGCACCGATATATATATATTTTTTGTTTTATATGAGTATAATAATAAGTATAATTGAGAAAGTGCATTTAGTGAGATCATAAATATGACATGTACGTCCACGTGGTCCAATGATCAGAACTCGTAGCAATTGTTACTTTCATATTTGTTGTCCGTCAATAAATATGTTTAAAAAGTCTTATACTTGTGCACCAAAATAGTGAAATACATCTAGGGACATCGCTATACATTGATATTAATTCCATCTTAGCCGCTAAGGTAACGACACAGTTTTTCTACATGTTTCCAAAGGATAATAATAGAACTTGTCCATTTTCACGTTTATAAACAAAATTGCAATATGCCTATATTTGTAAGAAAAAAGAATAAAATAAATAGTAAGAATTTTAGTTCTTATTAGGGACAATGAATTTAAATAACTCAAACTTTCACCTATTGGTCAATAGCACTCCCAACTTTTAATCTGTACCACACCATTCCCAACTTTCAACTAATCTAGTGTCATGTCAGTTGGCACGTCATCTAAAAGCCAAGTCAGATGCCATGAAATCAAAAGGCCATGTCAAATGCTACATCAACTGACACGTTCCCAAAAAATTCCACGTCCGATGCCACATCACCACACAACTGCCACATCAAACAAAAAAAATTTAACTGGGTTAGGGTTCAGTTAGTTTAGAAGTGTTATTGGCCAATAAGTTGAAAATTGAGAGTGGTGTGATACAAATCAAAAGTTAGGAGTGTTATCGGCTAATTGATGAAAGTTGAGGTTATTTAAATCCAATATCTCTTCTTATTATCATATACATGTATCCACTCTTATTTATTTATGCAATAGAACTTGTGCTTATTTTTTAAAGCAATAGGAAATGCAATAGAACTTGTGCTAATTATTTTTTGAAAGCAATAGGAAATTTATTACAAACCTTAGAATGGTCTTATTGGTTATTATTAATTTGACTTCCCTTCAATTTAAGACTTAAGGTTTGTTCAGTTTAATGGTATGAGTCTAAAATCTTATTTTTTTAACATATCATGCCGTAACTCTCACATGATATGTTAAAAAATTAATATTTTGAACTCATCTAGTTAAACCGTACTTAACTATTTTCAAGTAAAAAAAATTGAAGTGTATTATGGCAGTAAAATCGAAGTATTCCTACTAGATGATGTATTGGAGTGTATTATATATGATTCTAGGTCGATGCTAGAAGAGGCAACTATTTTCATATAAGAATTTTCATCGCCTTTGAAAACAAATTGTAGCTGTTTGTGTATACGTACAACTGTACAAGTGCAAACAGGTTGACAAAATTTTATATATCTAATATGGCCAATGAGCTGACGCTAGAGTGGTAAAGGTAACTACTAACATGCTTGGTGTTCTGAGTGACACCCAGGTTCAATTCATGTCGTCCTCCTCATTAGTTTCTGCGGCATCTGGTGATGATGGGAGACTAGGCGAAGATTGCTAGTTTGATCCTTGAACTGAGCGGGTTTTACCTCACCACACTGTCGTGCTTTCAGGCAACTGTTCATGGGCTTCGGCGTTAAGTGAAGGTTTTCCCCGGTTCAGATGCGAGTGTATCTAGTTCGATCGTTGAACTGAGTGGGTTTACCTCACCGCACTGTCGTGCTTTCGGGCGAGTGTTCACGGAGTTCGGCCTTAGGTGAGGGTTTCCTCAGTTCGTAAGCGAGTGTATCCCGATATGATGAATTTCGTTAAAAAAAAATAACTACTAACATGAGTCATATCAAAATATTTTAACATTAAAATTGCTAAATTCTTGTCTCAAACTTTAATTTGTTGCTATTAAATTTCTATTTAATTTCCATGTCGGGGCTGTTGTAGTTGTACCTATCTGCCTTAAACTTGAGAAAAAGAAGGTACAAATTCATAAATAGTTCAAGCTTACATTTAAGGTTTTAAATCCCTAGTAACTTACTTTAGACAGTTTGAGTTTATTCTCATTAAACCAATTATAAAAATCTACTTTTGTATTTATATATTGACTACGAGATCCCCGTTGGTAATATCTTTCAACAGTCTACCAATAGAAAATAAAAAGTAATTTGTTATAATACAATCTAAAAAAAATTTGTTATAATACAATCTACCAATAGAAAATAAAAAGTAATTTGTTATAATATGTTGATAACAAACAGCATAGAAGTTAATTTCCTTCAAACCACCAAATTAATTATCAACGTCAATCTCGATCATCGCCTTGTACTCGAACATTGGCTCAACGCATTTTCTCTAACCTTCTTACCCTGAAAAAGTAATTGACATTATCATTTTTTATACATGAAAAAGAATATATTTAATATTCGAATTAATAGTTATACGACCTGCTAGGCTTAATAAAAAACTTACAAATGAAAATGTGAGTAGAAATTAAAAATGTATTCGAACTAGTAACGATTTGAGCGGAGGTCACATGTGACACGTCCCACATTCTCAACTCGAAACACCTATGAATTTATAAAACCTTCACAATAAAACTCACATTAAATTAATTATATGTTTTTTTATTAAAAAATTATACATTAACACACTTATATGTAGTGCATGACAAATATAAATTTATACGTTAAAACACCTATACGTAGTTTATGACAAATACTACCTCCGTCCCATTAAAAGTGTCCTATTTTGAATTTTCAAAGTCTTTATTTATAAACTTTGACTTTAATTATATATTTTTTGTGTTATATAAAACTTGATGAAAATTAACCCGATAAAAACACTTGTAAAACACACTCAAATCATATAACTTTCATCAAGTATTATCTAACACAAACAAAATTATTTAAGGTCAAAGTTTATAAATAAAGACTTTGAAAATTCAAAATATGACACTTTTAATGGGACGGAGGGAGTATAAATGAAATAGTTATAATGTTAATTAATCATTTTACGTATAATAACTGAAACTATTATTGATTTATATTAAAGGTTATAATATGATATGTTACAAATGATTGTATTTTGTTATTGATATAATTTTCACATCACTATTATTTATATCTTTGATTTTCACATGCTTTCTTTAGAAAAAATAATGTACAAGTTACCAAACTATAGTTACATAGAAAACTTTATTTGATAGTAATTTGTTGTGCCCAAAAAAATTGTAAAATGAATATTTACCGGTACAACTTACTTTACAAACCTCATTTATTCATACAACACTTACCTTTAGTTATTTGTATTGTACATATTAGTAAATAGCATATCTAATATTATCATCTACCCAATCCTCTCGTATATCTTTATGCATATCGTGTCGTTGTCAAATTTAATTAGATTCTCAAATTTATTTCTCTTTGATGTGTGTATCATGGTGAAATATAGCCCAGACACATTGTTTTCGCTCATAAATTATAATTTCGTAACGTCACAACATTTTATAACTATTATTGTTTTATTAAAGGCTAAATTATTATTTTGTAAAGTGGAAAGTTCCTGAAGTTTTCTGGAAGCTACATAGCTGGAAAAAATATTGAAGTAGCGTTTACAAAATTCATTATCAATCTTTTACTTTTGTATAACCAAAATCGAAAGAATATTTGAGTTCTTTTTTATTTAACGGACAACAGAATCAATCACGAGTACTCTCGGGGCACCCATTAGACCAAACGAAGTACTCCGAGAGTAACCCGAATCCACCACCAATTCCGGGGAAAGACCAGTGATCCACCCGCCCGTAGGCACGACGGTGAAATTACCGATAATTCGGTAAACCCGTTTGGCTCAAGAATCAAACCCAAATTTCCATGAATATTTTAGTTCTCGGTACGGTAAAAGGTTTATTTATGAAAGTGTCTGGGATAATAGATGGCCTTGTGTATCGTGGGTTTCAGTTTCAAGCCCAGAGTTTGTGTCTTAATTTAAGGCCCAATACTATAAATAACAAAACTTCATTTTCATTTATGTAATTTATATTACTGTTAAGTAAAATAGTGAAATGCAGGGACGGATATAGTTAATAAATAGGGGTACGCTCCGGCGGTAGTGTAAATTTTGAAAACAAATTGACGTTTTTTGACGTTTTTTGATTTCATTACCTTTTTTTTTGAAATGTTGCTCCTATAAGAATTTTCTAGATCCGCCACTGCTGAAATGTATAATAAAACTCCCTATGGAAGATAATTTCCATGTTACAATAAGAATACTATTTAGTATTTGAAACAATTTGAGTTTTAATGGACAATAAAATAAATATGTTATAGTAAAAATATCAACAAACAAAACAAATAACTAAAGTGTTAGAAAAACTATTGACAAACATACAAGTACATAGTCACAAAATACCTATTTTATAACTAAATTTTAGAATTGAATAAAAATTTATATATGTTTAAGGAAAAAATGTTAAAAATGAGTATAATACGATATATTAAAATATACAAATGTTCAAACACATCTATAACGAGTTGTAGTGTCAGGTCCAATGAAACTTCTTCTTGGGACCTCCATGCTTTAGAGCCTCAAATTTTCGTTCAGGGTTTCTGAGTTGTGAACAATAATTTCTACAGAGAACATCATAAGGTTTCTGAGTTATGTAGGTTTTAATTTTTTAAGTGTCTACGAGATGGTAACAAATGTAAAGTTTGAGATGTCAATGGCAGCTTGTGATTTTTTTTCCCATCAACAATCATAAAATTGAGCAAGGGGCTTGATGGTTGGTGTATTTTTATGTTTAATTCATTGGATGCTGATGTGAGAAGAAGGGTTTTGCAAAGGAATGGCTAAACAAGTGGAGCATGTTAATATAGGAAAAAGGATTTTACATAGTCTCCATCTATTTAGACACCCAAGTGTCTAATTCAACACCCAGCCGTTATACGAGTTATATAGGGCTAACCTTAAACATCAGCTAAGGGAGCGGTGTTGGGGGCGTTATCAAGCCCCTATGATGCCCATTCCATATGGTCCAACAGATTGTGTTATTCCTTCTTATTCCTCATTGATGTTGCTCACTACTTATTTTCACTTTTTTCTTTATGTTTGGAGTTATAAGTTTTTTACTTTTTATCAACCAACAAAAGTTTCCAAACGCATATAATCCCACTAATTTTAAAAATTTCAGATATCAATTATTGGTTTTTGTTTTTAGGTTTCTCAACAATTCTATTAACACACACCAAAAATGAAACCCTAGATTCTAGAATATTTGACAAGTTTTAGGCGTTAACAGCGATCATCCACCTCACATTCTGGTCAATGCTCACCGGAACTGTAATGCTTGTGACATACTTCGAGTGTTTTGCTATTTATGTGAGTGATTTTGTTGTTAATTTGTATGATTGATTGAGTTAATTGATGGTTTTGAGTAGGTGATTGAGGAGCGGGTGAAGGTTGTTGAGCATATAAACATGTATATAAAAGTAGGCAACAATTGTGTAGACAAGGCAATGAGAAGAGGTGAGTCGGATTAGGCCCATTGGGCCAACCCTTCGTACCTAGAATCAAATTCTAAACCCAATTCGTGACTCACAAGGAACTTTTAGCTTATGTGTTGAACCGAATTAAGGGCCAATGCTTTAGCCATGTAGGGTAGGGTGATCTCACTATCTTGAAATATAATTAAATCCACACGTACTTTCATGTATCATACCTTGATTCAATCTTCTCGTGGTTTGCTAGAGCCTTCACTCTTAGTACGTGAACCCTATTTCGCCATTTGGTTTATGACTTTATGAGCAATGCTCCTAGATTGTGGTAACTGATGATCAAGACTAATAACACTTGTTACTACATGTATTATGTATGTTTTTTTTCTTTTATAAATCTTGTCCACTATCATCATTTGTTTTATATTACTAGAATTGTTTCGAATTTTGCTTGTCGGGTCGTATCAAGATCTTAATTGTTTCATGGGAACAGAATTTACAGGAACTGAGTTTGAGAAAAACACAGTAGAATAAGGCGTTTATGTCACATGGAAGTAGGCTATATCCTGAGGATCAATGCTATATCATCAAAGATAAAGACATGTCTCGAGCAAAGCATGTTTTGCTTTTTGGTGCAATGCTCGGGACTTGTATGGTCGTTGGTGATGGCATCCTCACCCCTTCCATCTCCAGTGATTACTTTTACTCTTTTTTATTATTCTCATGTCGGTGATTTCAATCATTTCTGACGTATATCTACTTTTTAACGTTGAAAACAAAGAACTTTTATAAATCCACGTCTAAATCCGATTATTTACTATTTTTTACTATATTTCAAACTAAACATAATGCTTATATACCATATATATTAACAAAAATTTAATAGTTTTCGGATACTCCGATCATCCAAAAATTTTAAAAATCCACATCAGAATGCGAATCCTAAAATTTTGATATTTCGGATATTGATTTTCGGATATTTCTAGTTTGGTTTCGGATTCGGGTTTTTTGAACACCCCTAGTCACCATAATACAAACGTTGATTAATTACCTCTTAATTTAATTTATTTTATTTTCTATAAAATTATATTTTGAGAAATATCTCATGTGTTAATTAATTAAGGATTGGAGAGTACTGACACTCACCTTCTAATGTATCGGAGTGGTCTTCAATGACCTCAGGACATCGCCACTCTATGTGTGCTCGAGCACCTTTTTCGAGTGGGATAAAACACGACAAGGATATTTTGGGCATTCTCTCGTTAATCTTCTACACAATCACCATCATTCCGGCAATCAAGTATGTGATGATTGTGTTGCATGCCAACGACAACGGTGAAGGTAGGCATTTTCTCTCGTTTAGCTTTGTATCAAAAAATTTCTTAACAAAACATCCAAACGGTTACAATGAAGTGGCAGCTAAATGAGCAACAAGTTGCGCCGCAACCCCTTTTGGATAGCAAACCCAATCCTACAAAAACAAAGTTTTGGTTCTTAAGGGCCGAAAAATTACTATACATAATACAACAAGTTTTGCATCTATAATATTGAAGTTAAACTAAATTAATTTTTATTATTAACTCTAAAGGTATAAGTGTCATTAGTGTAAAGTATGTTTACGGCTAAAATAGTGTACTGTAATTAGGAAGGGTCTGTCTATATTAGCCACACATATAATCGTGTTCATTTCGAAGTGTCGTATTTTATGGGAAGGCATCGGTTGGTCGATCATGTATATATACGATGTAAAACAAAGTAATCGACAATCATTGTAATCGCATTGTATTAATCAATCTCATTGTTCTATTGAATTGTGAATTTGTCCTCATGATTACCAACATATTATTCATCAGTTTTGATAAAACTTTATATAATAAGTCTATGCATGTATTGATATAGTCTGTTATTGTAGTCTACGAACGGATCTCCTACAATGTACGTGTATAAATACTAAAATATTTTTTTTAAAAAATATCAAACTGTAGAATAATATGTTGTAGTGTATCTTGCTTTTTATATAACACACGCTAGTCTAAATAGTGCAAGTTAATGAATTTGTTTTGGATAACATGGGTGTCTTTTGCCTTATATAACAAGTTATGTCAACATACAATGGTGGGTTTAATCCCGAGAGAGCAACCCGAGGAGGGCCGATAGCTCTCAGGTTATCATCATGATCAGTTGCCAAACAACACGATATCATCAAAGACTAAGACATGTCTCGAGCAAAGCAAGTTTGCTAAGCTTGCCCTACTTTTTGTTGCAATGCTCGGGACTTGTGTGGTCGTTGGTGATGGCATCCTCACCCCTTCCATCTCTGGTGATTACTTCTACTCTTTTTATTGTTCTTATGTCGGTGATTTCAATCATTTCTGACAGATATCTAGTTTTTAACGTTGAAAACAAAGAAGTTTTATAAATCCACATCCAAAATCCGATTATTTACTATCTTTTTACTATATTTCAAACTAAACATAATGCTTATATACCATATATATTTACAAAAATTTATTAGTTTAGGATAATTCAATCATCCAAAAATTTTTAAAATCCACACCCGAATGCGAATCCGAAAATTATGATATTTTGGTTATGGATTTTCGGATATTTCTTATTCGGTTTCGGATCCGGATTTTTTTAACAGCCCTAGTCACCATAATACAAAGGTTGATTGATTACCTTTTATTTTATTTTATTTTATTTTATTTTATTTTCTATAAAATTATACATTGACAAATATCTCATGTATTAAGTAATTAAGGATTGGAGAGTTATACTGACACTCGCCTTCAAAAGTATCGGAGTGGTCTTCAGTGACCTCGGGACATCGCCGCTCTACGTGTTCTCGAGCACCTTTTAGAGTGGGATAAAACACGACGAGGATATTTTGTTGATCTTCTACACAATCACCATCATTCCGACAATCAAGTATGTGATGATTGTGTTGCATGCCAACGACAACGGTGAAGGTAGGCATTTTCTCTTGTTTAGCTATGTATCAAAAAAAATTACAAAACATCCAAACGATTACAATGAAGTGGCAGCTAAATGGGCAACAAGTTGCGCCGCAACCCCCTTTTGGATAGCAAACCCAATCCTACTAAACCAAAGTTTTGGTCCTTAGGGGCCGAAAAATTACTATTCATAATACAATAAGCTATGTATATAAGTCCACATCCAAATCCGATTATTTACTATTTTTTACTATATTTCAAACTAAACATAATGCTTAAATACCATATATATTTACAAAAATTTATTAGTTTTCGGATAATCCGATCATCCAAAAATTTTAAAAATCCACATCTGAATGCGAATCCAAAAATTCTAATATTTCGGATGCGAATTTTCGGATATTTCTTATTCGGTTTCGCATCCATATTTTTTAGGGAAATTGGTTTTTAATAAACCAACCTTTGCCCAATTGGTAAATAATAATCCAACGTACAGAATTGGTATATAATAATCCTACGTTTCAATATGTTGGCACTGAATAGACCTCCGTTAGTTTTTTTAACTGAAGTTAGTTTTTAAGTTTTATTTATTACACAAACAGTCCCTGTAGTTATAATTAACTAGTTTTAAGTTTTATTTATTACACAAACAGTCCCTGTAGTTATAAAAAAAATCATAAAAATAAAAAAAAAATCTAAAAAATCAAAAAAATTCAAAAAAATCATAAAAATTCTTAAAAAATCAAAAAAATTCTAAAAAAATCAAAAAAATCATAAAAAATCATAAAAATTCAAAAAAATAAAAAAAACTCTAAAAAATCATAAAAATAAAAAAAACTCTAAAAAATAAAAAAAAAGTTCAAAAAAAGCAAACGTTTCGATGCGAACCGTTTCGACCCGAACCGTTTCGACCCGAACCGTTTCGAACCGTACCGTTTCGACGCGAACCGTTTCGAACCGTACCGTTTCGACCCCGGACCGTTTCGACCCGTACCGTTTCGACCCGGACCGTTTCGACCCGTACCGTTTCGACGCGAACCGTTTCGAACCGTACCGTTTCGACGCGAACCGTTTCGAACCGTACCGTTTCGACGCGGACCGTTTCGAACCGTACCGTTTCGACCCGGACCGTTTCGACCCGTACCGTTTCGACCCGTACCGTTTCGTCGGGAACCGTTTTCGACCCGGACCGTTTCGACCCGTACCGTTTCGACCCGGACCGTTTGTGGTGGTGGTGGTGGTGGCGGTGGTGGTGGTGGTGGTGGTGGTGGCGGTGCAGTGGTGGTGGTGGTGGTGGTGGCAGTGCTGCGGTGGTGGTGGCGGTGGTGGTGGCGGTGGTGGTGGCGGTGGTGGTGGTGGTGGGCGGTGGGGGCGGTGGTGGTGGTGCTGGGGGCGGTGGTGGTGGGGGCGGTGGTGGTGGTGGTGGTGGTGGTGGCGGTGGTGGTGGTGGCGGTGGCGGTGGCGGTGGCGGTGGGCGGTGGGGGCGGTGGTGGTGGCGGTGGCGGTGGCGGCGGTGGTGGTGGTGGCGGTGGTGGCGGTGGTGGTGGTGGCGGCGGTGGCGGCGGTGGTGGTGGTGGGCGGTGGGGGCGGTGGTGGCGGTGGTGGCGGTGGTGGTGGTGCTGGTGGCGGTGCGGTACGGGTCGAAACGGTCCGGGTCGAAACGGTACGGGTCGAAACGGTCCGGGTCGAAACGGTACGGGTCGAAACGGTCCGGGGTCGAAACGGTACGGTTCGAAACGGTTCGCGTCGAAACGGTACGGTTCGAAACGGTTCGCGTCGAAACGGTTCGGGTCGAAACGGTTCGCATCGAAACGTTTGCTTTTTTTGAATTTTTTTTTTATTTTTTAGAGTTTTTTTGATTTTTATGATTTTTTAGAGTTTTTTTTATTTTTTTGAATTTTTTTGATTTTTTATGATTTTTTTGATTTTTTTAGAATTTTTTTGATTTTTTAAGAATTTTTATGATTTTTTTGAATTTTTTAGATTTTTTAGATTTTTTTTTTATTTTTATGATTTTTTTTATAACTACAGGGACTGTTTGTGTAATAAATAAAACTTAAAACTAGTTAATTATAACTACAGGGACTGTTTGTGTAATAAATAAAACTTAAAAACTAACTTCAGTTAAAAAAAACTAACGGAGGTCTATTCAGTGCCAACATATTGAAACGTATGATTATTATATACCAATTCTGTACGTTGGATTATTATTTACCAATTGGGCAAATGTTGGTTTATTAAAAACCAATTTCCCTATTTTTTAACACCCCTAGTCACCATAATACAAACGTTAATTAATTACCTTTTAATTTATTTCATTTTATTTTCTCTAAAATTATATGTTGACAAATATCTCATGTGTTAATTAATTAAGGATTGGAGAGTCATACTGACACTCACCTTCCAATGTATTGGAGTGGTCTTCAGTGACCTTGGGACATCGCCACTCTATGTGTTCTCGAGCACCTTTTCGAGTGGGATACGACGAGGATATTTTGCACGTTCTCGCGAACCTTTTACTCCTCATCATTTCCATCTCCGGTGATTTCTTTTACTCTTTTTTATTGTTCTCATGTCGGTAATTTCAATCATTTCTGACGTATATCTAATTCTCTGTATAGTTTTATCCGCGGTATCAGGACTTAAGGAGGCAAACGATTTCATGGCAGAAGGTAACTTTAGAACATTCTCCCCAGCTCTCTATTGTTATAATTCCTTATACGAACGGATCTCCTGTGCATTGTACGTGTATAAATACTAAGATATTGAAAAGAAATATCAAACTGTAGAAAAATATTTTGTAGTGTATCTTGCTTTTTATATAACACATGCTAGTCTAAATAGTGCTAGTTAATGAATTTGTTTTGGATAACAGGGGGCTCTTTTGCCTTATATAACAAGTTATGTCGTCATGCAAAGGTGGGTTTAATCCCGAAAGAGCACCCCGAGGAGGACTGATAGCTCTCAGGTTATCATCATGATGAGTTGCCAAACAACACGATATCATCAAAGATTAAGACATGTCTTGAGCAAATCATGTTTGCTAAGTTTCCACTACTTTTTGTTGCAATTCTCGAGACTTGTATGGTCGTTGGTGATGGCATCCTAACCCCTTCCATCTCTTGTGATTACTTCTACTCTTTTTATTTTTCTCATGTCGGTGATTTCAATCATTTATGACGGATATCTAGTTTTAACGTTGAAAACAAAGAAGTTTTATAAATCCACATCCAAACTCCGATTATTTACTATCTTTTTACTATATTTCAAACTAAACATTATGCTTATATACCATATACATCTTCAAAAATTTATTAGTTTCGGCTAATCCGATCATCCAAAAATTTTAAAAATCCACATCCAAATGCAAATCCAAAAATTCTGATATTTTGGTTATGGATTTTCAGATATTCTTATTCGGTTTAGGATCCGGATTTTTTTGAACACCCCAAGTCACCATAATACAAAGCTTGATTATTTACCTTTTATTTTATTTTCTATAAAAATATATATTGACAAATAACTCATGTATCAATTAATTAAGGATTGGAGAGTTCTACTAACACTCGCCTTCCAATGTATCCGAGTGGTCTTCAGTGACCTCGGGACATCGCCACTCTAAGTGTTCTCGAGCACCTTTTAGAGTGGGATAAAACACGACGAGGATATTTTGGGTGTTCTCTCGTTGATCTTCTACACAATCACCATCATTCTGACAATCAAGTATGTGATGATTATGTTGCATGCCAACGACAACAGTGAAGGTATTCATTTTCTCTCGAGCAAAGCATGTTTGCTAAGCTTGCACTACTTTTTGTTGCAATGCTCGAGACTTGTATGGTCGTTGGTGATGGCATCCTAACCCCTTCCATCTCTGGTGATTACTTCTACTCTTTTTATTTTTCTCATGTCGGTGATTTCAATCATTTCTGACGGATATCTAG
This sequence comes from Helianthus tuberosus, assembly GCA_030545235.1. Lineage (NCBI taxonomy): Eukaryota > Viridiplantae > Streptophyta > Magnoliopsida > Asterales > Asteraceae > Helianthus > Helianthus tuberosus. The sequence goes on from CM060434.1 coordinate 149,191,264, forward strand.
TTTTTAACATTGAAAACAAAGAAGTTTTATATATCCACATCCAAAATCCGATTATTTACTATCTTTTTACTATATTTCAAACTAAACATAATGCTTATATACCATATACATCTACAAAAATTTATTAGTTTCGGATAATCCAATCATCCAAAAATTTTAAAAATCCACTTCCGAATGCGAATCCGAAAATTCTGATATTTTGGTTATGCATTTTTGGATATTTCTTATTCGGTTTCGGATCCGCATTTTTTTTAACACCCCAAGTCATCAAAATACAAAGGTTGATTAATTATCTTTTATTTTTCTATAAAGATATATATTGACAAATATCTCATGTATTAATTAATTAAGGATTGGAGAGTTCTACTGACACTCGCCTTCCAATGTATCCGAGTGTTCTTCAGTGACCTTGGGACATCGCCACTCTACGAGTTCTCGAGCACCTTTTAGAGTGGGATAAAACACGACGAGGATATTATGGGTGTTCTCTCGTTGATCTGCTACACAATCACCATCATTCCGACAATCAAGTATGTGATGATTATGTTGCATGCCAACGACAATGGTGAAGGCAGGCATTTTCTGTCGAGCAAAGCATGTTTGCTATGCTTTGTAACACCCCGAAATCGGGTTTGGTAATTAAACCCCGTTAACACTAAAGACGGGGAAAGTACCATTAGTGATAAAAGTAAACCGGTAAATATTAGGAATAAATTAAATAATCCTAATAATTATTTAAAGTGAATAAGAGCTTTCAAAAAAAATATAGGATGGATAAAAGGCCCGATTTAACGGGACTTAAAGTAAAACGGGTTACGATTTCCCGAACCTACTAAGCTAACTAGGAATAATTCTAACCTAGTTAGATAGTGACTTATGAGTGGGTTAAAACACTTAAGTTATGAACTAAGGAAAATGGAGGGGCCAAAGATGTTAAAATTGAAACTTAAGTTGCTAATTTTAATTAAAACAAAAACCAAACACCCCATTTGGGGATGTCTGATCGTATAAAGAACCAGGGGGCGACCTGGGTTTCTTCAAACTCTAAGATTCTCACAAAACTCACAAATTGGAGCCTCTAATCCAGTCTAAATCGAATTTCAAGCACAAATTCGTGATCACCTCACTGAAGGGATCATAAGGCATGCAAAATTCTAGTATTTTGATTCATCTCAAGTTCTAGGTTAATTATGAAAAAACTGAAATTGAGCTTGATTGTGTCATGCATGAAGGAAATTAGAAGGGATATGGTGTCTAGGGATGAACCCTAGGTGAAATCTTGTTAAAAGATTTCATGTTAATTATAGAGTTCATAATCACCATTGTAGGTGATTAATGAACTTGAAGAAAACTTGATAAACCCTAGAATTTATGATCTTGCTCTAGCATAATCTGAATTTAAGAGTAAATTTCAGAAATATGGATGTTAAGACTTGTGTAGAATTGTCTAATCGAAGTTAATTTAGATGATAATTACAAGTCATAAACTTGGTTTTGATGATATAAAAATCTGACCCGCTAGGTGTTTGATGAAACGCCTAAGTGAGGATTAAAATGCTAGAAGTTGGGTAAAAACGCAGATTTGATTATTATAAAGAATTATGCGTTAAAGCTTATGAAAAGGGTTCTAAATACTAGGTTGATTTAAACTTAGTTGTGTAAACCATGTGATTGAAAGTAGTTGACTTTGATAAGTTAAGTTAGCTAATGATGAAGTCGAATAGTAGTTTCGACATAGAATCCGTAAGATGAAATAGTCATAATATTGATGACTAATCTAACCGTCTTACGAATCATGATGATAGTTTGACTCTTGACAAGCTAGATGAAGACTTGGGCAAGGAACGGGTCAAACGGTTCGTGTACGCGAAAAAGAGCATAACCGGATGCAAGGTAAGCGACGCTTACATCCTTTTTGTAGAATATGCATTATTTTGTAAACTACAATTTCGATTAGTGTAATATCCGAATTAAGGGTTCCGACACTAATAACATGAGTCGGAACAAACTTAAATGATAAAAACCATGTGTTATGGTGAAAAGAGGCGAAACGGTAATTTTAGTCATGTAATGACTAATAACAAATGAGTTTTCGTTAAGATCACTTTAAAGTGCAACTAATAACGAGAAAATAAGTAGTGATGGAAATTTAGTCAAGTACCGACTAAGTAAATTGTAGTTAAAAAGGAGTCTAGTGGCAGAAATCCGAAATGGGTCGGATGGGCAAATTGGTAATTATTAACCATGTTTTGCTACTTATGAAGATGCTTGGTCATATAGGCCAAACGGGTCAAATGGCGTGATAACACCATTTGACTATATCGACTGATGTGGTTGTCAAGCCTTGTGTTAACAGTAGCGATTAGCGATTCGGATACTTCCGTCGCCATAGAAAATGTGATAATAAAAGCGAGGTATAAATCGGGTCTATTTGTTGATCCGAGCCAGGTACGCATATTTATGTTGTAGTTAAAAGTGCTATTTTGGTCGAATTTTTGGTGAGAGTATTTCATTGTAAAAGAAGGACCAAAATCGACCAAAACGCCCTTGTAGGTTAAATTGAACAAACGACCCTTAGAGGTTGTTTGGAAACGAGTCTTATGATTAAATAAAAGTTTAGAACGAGTATGAGTAGTGAAAGATGTAATTCTTGGGCCGAAAGACTCCATATGAGTCTTTGCCGTATAATGATATTCCAAGGGGTATAATTTCGGAACACATAAATATCTACTTTAAATCCAACACACAATTAGTTGTGATGGAAGAATTCTAGATAAGAAATATAGGTTACAATGCTAGAATAGAATGAAAGTGATTTTGAGCCTAAAAGTGCTTAAATACTCTTAATGGGTCAAAATAAGCATTTAAGCGTAAACGGGATTTTATTATGTAAGAAACCCGTGATTTGAGAGTAATATGATAGGAGATATTGAAATAATGAACTTCATGAGTTTAAAGATCAAATAAACAAGTTGGTGTGATAAAATCATGAACGGGTCAATATTTGGTAAAAAGGATAATAAGCCAAAGACTTAAAAATCTGGAATCTTGTTAATCCGGATGTCAGATTTTAACTCCATAAGATGGATAATTAAATTACGGACGCGTAGGAAAAAGAATCGGGTAAAACGGATGTGTAGTTTGAAAGTTATGCACATTTTCGTAAAAAACTTGGATTGCTGAAAAATGCAGGTTGCAGATCTGAACCTGCTGGAAAAGTGGATCCCCCGCGCCACGCGACGGAGGGAATAAAATGTGTCGCGACACGCGACGGAGGGTCGCGGCCCGCGTAAAAACTCTCGCGCCCCGCGAGAGAGCCAGAAGCTGGCAAATTGTTTAATTTTATTCGTTTGACCCATATTTCTTGTTAAAACTTGCTAATTAACTATCAAAACTAACTTTTAGGTTGGTTTTGATGATAGGTGAATGTCAAGTGTACCCGGATGAAGATCAAGCAGCGTACAAGAACCGAACACAAGAGATAAAAGCTTCCGCACGTTGTTTTCGTCGTCATTTTAAACGGCAATTCCGTAGATATCAATTTGTATTATTTTCAAATTGTAAAAGTTTTAGTTCACCCGTATTTTCGATAGTATTTACATATAATTTCAATGTTTATTTTCGTAACTTAAATGAAAAACCTTTAATTAATTAGACGGGTGTTACAAGTTGGTATCAGAGCCTTGGTTTAAGAGATTCAAGTATGGTGGGAAAACTATGCTTGGACTTAAACCATATGCTCTTAATAAAGATTGGTGTTCGGTTCGAGGCTTGATCGTAAATCCGGTAAGTACAGGTATGTTAATGAGTTTAAGCACGCTAAAGTGTTGTAAACAACACATAAGGCTATCGTGTGATACACGTTACCTAAATTAAATGATGAAAATAGTTGACGAAATTGCGCGCGTTGACGCGTATAATAGAAAAGCCTTGTATTATGATACGGGCATTTAGTAAAGTTGACATTACTAACTTTTATGAATGTTTTTAATTGGAGGAAACTCGCATTTGAAGATGACGAGGATTGAACAAATTACGGATATGATAGAGGAACAGTCCGAAGTATGACAAGAGGAGCATGCTCACCAAGGACCTAAATCGCGCAACGATTGCGAATAAGTTAATGGCAAGGGGAGCCTGTTAGAGCAAGCATTATCAGGTGCACGTTTTAAATTATTGCATAAATAGTAATATGCAACAAATATGTAGAGATTGAAAGTTGCATATGTAGGTTGAAAACTTGGAAAAACCTGAATAGAAAACCTATCCGGGATATTGTTTCCAAGAAAAACAAATAGAGGCATTACTTACATGGGGTGTAATGTGAAAATTATAAAAAGGTCATGTATACCAGGTGTTGATCGCTTACTCTGGCCAAGTAAGTAGTGAACACGTGGTACCATGAACTTCTTATGATGGACACATTTATGTCCGATGTAGTAAGGGTGGGGTGAATGGGACTAACTTAAAAGTACCCAAATGAATCAAAAGAGCAAAATATTTGATAATAATGTAAACGCACAGCCGGGTGACGGAAGCGTATTACATTAGGATGATGAGCCCGAGTGAAGGGACAAAGATTAATGTAAAAGGATTAAGGTATGCAATTGGGAGGGGTGTGCTTACACTCGAACCCGGAGAATGCAAATATGACTCTTAACGGGCCGATTTTGTAAAACACCAAATTTGAGAATAAAGTAGGAATATAAAAGCGAAACGAAGTCATAATGCATACCGTAAGGGTTGCAATAATAACGACTTCGGTAAAAACACCCGGTTGGTGGGTAAGGATTTAAACGCATGTGTAGACTGAGAAACAGGAACGCGAAATAGAAAGTCAAAAGACTCGGAATATGAGTCATGACTAAAAGATGACAAGAATTTTCGCAAACATAAATTTTGATAAAAAATTACGTTCGACTAATTAAAAGTCGAACGGGTCGAACAAAGAATGAAATTTGACGTTCACCAGTGATGAAATTTCACACGAACAAGTCAAACGAATTAAATATATGATGACGCTTGCTAATGTAAGTAGGCGCGGATTGAATAAGTAAAAGTGTGAGATGTCAACTACCTATGTAAAGGGTTATGGGCGTTAAGAACGTTAAGATAAAAGAACCCGGGTAATGGGTTGTATAGAAGTATAAGTATGAACCGGGAGACGGTAAGCGTAGAACAAACTGACGCGTAAATAACGTCGGAAGTCATAGAGTCAGAGGATTAGTCCGGAAGTAAACAAATGAAGCCTTAGACTACGGTCAAGGTCAATTGAAGTTCAAAAGCAAAATTTAATAATTCCAAACATAACAAAGGATGCTTTAAAGCTATATATGTATAAATAGACAATGGAATAAAGACTAGAATAAAAGATGATCTACGGGATCATCATAACCTTCGGGACATTAATCAGTGTTAAGGTCTACGGGACCAAAAAGGACCCTCGAGTCATAAAGAGAAGGAAACGAGTTGTTAATGTCTCACCTTAAAAAGGTGAAAAATTTAAAGAAATAGCCTATAAGGCTAAGTGAAAGAACCTACGGGTCAATCGTGTAAAGCAAGGGAACTAGTTATGATTCCCCGCGTAAAATGAGAACGGAAAAGAATAAATTATGGGTTGTCAATTTCCTTAATATGAGTAATTGACATAATTAAAAGGAAAAACGTTAAACTAAAATACAGTTTTAGTAAGAAACAACGTTTTAAAAAATATGAATACTATAAAACGAATTTGGAAATAACAAATATCAAAGAGTATGGGTCTTAACATCGATAGGTGCAAGACGATATATTTGAAAAAGTGGTATTTTCGAAAATGAAGGGTAGATATAAATTAAACATGACGTGACACGATCACGGTCAAGAAATGCAATGTGAAGTGGAATCACATTATCTCTAAGCGAGCGGTAAATAGTAACTGGACTAACAAGTCTAGTTAGTGAGACCGGTTAAGGTCATTAAAGTAAATTTGGTTGTTTGTAAACGGTGGATTCGGTATAACTGAACCGAATAAATGAATTTGAAAACAAAAGAAAATGTTGCTACAAGTGAAAGGTTTCACTAAAGACCTTTAAACGGGTCAAAGTAACGGATTCATAAGGAAATTCGATAGTATGTGAAAGTGATGAATAGCGCTAGGTAACCAAACTAGTGGAAATAACGAGATTACGTTATTTCGAGTTGCACTATGTCGTAAGAGATACGTAGACAATTAATAGCCAAAAAGATGTTACCATACTTTTCTGGTAATACTAACAATTGGTTAAAGGTATAAGTAATGTTTAAAGGATTTCTCGGCTCAAATACATTGAGTTTAAACTCAATGAATTATATCATAAAAGGTTTCGAGGACGAAACCTCTTTAAGGGGGGTAGACTTGTAACACCCCGAAATCGGGTTTGGTAATTAAACCCCGTTAACACTAAAGACGGGGAAAGTACCATTAGTGATAAAAGTAAACCGGCAAATATTAGGAATAAATTAAATAATCCTAATAATTATTTAAAGTGAATAAGAGCTTTCAAAAAAAAATATAGGATGGATAAAAGGCCCAATTTAACGGGACTTAAAGTAAAACGGGTTACGATTTCCCGAACCTACTAAGCTAACTAGGAATAATTCTAACCTAGTTAGATAGTGACTTATGAGTGGGTTAAAACACTTAAGTTATGAACTAAGGAAAATGGAGGGGCCAAAGATGTTAAAATTGAAACTTAAGTTGCTAATTTTAATTAAAACAAAAACCAAACACCCCATTTGGGGATGTCTGATCGTACAAAGAACCAGGGGGCGACCTGGGTTTCTTCAAACCCTAAGATTATCACAAAACTCACAAATTGGAGCCTCTAATCCAGTCTAAATCGAATTTCAAGCACAAATTCGTGATCACCTCACTGAAGGGATCATAAGGTATGCAAAATTCTAGTATTTTGATTCATCTCAAGTTCTAGGTTAATTATGAAAAAACTGAAATTGAGCTTGATTGTGTCATGCATGAAGGAAATTAGAAGGGATATGGTGTCTAGGGATGAACCCTAGGTGAAATCTTGTTAAAAGATTTCATGTTAATTATAGAGTTCATAATCACCATTGTAGGTGATTAATGAACTTGAAGAAAACTTGATAAACCCTAGAATTTATGATCTTGCTCTAGCATAATCTGAATTTAAGAGTAAATTTCAGAAATATGGATGTTAAGACTTGTGTAGAATTGTCTAATCGAAGTTAATTTAGATGATAATTACAAGTCATAAAATTGGTTTTGATGATATAAAAATCTGACCCGCTAGGTGTTTGATGAAACGCCTAAGTGAGGATTAAAATGCTAGAAGTTGGGTAAAAACGCAGATTTGATTATTATAAAGAATTATGCGTTAAAGCTTATGAAAAGGGTTCTAAATACTAGGTTGATTTAAACTTAGTTGTGTAAACCATGTGATTGAAAGTAGTTGACTTTGATAAGTTAAGTTAGCTAATGATGAAGTCGAATAGTAGTTTCGACATAGAATCCGTAAGATGAAATAGTCATAATATTGATGACTAATCTAACCGTCTTACGAATCATGATGATAGTTTGACTCTTGACAAGCTAGATGAAGAATTGGGCAAGGAACGGGTCAAACGGTTCGTGTACGTGAAAAAGAGCATAACCGGATGCAAGGTAAACGACGCTTACATCCTTTTTGTAGAATATGCATTATTTTGTAAACTACAATTTCGATTAGTGTAATATCCGAATTAAGGGTTCCGACACTATTAACATGAGTCGGAACAAACTTAAATGATAAAAACCATGTGTTATGGTGAAAAGAGGCGAAACGGTAATTTTAGTCATGTAATGACTAATAACAAATGAGTTTTCGTTAAGATCACTTTAAAGTGCAACTAATAACGAGAAAATAAGTAGTGATGGAAATTTAGTCAAGTACCGACTAAGTAAATTGTAGTTAAAAAGGAGTCTAGTGGCAGAAATCCGAAATGGGTCGGATGGGCAAATTGGTAATTATTAACCATGTTTTGCTACTTATGAAGATGCTTGGTCATATAGGCCAAACGGGTCAAATGGCGTTATAACACCATTTGACTATATCGACTGATGTGGTTGTCAAGCCTTGTGTTAACAGGAGCGATTAGCGATTCGGATACTTCCGTCGCCATAGAAAATGTGATAATAAAAGCGAGGTATAAATCGGGTCTATTTGTTGATCCGAGCCAGGTACGCATATTTATGTTGTAGTTAAAAGTGCTATTTTGGTCGAATTTTTGGTGAGAGTATTTCATTGTAAAAGAAGGACCAAAATCGACCAAAACGCCCTTGTAGGTTAAATTGAACAAACGACCCTTAGAGGTTGTTTGGAAACGAGTCTTATGATTAAATAAAAGTTTAGAACGAGTATAGTAGTGAAAGATGTAATTCTTGGGCCGAAAGACTCCATATGAGTCTTTGCCGTATAATGATATTCCAAGGGGTATAATTTCGGAACACATAAATATCTACTTTAAATCCAACACACAATTAGTTGTGATGGAAGAATTATAGATAAGAAATATAGGTTACAATGCTAGAATAGAATGAAAGTGATTTTGAGCCTAAAAGTGCTTAAATACTCTTAATGGGTCAAAATAAGCATTTAAGCGTAAACGGGATTTTATTATGTAAGAAACCCGTGATTTGAGAGTAATATGATAGGAGATATTGAAATAATGAACTTCATGAGTTTAAAGATCAAATAAACAAGTTGGTGTGATAAAATCATGAACGGGTCAATATTTGGTAAAAAGGATAATAAGCCGAAGACTTAAAAATCTGGAATCTTGTTAATCCGGATGTCAGATTTTAACTCCATAAGATGGATAATTAAATTACGGACGCGTAGGAAAAAGAATCGGGTAAAACGGATGTGTAGTTTGAAAGTTATGCACATTTTCGTAAAAAACTTGGATTGCTGAAAAATGCAGGTTGCAGATCTGAACCTGCTGGAAAAGTGGATCCCCCGCGCCACGCGACGGAGGGAATAAAATGTGTCGCTACACGCGACGGAGGGTCGCGGCCCGCGTAAAAACTCTCGCGCCCCGCGAGAGAGCCAGAAGCTGGCAAATTGTTTAATTTTATTCGTTTGACCCATATTTCTTGTTAAAACTTGCTAATTAACTATCAAAACTAACTTTTAGGTTGGTTTTGATGATAGGTGAATGTCAAGCGTACCCGGATGAAGATCAAGCTGCGTACAAGAACCGAACACAAGAGATAAAAGCTTCCGCACGTTGTTTTCGTCGTCATTTTAAACGGCAATTCCGTAGATAACAATTTGTATTATTTTCAAATTGTAAAAGTTTTAGTTCACCCGTATTTTCGATAGTATTTACATATAATTTCAATGTTTATTTTCGTAACTTAAACGAAAAACCTTTAATTAATTAGACGGGTGTTACTTTTTGTTGAAATGCTCTATACTTGTATGGTCGTTGGTGATGGCATCCTAACCCCTTCCACCTCTAGTGATTACTTCTACTCTTTTTATTTTTCTCATGTCGGTGATTTCAATCATTTCTGACGGATATCTAGTTTTTATCGTTGAAAACAAAGAAGTTTTATATGTCCCCATCCAAAATCCGATTACTTACTATCTTTTTACTATATTTCATACTAAACATCATGCTTATATACCATATACATCTACAAAAATTTATTAGTTTCGGATAATCCGATCATCCAAAAATTTTAAAAATCCACTTCCGAATGCGAATCCGAAAATTCTGATATTTTGGTTATGGATTTTCGGATATTTCTTATTCGGTTTCGGATCCGCATTTTTTTAACACCTCAAGTCACGAAAATACAAAGTTTGATTAATTACCTTTTATTTTATTTTCTATAAAGATATATATTGACAAATATGTCATGTATTAATTAATTAAGGATTGGAGAGTTCTACCGACACTCGCCTTCCAATGTATCCAAGTGGTCTTCAGTGACCTCGGGACATCGCCAATCTACATGTTCTCGATCACCTTTTAGAGTTGGATAAAACACGACGAGGATATTTTGGGTGTTCTCTCGTTGATCTTCTACACAATCACCATCATTCTGACAATCAAGTATGTGATGATTATGTTGCATGCCAACGACATCGGTGAAGGTAGGCATCTTCTCTGGAGCAAAGCATGTTTGCTAAGGTTGCACTAGGGATGAGCATATGAATACCAATACCGATCCCATACCGATCCCGTACCGATCCCGTACCGATCGGTATCGGTATCGGTATCCCGATCGGTATCCACATTTTGGCGATTTCAGTATCGGTACGGTACGGTATCGGTATTATACCGATACCGACCCTCAAAATACGGTATAATACCGATACTGTACCGTACCGATACCTAACCGACATGTTTCGGTATCGGTATCGGTACCTAGTTTGGGTGAAAATCGGTATCGGTATTAGTCGGTATCGGTATCGGTACGGGACGGAATACCGACATGCTCATCCCTAGGTTGCACTAATTTTTGTTGCAATGATCGAGAATTGTATTGTAGTCGGTGATGGCATCCTAACCCCTTCCATCTCTCATGATTACTTCTACCCTTTTTATTTTTCTCATGTCAGTGATTTCAATCATTTCAGACGGATATCTAATTTTTAACGTTGAAAACAAATAAGTTTTATATATCCACATCCAAAATCCGATTATTTACTATCTTTTTACTATATTTTCAAACTAAACATAATTCTTATATACCACACACATCTACAAAAATTTATTAGTTTCGGATAATCCGATCATCAAAAAATTTTAAAAATCCACTTCCGAATTCGAATCCGAAAATTTTGATATTTTGGTTATAGATTTTTGGATATTTCTTATTCGGTTTCGGATCCGCATTTTTTTTAACACTCCAAGTCTCCAAAATACAAAGGTTGATTAATTATCTTTTATTTTTATATAAAGGTATATATTGACAAATATCTCATGTATTAATTAATTAAGGATTGGAGAGTTCTACTGACACTCGTCTTCCAATGTATCCGAGTGTTCTTCAGTGACCTCGGGACATCACCACTCTACGAGTTCTCGAGCACCTTTTAGAGTGGGATAAAACCCGACGAGGATATTTTGGGTGTTCTCTCGTTGATCTCCTACACAATCACCATCATTCCGACAATCAAGTATGTGATGATTATGTTGCATGACAACGACAACGGTGAAGGTAGGCATTTTCTGTGGAGCAAAGCATGTTTGCTAAGCTTGCACAACTTTTTGTTGCAATGCTCGAGACTTGTATGGTCGTTGGTGATGGCATCCTAACCCCTTCCATCTCTGGTGATTACTTCTACTCTTTTTATTTTTCTCATGTCGGTGATTTCAACCATTTCTGACGGATAACTAGTTTTTAACGTTGAAAACAAAGAAGTTTTATATATCCACATCTAAAATCCGATTATTTACTATCTTTTTACTTTATTTCAAACTAAACATAATGCTAATATACCATATACATCAACAAAAATTTGTTAGTTTCGGATTATCCGATCATCCAAAAATTTAAAAATCCACTTCCGAATGCGAATCCGAAAATTCTGATATTTTGGTAATGGATTTTCGGATATTTCTTATTCGGTTTCGGATCCGCATTTTTTTGAACACCCCAAGTCACCAAAATACAAAGGCTGATCAATTACCTTTTATTTTATTTTCTATAAAGATATATATTGACAAATATCTGAGGTATTCATTAATTAAGGATTGGAGAGTTCTACTGACATTCGCCTTCCAATGTATCTGAGTGGTCTTCAGTGACCTCGGGACATCGCCACTCTACGTGTTCTCGAGCACCTTTTAGAGTGGGATAAAACACGACGAGGATATTTTGAGTGTTCTCTCGTTGATCTTCTACACAATCACCATCATTCCGACAATCAAGTATGTGATGATGATGTTGCATGCCAACGACTACGGTGAAGGTAGGCATTTTCTCTCCAGCAAAGCATGTTTGCTAAGCTTGCACTACTTTTTGTTGCAGTGCTCGAGACTTGTATGGTCATTGGTGATGGCATCCTAACCCCTTCCATCTCTGGTGATTACTTCTACTCTTTTTATTTTTATCATGTCCGTGATTTCAATCATTTCTGACGGATATTGTCACGGCCCCCGACCCACCCTGGACGGAATCGGGAGCCGCGAACAGCCCAGTGGTACCGGTGATTATTTAAAAAACGTTGCAGCGGAAATTTCATCAGGACCGTGAGTTAGGAAAAATATCAGAGTTTAGAAACACCGGATTTTATTTATTAAATAGATGGGATAAACCCATGTTTTATAAAGGTAGCTTTAATAATATAAATTTGTTTACATAAAACAATATTTCTTTAATTTGATTTAATTAATAAAATAAGCCACTTCTTGAAGCCATTCAGTGCCGTATCCATCTCTTACTCCAATCTACTGTAATTACCTGAAACGCGTTTTAAAAAGGTTTTGTCAGCGGGAAATACTGAGTGAATCATTCTATTTACTAAAATGACACATTTGTTATAATTTACAGTATTAAGGAAAATTACAATGTTTCTGATATCAAACCAATTACCCACAGTACTTTGTCACTCGACCCATTGGCCCTTCCGTCCAATGGTGTCTGTGACTATGGTCATATCACCCCTTGGCTGCCCCAATGGTGAAGATTATCAAGTAATGTATACAAAACCCCACATACCGGCTGTAATATGGTGATTACATAAACTTAATCCCTGTAATTATAACTTTGAAATAAATAGGGTTTTGTAAAGTAATTTGATAAAAAGAGAATGACTCACTTATAATCATGCAGATTCATACGGCCAAAGTTTAGTCTACAGATAATCCTTGATATATTGCAGATTTAATTTGAGCAGAGCTTAGCCTATTTCTTATCCTTGTAACCTAGTGCATACAAACTAGGTAATTAACCAATACAGCATTTACGATAATTCACGAGATCAAATTCTCACAATGAACGACAAAGTGCAATACTTTATCCATCGAATTAACGATGATCCATCAAATTAATGACGAATGATAAAGTATAATACTTTATCCATCGAATTAATGATGATCCGTCAAATTAATGACGAACGATAAAGTATAACCCTAATGTGGGCGGCACTTAAACATTCATCGGATATATTGATCGGTCGGAAAATGAATCGTAATAGCGATTGAGTTAATACCCTGTTCTGCAGCACCCCGCTATACTAATTAGTGATTTGTGGGGGTTAATTGTGATAAACAGACAAGATCTCAGCGTATTTTGTGAGAATTTACGTCGTTTCAGTTCCCAGAATCAAGTCCCACTGCCTTGTATTTATAGCTGAAAATCGTCCCCCTCGCGCCACGCGAGGGGTCCTCTCATTCCTGTCGCGTGGCGCGACAGGTCACTTTTAACATATGATTGCCACGCGTCTCTGAAGCCTAGGTGAGTCGACGGATCGAATAAATTCGATTTTTATAATAAACTGTGATGATAATCATCAACGGAAAATGCCCCCCCTGAGTTTTAGGGGCCCTGATCCTGATTCTGATTGTTCTGAAATTTGTAGGGTTTGCGTAGAATTACTTGGGTGTCTCAATTAGGGTTTCCTATTGAATAAAATAATAATATAAATAGGACTTTTAATGAGGGTTGTTACATTCTCCCAACCTTAATAAAAATCTCGTCCTCGAGATTTACTGAATAAGTAGGAATACTTTTTCTTCATCTCAGGTTCCAGCTTCCAAGTGTATTTGGGTTATGATATTTCTTTTAGACTTATGTCATCTTTCTTTTTTTTTTTCTTTTTTTTTTAGTTAAATAAAAATAATATTAGGGTAGATGACACAGAATTAAAATATCGAATTTTGTGAATACAAGTTGTACAATAAGTAGGATTCAATGGTTCAACTGAATTAATTCAAGAAATCGATGACAAACGAATGAAATGAAATGATATAATTTCCAAAGTGACTAGGTTCAAGCCAAAAGATAGATATTTAAAATGAATGTGAAGGACTTTTTAGAATCAAATAAAATTCTTTGTCAAAAGAAAGCTTACTTTGATTGACAACTGAGAAAAACTTAGAATTGACAGGTTCCAAATGAAATAAAAGTATGAAAAATGATTTGTCAAATATTTATGATATTAGATAATCAAAGTGTTGAGATGAGTGGATTGCAAAGATACACCAGAAGATAATTGAGTTAGTGCATCATTAATTAAAGTTCCAAGTTGTTTTAACTGTGAAACAATGTGATAGTACACTATTAGTGACCATAGTTTTCATACTATGTCTTAGAGATCGAAATGAAATAAGTATAAATTGTTTTGGTAAGACCAACCATTATATTATATTTGTAAAGCAAATGTAATATATATATATATATATATTATTTGTGTACTTGTCTGAACCGTATCTTACATATCAAATATAAATATTATTTGTGACATATTTTTACTATATGTAAATGGTCACTACTTTTAAATATTTTAGTATTTTACTATACTATGTAAAATAACTTATATATTACAAAATACCGCAATGAAGTTATTATGTTACAAAATACCGCAATGAAGTTATTATGTTACAAAATATTATTTTGTAAAAGAAATCATTATTATTTATAATGTTTTATTTGTCCCTTTTATTTTATGAAAATATGTCTTCTCTAAAGTATGTATATTTTCATATATAAGTAAATTTTACTTAAATAAGTATGATAATTTAAATTATATATATTAATTAGTCATTATCATGGTGGATATTGGTTAGTGCTCCCTTGTTTAAGCATAGGTGATCAGTCCATGCCTAATTAAGGCTAGGCTATCCAATACCTACCCTTGATAATAACCCTAGTAAAAATAATACTAACACGATTATTATTAATATTTTCTTATTAATGATAATAAAACTAATATTAGTAATACATAACTAAACATATACTTAAATGGAAAAATTTCTAATAAAATGGTGAAACCGGCCGTCCCCTGGATCGAACCCGGGTCTAGGCCACACCCTTTCGCACGTCTAGCCAACCGAGCTAGATGCCTAGTTTGTGAAATTTCCATTTTGGTTAAATATAAACACATGTACAATAAATTCTATACTTCTTTTTTTTTTTTTTTTTTATAAGTCACCTACTTATTCTCCTTATGTTGACTAATATGAATATAGTAATACTATTTTTGTAAATTAGGTAATCACTTATGTAAGTTTCCATATATAAAATAAATTTTATATAATGTTTTTCGATTGAAGATGTTAAAGTAATAATTTATCACGAAAGGCTAGATTGATGTTGTAAAAATCATTTAAGAGCTACTTTAAAATATGATAAGAATTTGTGTATCATTATCTTAACATACGATTTGTGTTAAGATAGCTTTTATAAATATCCGTATATGATATATATAAATGAGATTAGTGCAAGTTTTAATTTTTATGAAAACGTTAGTACAAGGTGACCGTGAAGTCGAAGACCAAATAAGCATTTTATAGTTCTAGAGAATTGAAGTGTTTGTTGGAGAATATGATAGCTTTAAATCCATCATATGGGAATTTGAAATAAATATGAGCAAGTTCAAGCAATTGAACTTGGTTTAATCACAACGAGTTCATGTATTAATAAGAAAGTTCGGACATGGTTACAGCAAAATCATGTATGCCAAAGAAAATTGAGTTTCTCAAGAAATTTATTGACTTGATATAAAAGGGTCATCGTTTTGCCTTACTGCGGTATATAGTGCCAAAAATCGAGTATAGCGAAATGATAATTGAGTCTTGATAAAACAACAAATTAGAATTAAGTCCTTCAGTTGGTTTCATAAATCAAATGAACCATATGTGCAACAAATAGTGCATGTGTAACGTGTGGATTTATCAAGAAATGAAATGGATCAATATTTGCTACCATAAAAGAAATCCTCATTGTATGACGACCTTTAGGGAAAGTAAAAACACGAAAATCAATTCTTTATATGCAGAAGTCAGAAAAAGAATTTATCTGAAAATTTTGTATGATAATTGTTATTAAGTGATATTACCACGGAATATCAAATAAAATGAAATAGGGAATTTGCAAAGTATGTAACTTCTTTTTGCAGTGATAATAATTATGATTCTGATTAGACTGTGCACCGATGATTGTGAAATCTTGTTTCAAAGTACCTCAGTGATATTCATTTTGTAGGATCATGTGGCAAAGTGCTCCTTTTTTATTAGTAGTTTTTCCACTAACGGGATTAGCCTTGTTGCCATTGTGTCCAATTATATTTTTCAAAGGTCTTGCCTTTAGAAGTTGTGTATGATATATTTTAACTTCTATAGACTTATAATTAAATTTTCATGTGTTTTCTTGTACCTTATCACAGCTTTACATGCTTCTTACTTATGTTAAAATTTATGGTAACGCGTTTAGAAATTCTTTACACTTTTGATGGTATCTCAACTTAATGGATTTCTATTGTTATTATTATCGCTCGAGCTACGAGACAGATGATCAAACGAAATAATGTTTGATATCAGAAAAGAGATTCCTGATAAAGAAATCTAGACACAGATGCTTGTGCTTTATTCTTATTTGGCTTTTGGAATTCCTTATAGATATATATATATATAATCATATATTTCACATGCTGAATTAAACATACCATCTATCAGGTCAAATGTATTTAATAGATTCATATTTCCAAGAACCAGTCAGATATCTGATCATGATACTATTTCGGGAAATCTTGTCACTTTATTTGACATATTATATACCCCGTCTTATCCGATTCACGTCGGAGCGGTAACCTCAGTATATCCGAACAAACTGGAGAGTCTGCTACACCATACCCAGTCTTGTCGGAGAAAATTTTCTATTTCCCATAAATAGTATCTTTTTCAAAAGTGTTTCTTTTATTAGGGCTTTTATAAGGAAACTTGTATTTCCATAACATATCTTTATTTTAGCCCAAGTAATATCAATAAGCAATAAGGACTATTAATTCTTGCTTATTTATCATATCTTGCAATATTCTAATTACCATTCTTATGGTATATCAAAACACCTCATAATTTATTCACATAAGTACTTAACTTATCTTAAAGTTTATATTAAGGCATCTTTTCTTAAGTTCAAGTCTAAATGTTATCATGTGTGCTACCAGTTAACAGTAATCTCCTAACTCTTTTATATAAACTTAGGTATTATTATTACAACACCTAAAGGTTTGAAGCAGTGGCTCTGATACCACCTTCTGTCACGGCCCCCGACCCACCCTGGACGGAATCGGGAGCCGCGAACAGCCCAGTGGTACCGGTGATTATTTAAAAAACGTTGCAGCGGAAATTTCATCAGGACCGTGAGTTAGGAAAAATATCAGAGTTTAGAAACACCGGATTTTATTTATTAAATAGATAGGATAAACCCATGTTTTATAAAGGTAGCTTTAATAATATAAATTTGTTTACATAAAACAATATTTCTTTAATTTGATTTAATTAATAAAATAAGCCACTTCTTGAAGCCATTCAGTGTCGTATCCATCTCTTACTCCAATCTACTGTAATTACCTGAAACGCGTTTTAAAAAGGTTTTGTCAGCGGGAAATACTGAGTGAATCATTCTATTTACTAAAATGACACATTTGTTATAATTTACAGTATTAAGGAAAATTACAATGTTTCTGATATCAAACCAATTACCCACAGTACTTTGTCACTCGACCCATTGGCCCTTCCGTCCAATGGTGTCTGTGACTATGGTCATATCACCCCTTGGCTGCCCCAATGGTGAAGATTATCAAGTAATGTATACAAAACCCCACATACCGGCTGTAATATGGTGATTACATAAACTTAATCCCTGTAATTATAACTTTGAAATAAATAGGGTTTTGTAAAGTAATTTGATAAAAAGAGAATGACTCACTTATAATCATGCAGATTCATACGGCCAAAGTTTAGTCTACAGATAATCCTTGATATATTGCAGATTTAATTTGAGCAGAGCTTAGCCTATTTCTTATCCTTGTAACCTAGTGCATACAAACTAGGTAATTAACCAATACAGCATTTACGATAATTCACGAGATCAAATTCTCACAATGAACGACAAAGTGCAATACTTTATCCATCGAATTAACGATGATCCATCAAATTAATGACGAATGATAAAGTATAATACTTTATCCATCGAATTAATGATGATCCGTCAAATTAATGACGAACGATAAAGTATAACCCTAATGTGGGCGGCACTTAAACATTCATCGGATATATTGATCGGTCGGAAAATGAATCGTAATAGCGATTGAGTTAATACCCTGTTCTGCCGCACCCCGCTATACTAATTAGTGATTTGTGGGGGTTAATTGTGATAAACAGACAAGATCTCAGCGTATTTTGTGAGAATTTACGTCGTTTCAGTTCCCAGAATCAAGTCCCACTGCCTTGTATTTATAGCTGAAAATCGTCCCCCTCGCGCCACGCGAGGGGTCCTCTCATTCCTGTCGCGTGGCGCGACAGGTCACTTTTAACATATGATTGCCACGCGTCTCTGAAGCCTAGGTGAGTCGACGGATCGAATAAATTCGATTTTTATAATAAACTGTGATGATAATCATCAACGGAAAATGCCCCCCCTGAGTTTTAGGGGCCCTGATCCTGATTCTGATTGTTCTGAAATTTGTAGGGTTTGCGTAGAATTACTTGGGTGTCTCAATTAGGGTTTCCTATTGAATAAAATAATAATATAAATAGGACTTTTAATGAGGGTTGTTACAGATATCTAGTTTTTAACGTTGAAAACTAAGAAGTTTTATATATCCACATCCGAAATCCGACTATTTACTAACTTTTTACTATATTTCAAACTAAATATAATGCTTATATACCATATACATCTACAAAAATTAATTAGTTTCAGATAATCCGATCATCCAAAAATTTTAAAAATCCACTTCCGAATGCGAATCCGAAAATTCTGATATTTTGGTTATGGATTTTTGGATATTTCTTATTCGGTTTCGGATCCGCATTTTTTTGAAGACCCCAAGTCACCAAAATACAAAGGTTGATTAATTACCTTTTATTTTATTTTCTATAAAGATATATATTGACAAATATCTCATGTATTAATTAATTAAGGATTGGAGAGTTCTACTGACACATGCCGTCCAATGTATCCAAGTGGTCTTCAGTGACCTCGGGACATCGCCACTCTACATGTTCTCGAGCACCTTTTGGAGTGGGATAAAAAACGGCGAGGATATTTTGGGTGTTCTCTCGTTGATCTTCTACACCATCACCATCATTCTGACAATCAAGTATGTGATGATTATGTTGCATGCCAACGACAACGGTGAAGGTAGGCATCTTCTCTCGAGAAAAGCATGTTTGCTAAGCTTGCACTAATTTTTGTTGCAATGATTGAGACTTGTATGGCAGTTGGTGATGGCATCCTAACCCCTTCCATCTCTGGTGATTACTTCTACTCTTTTTATTTTTCTCATGTCGGTGATTTCAATCATTTCTAACGGATATCTAGTTTTTAACGTTGAAAACAAAGAAGTTTTATATGTCCACATCCAAAATCCGATTATTTACTATCTTTTTACTATATTTCAAACTAAACATAATGCTTATATACCATACACATCTACAAAAATTTATTAGTTTCGGACAATCCGATCATCCAAAAATTTTGAAAATCCACTTCCGAATGCGAATCCGAAAATTTTGATATTTTGGTTATGGATTTTTGGATATTTCTTATTCGGTTTCGGATCCGCCTTTTTTTTAACACCCCAAGTCACCAAAATACAAAGGTTGATTAATTATCTTTTATTTTTCTATAAAGATATATATTGACAAATATCTCATGTATTAATTTATTAAGGATTGGAGAGTTCTACTGACACTCGCCTTCCAATGTATCCGAGTGTTCTTCAGTGACCTCGGGACATCGCCACTCTACGAGTTCTCGAGCACCTTTTAGAGTGGAATAAAACACGACGAGGATATTTTGGGTGTTCTCTCGTTGATCTTCTACACAATCACCATCATTCCGACAATCAAGTATGTGATGATTATGTTGTATGTCAACGACAACGGTGAAGGTAGGCATTTTCTCTCGAGCAAAGCATGTTTGCTAAGCTTGCACTACTTTTTGTTGCAATGCTCGAGACTTGTATGGTCGTTGGTGATGGCATCCTAACCCCTTCCATCTCTGGTGATTACTTCTACTCTTTTTATTTTTCTCATGTCGGTGATTTCAATCATTTCTGACGGATATCTAGTTTTTAACGTTGAAAACAAAGAAGTTTTATATATCGACATCCAAAATCCGGTTATTTACTATCTTTTTACTATATTTCAAACTAAACATAATGCTTATACACCATATACATCTACAAAAATTTGTTAGTTTCGGATAATCCGATCATCCAAAAATTTTAAATATCCACTTCCGAATGCGAATCCGAAATTCTGATATTTTGGTTATGGATTTTTGGATATTTCTTATTCGGTTTCGGATCCGCATTTTTTTTAACACCCCAAGTCACCAAAATACAAAGGTTGATTAGTTACTTTTTATTTTATTTTCTATAAAGATATATATTGACAAATATCTCATATATTAATTAATTAAGGATTGGAGAGTGCTACTAACACTCGCCTTCCAATGTATCCGAGTGGTCTTCAGTGACCTCGGGACATCACCACTCTACGTGTTCTCGAGCACCTTTTGGAGTGGGAAAAAACACGACGAAGATATTTTGGGTGTTCTCTCGTTGATCTTCTACACAATCACTATCATTTCGACAATCAAGTATGTGATGATTATGTTGCATGCCAACGACAACGGTGAAGGTAGGCATTTTCTCTCGTTTAGCTATGTATCAAAAAATTTCTTAACAAAACATCCAAACGATTACAATGAAGTGGCAGCTAAATGGGCAACAAGTTGCGCCGCAACCCCTTTTGGATAGCAAACCCAATCCTACTAAAACAAAGTTTTGGTTCTTAGGGGCCGAAAAATTACTATGCATAATACAACAAGCTATGTATCTATAATGTTGAAGTTAAACTAAGTTTAGTTGTATTATTAAGTCTATAGGTATAAGTGTCATTAGTGTAAAGTATGTTTACGGCTAAAATAGTGTATTGTAATATGGAAGGACCTGCCTGTAATTAGCCACAAATATAATCGGTGTTCACTTCCAAGCGTCGTGTTGTTTGGGAAGGCACCGGTTGGTCGATCATGTATATATACGATGTCACACAATGTAATCGACAATCATTGTAATCATATTGTATTAATCAATCTCATTGTTCTATTGAATTGTCAATTTGCCCTCTTGATTACCAACATATTATTCATCTGCTTCGATAAACTTTATATAATTAGTTGTATTCATGTATTGATTTAAACTGTTATTGTAGTCTACGAACAAATCTCCTACAACTATACATATATAGATACTAAAATACTGTAAAGAAATATCAAACCGTAGAATAATCTGTTGTAGTGTATCTTGCTTTTTCGATAAAACATGCTAGTTCAAATAGTGCTAATTAATGAATTTGTTTTGGATAACAGGGGGTTCTTTTGCCTTATATAACAAGTTATGTCAACATGCAAAGGTAGGTTTAATTCCGAGAGAGCAACCCGAGGAGGACGGAGAGCTCTCAGGTTATCATCATGATTAGTTGCCAAACAACAAGATATCATCCAAGATTAAGACATGTCTTTAGCAAAGCATGTTTGGTAAGCTTGCACTAGTTTTTGTTGCAATGCTGGCATCCTCACCCCTTCCATCTCTGGTGATTACTTTTACTTTATTTTATTGTTCTCATGTCAGGTGATTTCAATCATTTCTGACGTATATCTAGTTTTTAACGTTGAAAACAAAGAACTTTTACAAAGCCACATCCAAATCCGATTATTTACTATTTATTACTATATTTCAAACTAAACATAATGCTTACATACCATATATATTTACAAAAATTTATTAGTTTTCGGATAATCCGATCATCCAAAAATTTTAAAAATCCACATCCGAATGCGAAACCAAAAATTCTAATATTTCGGATATTTCTTATTCGGTTTCGGATCCATATTTTTTTAACACCCCTAGTCACCATAATACAAACGTTGATTAATTACCTTTTAATTTATTTCATTTTATTTTCTATAAAATTATCGATTGACAAATATCTCATGTATTGGTTAATTAAGGATTTGAGAGTTATACTGACACTCACCTTCCAATGTATCGGAGTGGTCTTCAGTGACCTTGGGACATCGCCACTCTATGTGTTCGCGAGCACCTTTTCTAGTGGGATAAAACACGACGAGGATATTTTGGGCGTTCTCGCGAACCTTTTATTCCTCACCATTTGAATCTCCGGTGAGTTGTTTTACTCTTTTTTATTGTTCTCATGTCGGTGATTTCAATCATTTCTAACGTATATCAAATTCTCTGTATAGTTTTATCCGTGACATTAGGACTTAAGGAGGCAAACATGACAGAAGGTAACTTTAAAACATTCGTCCTAGATCTCTATTTTTATAAGTCCGTATACGAATGGATCTCCTGCACTGTATGTGTAGAAATACTAAAATATTGTAAAGAAATATCAAACTGTAGAATAATATGTTGTAGTGTATTTTGCTTTTTATATAACACATGCTAGTGTAAATAGTGCTTGTTAATGAATTTGTTTTGGATAACAGGGGTCTCTTTTGCCTTATATAACAAGTTATGTCGACATGCAAAGGTGGGTTTAATCCTGAGAGAGCAACCCGAGGAGGACCGATAGCTCTCAGGTTATCATTATGATCAGTTTCCAAACAACACGATATCATCAAAGATTAAGACATGTCTCGAGCAAAGCATGTTTGCTAAGCTTGCACTGCTTTTTGTGGCAATGCTCGGGACTTGTATGGTCGTTGGTGATGGCATACTCGCCCCTTCCATCTCTGGTGATTACTTCTACTCTTTTTAATGTTTTCATGTCGGTGATTTCAATCATTTCTAAGGGATATCTACATTTTAACGTTGAAAACAAAGAACTTTTATAAATCCATATCAAAATCAGAATATTTACTATCTTTTTACTATATTTTAAACTAAACATAATGCTTATATACTATATACATATACAAAAATTTATTAGTTTTCGGATAATCCGATCATCCAAAAATTTTAAAAATCCACATCCGATTGTGAATCCGAAAATTCTAATATTTCGGATACGAATTTTCGGATATTTCTTATTCGGTTTCGGATCTATATTTTTTTAACACCCCTAGTCACCATAATACAAACGTTCATTAATTACCTTTTAATTTATTTCATTTTATTTTCTATAAAATTATCTGTTGACAAATATTTCATATATTAATTAATTAAGATTGGAGAGTCATACTGACACTCACCTTCCAATGTATCGGAGTGGTCTTCAGTGACCTTTGGACATCGCCACTCTATGTGTTATCGAGCATCTTATCCAGTGGGATAAAACACGACGAGGATATTTTGGGCGTTCTCGCGAATCTTTTACTCCTCACCATTTCCATCTCCGGTGATTTCTTTTACTCTTTTTTATTGTTCTCATGTCGATGATTTCAATCATTTCTGACGTATATCTAGTTCTCTGTATAGTTTTATCCGCGGTATCATGACTTAAGGAGCAAACGATTTCATAACAGAAGGTAACTTTAAAACATTCGTCCCAGCTCTCTATTGTTATAAGTCCTTATACGAACGGATCTCCTGCACTGTACGTGTATTAATACTAAAATATTGTAAAGAAATATCAAACTTTAGAACAATATGTTGTAGTGTATCTTGCTTTTTAAATAACACATGCTAGTCTAAATAATGCTAGTTAATGAATTTGGTTTGGATAACAGGGAGCTCTTTTGCCTTATATAACAAGTTATGTCGACATGCAAAGGTGGGTTTAATCCCGAGGAGGACCGATAGCTCTCAGGTTATCATCATGATCAGTTGCCAAACAACACGATATCATCAAAGATTAAGACATGTCTCGAGCAAATCATGTTTGCTAAGCTTGCACTGCTTTTTGTTGCAATGCTCGGGACTTGTATGGTCGTTGGTGATGGCATCCTCACCCCTTCCATCTCTGGTGACTACTTCTACTCTTTTTATTTTTCTCATGACGGTGATTTCAATCATTTCTGATGGATATCTAGTTTTTAACGTTGAAAACAAAGAAGTTTTATAAATTCACATCCAAAATCCGATTATTTACTATCTTTTTACTATATTTCAAACTAAACATAACGCTTATATACCATATATATTTACAAAAATTTATTAGTTTCAGATAATCCGATCTTCCAAAAATTTTAAAAATCCACATCCGAATGCGAATCCGAAAATTCTGATATTTTGGTTATGCATTTTCGGATATTTTTATAATACCCAAATTAGCTTTTGCATAGAAACTCATGCTCATACCAAAATTATGGACCCTGTCCTGCATATAAACTTGCCTTTGTCACTCACTGATAATTTTCCAACTCCTTATGTTCATAATGCCCAAAGTACCCTTTTCATAGTAAAACAAACTTCTTCCATAATTGATGACCAAGCCAAAATTTCCCAGAGAAACTGCAGCTCATTTGGATCTTCCAAATATCAAGTTTGACCAGTAAAATTGCGAACTTGGCCATATGCTGCAAGCCATAACTTCTGTAGCCCAATTTAGCATCAATATTTTTACAAACCAATCGATTGATTGTCATTTTCCTTATGAAACGTCTAGAATCCAAATTACCCTTTATGCAAAAAGTACCATATTCCTAAAAAAACTTGAAATTACCACTAGTTTGGACCTTCCCAGAGAAAGGTTTAGCCCAATACAAGTTAGTCAAAAAACAGGTGACTTCTATACCACTATGCATCATCAAACCTCCTTATTTTCTCATGTCGATGATTTCAATCATTTCTGACGGATATCTAGTTTTTAACGTTGAAAACAAAGAACTTTTACAAATCCACATCCAAATCCGATTATTTACTATTTATTACTATATTTCAAACTAAACATAATGCTTATATACTGTATATATTTACAAAAATTTATTAGTTTTCGGATAATCCGATCATCCAAAAATTTTAAAAATCCACATCCGTATGCGAATCCAAAAATTCTAATATTTCATATACGAATTTTCGGATATTTCTTATTTGGTTTCGGATCCATATTTTTTAACACCCCTAGTCACCATAATACAAACGTTGATTAATTACCTTTTAATTTATTTCATTTTATTTTCTATAAAATTATCTATTGACAAATATCTCATGTATTAGTTAATTAAGGATTTGAGAGTTATACTGACACTCACCTTCCAATGTATCGGAGTGGTCTTCAGTGACCTTGGGATATCGCCACTCTATGTGTTCGCGAGCACCTTTTCGAGTGGGATAAAACACGATGAGGATATTTTGGGCGTTCTCGCGAACCTTTTACTCCTCACCATTTCCATCTCCGGTGATTTCTTTTACTCTTTTTTATTGTTCTCATGTCGGTGATTTTAATCAATTCTAAAGTATATCTAATTCCAAGTATAGTTTTATCCATGATTTAGGACTTAAGGAGGCAAACATGACAGAAGGTAACTTTAAAACATTCGTCCCAGCTCTCTATTTTTATAAGTCCTTATTCGAACGGATCTCCTGCACTGTACGTGTATAAATACTAAACTATTGTAAAGAAATATCAAACTGTAGAATAATATGTTGTAGTGTATTTTGCTTTTTATATAACACATGCTAGTGTAAATAGTGCTTGTTAATGAATTTGTTTTGGATAACAGGGGTCTCTTTTGCCTTATATAACAAGTTATGTCGATCTGCAAAGGTGGGTTTAATCCCGAGAAAGCAACCCGAGGAGGACCGATAGCTCTCAGGTTATCATCATGATCAGTTTCCAAACAACAAGATATCATCAAAGATTAAGACATGTCTCAAGCAAAGCATGTTTGCTAAGCTTGCACTGCTTTTTGTGGCAATGTTCGGGACTTGTATGGTCGTTGGTGATGGCATCCTCGCCCCTTCCATCTCTGGTGATTACTTCTACTCTTTTTATTGTTTTCATGTCGGTGATTTCAATCATTTCTTAGGGATATCTAGCTTTTAACGTTGAAAACAAAGAACTTTTATAGTCCATATCAAAATCAGATTATTTACTATTTTTTTACTATATTTCAAACTAAACATAATGCTTATATACCATATATATATATATATACAAAAATTTATTAGTTTTCGGATAATCCGATCATCCAAAAATTTTAAAATTCCACATCCGATTGTGAATCCGAAAATTCTAATATTTCGGATACGAATTTTCGGATATTTCTTATTCGGTTTCGGATCTATATTTTTTTAACACCCCTAGTCACCATAATACAAACGTTCATTAATTACCTTTTAATTTATTTCATTTTATTTTCTATAAAATTATCTATTGACAAATATTTCATGTATTAATTAATTAAGATTGGAGAGTCATACTGACACTCACCTTCCAATGTATCGGAGTCGTCTTCAGTGACCTTGGGACATCGCCACTCTATGTGTTCTCGAGCATCTTATCAAGTGGGATAAAACACGACGAGGATATTATGGGCGTTCTCGCGAATCTTTTACTCCTCACCATTTCCATCTCCGGTGATTTCTTTTACTCTTTTTAATTGTTCTCATATCGATGATTTCAATCATTTCTAACGTATATCTAGTTCTCTGTATAGTTTTATCCGCGGTATCATGACTTAAGGTGCAAACGATTTCATAACAGAAGGTAACTTTAAAACATTCGTCCCAGCTCTCTATTGTTATGAGTCCTTATACGAACGGATCTACTGCACTGTACGTGTATAAATACTAAAATATTGTAAAGAAATATCAAACTTTAGAACAATATGTTGTAGTGTATCTTGCCTTTTATATAACACATGCTAGTCTAAATAGTGCTAGTTAATAAATTTGGTTTGGATAATAGGGGGCTCTTTTGCCTTATATAACAAGTTATGTCGACATGCAAAGGTGGGTTTAATCCCGAGAGAGCAACCCGAGGAGGACCGATAGCTCTCGGGTTATCATCATTTTCAGTTGCCAAACAACACGATATCATCAAAGATTAAGACATGTCTCGAGCAAATCATGTTTGCTAAGCTTGCACTGCCTTTTGTTGCAATGCTCGGGACTTGTATGGTCGTTGGTGATGGTATCCTCACCCCTTCCATCTCTGGTGACTACTTCTACTCTTTTTATTTTTCTCATGTCGGTGATTTCAATCATTTCTGACGGATATCTTGTTTTTAACGTTGAAAACAAAGAAGTTTTATAAATTCACATCCAAAATCCGATTATTTACTATCTTTTTACTATATTTCAAACCAAACGTAATGCTTATATACCATATATATTTACAAAAATTTATTAGTTTCAGATAATCCGATCTTCCAAAAATTTTAAAAATCCACATCCGAATGCGAATCCGAAAATTCTGATATTTTGGTTATGCATTTTCGGATATTTTTATAATACCCAAATTAGCTTTTGCATAGAAACTCATGCTCATACCAAAATTATGGACCATGTCCTGCATATAAACTTGCCTTTGTCACTCACTGATAATTTTCCAACTCCTTATGTTCATAATGCCCAAAGTACCCTTTTCATAGTAAAACAAACTTCTTCCATAATTGATGACCAAGCCAAAATTTCCCAGATAAACTGCAGCTCATTTGGATCTTCCAAATATCAAGTTTGACCAGTAAAATGGCGAACTTGGCCATATGCTGCAAGTCATAACCTCTGTAGCCCAATTTAGCATCAATATTTTTACAAACCAATCGATTGATTATCATTTTCCTTATGAAACGTCTAGAATCCAAATTACCCTTTATGCAAAAAGTACCAAATTCCTAAAAAAAACTTGAAATTACCACTAGTTTGGACCTTCCCGAAAAAGGTTTAGCCCAATACAAGTCAGTCAAAAAACAGGTGACTTGTATACCACTATGCATCATCAAACCTCCTTATTTTCTCTTGTCGGTGATTTCAATCATTTCTGACAGATATCAAGTTTTTAACGTTGAAAACAAAGAACTTTTACAAATCCACATCCAAATCCGATTATTTACTATTTATTACTATATTTCAAACTAAACATAATGCTTATATACCGTATACATTTACAAAAATTTATTAGTTTTCGGATAATCCGATCATCCAAAAATTTTAAAAATCCACATCCGAATGCGAATCCAAAAATTCTAATATTTCGGATACGAATTTTCGGATATTTCTTATTCGGTTTCGGATCCATATTTTTTTAACACCCCTAGTCACCATAATACAAACGTTGATTAATTACCTTTTAATTTATTTCATTTTATTTTCTATAAAATTTTCTATTGACAAATATCTCATGTATTGGTTAATTAAGGATTTGAGAGTTATACTGACACTCACCTTCCAATGTATCGGAGTGGTCTTCAGTGACCTTGGGATATCGCCACTCTATGTGTTCGCGAGCACCTTTTCGAGTGGGATAAAACACGATGAGGATATTTTGGGCGTTCTCGTGAACCTTTTACTCCTCACCATTTCTATCTCCGGTGATTTCTTTTACTCTTTTTTATTGTTCTCTGTTAGTGCAGTTTTGTGTCTTTAACTTGTCTTGTTTAGTTGTATGTTAAACAGTCTTTTGTTATCGAGTCCACGTTCCGTAGTGTCTAACTAGTCGGATATCCTCCTATCCTACTTGGTATGACAACTTGTCTTTGTATTTGTATCTTAACCTAATTCTAGTGTGCATTATGTTTAGAGGTTGTGTAATCATACTTGACTGTCCATCCATGCCTTAGTTATTCTGTCCTTGTTTGGTTTTGACGAAAACACATGTGTTTTCATCAACACTCACATCAACGAAATCCCATTGTGATTTCGTCAGACATGTGTGGCGAAATCACTCATGATTTCGTCCAAAGGGTTTTCGTACAAGGGACAGTATAAATACTTGGCATGTTTCACAGTTAGGTTTATGAGAGCATAGAGAGAAACTGAGAGTTTATCGTCAAGCATTGTGTGTATGTGTTTGCAGTTTGTTCTCGTCCTGTTAATCTAAGTGAATCTTTGATTATCTGTTCGTGTTATACGCTTTACATTGTTTGGTTTGCACTGTTACGGGGATTCCGCACCCGTGATAGTGTTTGTGATAAACAAGGATATGTTACGTATTGGATCCTCCGAGAAAAACGGACCTATAAGTGGTATCAGAGCCTTGGCTCTTTTCCTTGTTTAAAACCAAACATTGTGTTGTTTGAAACAAGTGTGTTCTTGTTATTTTCAGATTGTTGTTCTTGAAAAGTTTATTTTATTTTCTGAAAATCTTGTTGAAAATCTGTGTTTACAAATGTTATTTTGCTATAGTTTTATTGAAAACCTTGTTACATTACATGTGTGCATGTTTATAGTTTGGTTTTTGTTGAAAATATAAGCAAAATCATTTTCCAGAAACTTCATATCTTCAAAGTGTTCTTGAATGTGTTCTTGAAATATTCAAACTGTTATTTGCATGTTTATGTGTTTGAGGTTTGATGATGCAAACTGATTGTGTTTATCAATATAATATTACAAGTGTTTGAAAATTGTGTACTGTGATCATTAGTTGGTGAGAAAAAGGAGTACCAAACATCAGAAAAGCATGGTTTGTTGAATTTGTTGTCAACTTGTCAGAGGATAAGGTTTGAAAAATATCTAACAGCTGGTACCCATTGTCAATGAAATCACATCTGGACGAAAACCATCCTGGACGAAAACAATCTTGAGCGAAATCACCTGTTTTCGTCAGAAATATCATTTATCAATTCAATCCAATTTCGTCACATTACAGTCAACGAAATCCCTTGATTTCGTCACTCATTCCACTAAACGAAATCACTCAATTTCGTCACTCATTCTTGTCAACAAAATCCCTTGATTTCGTCACCACTGGATTTCGTCATACATTATTTTACTGTGATTTTAAACAGAGGACTTGCAAAAGTGTTCTAACTTTGTGTTTTCAAGTGTTTAATCAGGTACAGTTCTTCTGATATCAAATATGAGTAGTACAAGTTCGTCGGAATGGAGTACGGACCCACGACCAGGTCAAAATCAGACTTCGATGGCCGCAATGTTAATGAATTCCATACCTCAACAACAACAACAATCAATAAGTGCAAGTCAATGGGCATTGGTGTCGAATCAAAATCAAAGTATTCAAAATCTATTGCTTAGTGAAAGTGAGACGGGTAGCAACAATCGCTCGCCAAAGTTAAATCACATGAACGACTATTCATCATGGAAGGGTCGTTTCCATAATTACGTTCAAGGGCAAAACACAGAATTATGGACGTGTTTCATCTCTGCATTTAGTCAAGCTCTTGAAGAAGCAGGATCAAATGCGACAACTTTCAATAATATGCAAGAAGCCGACAAAAAGGCATATGATCTAGAGAAGAAGGCATATGCTATTCTCACTCAAGCACTTCACAAAGACATCTATCATCAATTCTCTTATTGTATGAACACGAAAGCTTTATGGGATGCATTGATAGCGAGAGGAAAAGGAAATGAAGCTTCTAGAAAGACACGCCATGATTTATTGAAGAAAGAGTTTGGATCATTTCAATTCTTGGATAATGAAACCCTAAATGATATGACTTCTCGTTTTTATCATTTGATTAGTGAAATGAGTTCTTATAATGTTGCTGCAACTCATCTAGAAATGATTGCACGGTTTGCTGATGCTCTACCTCCTAAGTGGAGTCCATTCATTGAGTTTCTAAAGCATACAGGCGCTCTGGATACAGCCAATGTCACTCTCTATGAATTCATTCAGAAGTTGGAGCACAAGAACGAAGAGGAAATTTGGAAAGCTAAAAGGATTGCACCTCCTCAAAACACAGAAATGTATTTGCCTGGTTTTGGTCCTTCAGCTAGTTCTAGTTCCATTCAGCAACCAAAGCTTCAAACGGCTTTTATGTCTAATACAAGCTCATCTTCGTTTCCACAGTTCAATCAAAGTGCTTATCTTTCACAATCTCAACCTCAACCTCAAGTTACCGCTACTCAACCACAGTTCAATCAAAGTGCTTATCTTTCACAATCTATACCCCAACCTCAAGCCCAACCACAACAACAACAAGCACATTATACCAACAATCCTCCACCTCAAAACACCAACACTGTCAGAGTTGATACTTCGAACCTCTCAAAAGTTAGCATTGAAGTAGCAAAGGAGCATATGGAACTCATTAATACAATGGTCAGTGCATACTGTGGATTGGTTGCAGGTCAAATTGGAAACATCAATATGACCAACGAAGATTATCAACAAATCAACCGTGATGAAATGGAGTTGATGGATATAAAGTGGGCGTTCGCAAGTGCTGTTAGAAGGGCGAAGGACTTTATGGTTCGAACAGGGAGAAGTTCTTTGGAAAGTAAACAGGATACGAAGTACGGATTTGATAAAGAAGCGGTTACATGTTTCAATTATGGCGAAAAGGGGCACTTCAAATGTAAGTGCACCCGACCAAGCAAACAAGGCAATCAGAACCCATTCAGAAATCAGACAAGTACTTCCAATGTCAATGTCAATAAAGAAAATTGTGATCGAAGGATAGTAGCGGTGAACAACAATCAGAATCAGAACCAGAACCAGTCTGGACCATCAAACACCAATCGAGCATTGACCGTTCAAGCTGATGAAGGGTGTAATAGGTCTGTACAATTAGGGGAAGGTGATCAAGAAGCAGGAGGAACAGCATGTTATGCAAAGATCATCAATCACATCAAGCACGTTCACAAGGAAGAATTTTCTGAAAGTGACGACAATTCGAGTTATACCGGGAGTTCTGACGAAGAAAGTTCTAATTCAGGTGGTTATAATTCTGAATCTGATGTGAAGTAAGAAGCGAGTTCTGATGTTGATGATTTATTGACTAAGCAGAGGAGTTGAAGAGTCAGAAATATGTTCTGATCAAGAAGGCTGCTGTAGCATCTAAAGAAATGGAGAAATTCTTCTCTGAAGACGGATCTTTTTCTTATCAGACTGCCTTTATGGAAAATGTCTCAGCCTCTACGAGTCAGGTAAAATCTGAAACTCCTACTCCTAGTGTTTGTAATGTTTGTGCTGATTTGAAGCTTGAATCTGAAAAGGTTCATAGTCATAACCAAAGTTTGGTTATTGAGTTGTCTAAGTGTAAGGAGGCAAATATGGCACTAGCTAGAAATGAAAAGGATTTTAAATCTGTGATTGAAACCCTAAAGAAAAGTGTTTCTGAGCTAACAAAAACTGTTTTCAATAAGCAAATTGGTATTAACAATTACATTAATATCATCGAGGAAACGAAAAAGGAGCTAGGCGTTGCCAAATGCGAACATGATGCAATCAAGCTCAAATTGGAGAGTTATTCTAACTCTCGATATGTGCTCGATCATATCATTGATGCTCAACAACTCAAAGGTAACAAGAAAGGCGTAGGGTATAAGAAGTGTCCGCCCCCTTTAAGACTTAATTATACTCATATGCCTGATGAAGAAGAAATGCCACGATTTGAGCCCAGTGTGCCTCTTGATTATGAGGAAATTACTACTGGCCTAGGGTTCAAATCGGACTGTTCTTCAAGTACATCATCTGAATAAACAGAAACTTCAACATCTACGAAACAAAAGTCCTCCAATCATTGAGGACTATGAGTCGTCTGATGATGAATCAGAATCAGATATGAGTGATCAGGATAAATCACTTGACAAGATGAAGGGAGTAGAAGTTCCAATTGATAATCATATTCTTTGTGATCCTCCTACTCCTGCTGTTCAATCAGTTGTCAAACAAGTGATAGATCCTGTCAAGAATGACAAGAAATCTATGTCTACCGTTAAAAGTAATAACGTGTTGTACACTTTGGTTGGTGATTCTAAAATCTATTCAGATCACGATTTTCCAATTAAAAATGTCAATCCATCTTCGATTGAAAGTTTTTGAAGATAATACAAACAAGTTTTTGGGAAAGACAATTCCAGGAGTCATTGTAACTCAATGTGACCCAATTCCAAAAGCTGAAATCAGGAAAACAATTTGGAAATCAAAAATCACCAACAAAGCAACAACCTATTGCTTCTAAGGGTAAACAACCAGAAAAGCGAGCTCAAAAGCCTAACGTTTCTCAATCTAAATTTGAAACTAAAAGAGCTCGTTATCAGAAGAAAAACAGTAAGGTCAGATTTGTGGAATCGAAGGGTACGGATAAAATTGAGACTTTTGAAAACAAATCAAACACCGATTTTGTACAACAAGTCAAGATTTTAAAACGTAATAGTCAAAACAATTACACTCAACATACAAACGGGTGTGATGAAAAAGCAAGTACCTTGGGTTCTACGGGTTCGACATCTGTTTGTCGATCAGATTCTCCCAAGTTTGTGGAAAGGAGAACATGTTTTAAGTGTGGGGAGTTTGGACACATCATTAAAAATTGTCCAAACACTCCCAAGAATAATTTTGTTGAGAAAGCACCACCTGAAAAGGTTCACCCTCAACGTCGTCCCATTTCACCAAAACATGATAAAAGAACTGTTAAGGAACAGGAAACGAAACAACGACGTCAAAACGTCAAAGCTGTTGAAAAGGCTTTAAAATCTGAAGTCAAGACGGTCAACAGGGAACCAAGTTCTTCACAATTTTTAAAACCAGAAGTTTTAGAATATGTTCATAAACATATATCTGGTAAAGCAAATCAAACTTGGAAACCTAAGATGGGTGAAAATTCAGGGGGAGGTGTTATGTTACAAAATCATCAAGAAATCGAGATCATCTTTTGTGATGCTCAGGGATGACCCAAGACCACTAAGGCTTGGGTCCCCATCCTCAACTGATCATTGATGATATGTGCAGGGTGTTCCAGGAGGAACTATTAATAGTCATTGGATTGTTGATAGTGGAGCATCTAGGCACATGACAGGCGACTTACGGCTTCTATATGATGTGAGAAATATTAGAGGAGGCTATGTCGCGTTTGCTGGTGACAAAGGCGGATACATCACTGGAGAGGGAATGATCTCCAATGGTGTTGTATGTTTCGATAAGATCAATTATGTTCGTCTAATTGATCACAATCTTCTCAGTGTTTCGCAAATCTGCGACAAGAAGTTCACCGTGCATTTTGATGATGCCGGTTGTTATGTGCTGAAACCTGGTTTCAAAATTCCAGAAGAATGGATTCTCTTATCGGCTCCGAGAGTTAATGATCTTTATATTCTTGATATGAGCCAAGCTATTACAACGTCTGCGCAAGTCACTTGTTTTGTCTCGAAAGCCACAGAGAAGGAGTCTATATCTTGGCACAGGAGAATGGGGCACATTCACTTAAGAAAAATGAACCATTTGGTGAAAAACAACCTTGTGAATGGTGTGCCTGTGAGAAGTTTTCATCTACAAGATATCTGTGTTTCGTGCCAGAAAGGGAAACAAACGAAAAAGTCTCACCCTCTGAAGAAAATCAACACTGTTAGCATGCCTCTCGAACGTCTTCATATGGACCTTTTTGGACCTATGAGACACAAGACAACATTCGGGGATGCTTATTGTTTAGTGGTTACTGATGATTATTCTAGATTTTCTTGGGTAGCTTTTATGGCACACAAGAGTGATACTCCTGGCATCCTCAAGGATCTTCTTACAATGTTGGAAAATCTCTACACGTTGAAAGTTAAGAGGATCAGAAGCGACAATGGAACTGAGTTCAAGAATCGTGTGATGGATGAGTTCTGTACTTCTAAGGGCATTCTTCATGAATACAGTTCTCGATACACTCCACAACAAAATGGTGTCGCGGAGAGGAAGAATCGGACGATAATTGAAACTGCAAGAACGATGTTAGTAGAGTCGGAGCTTCCTGTTCAGTTCTGGGGGGAGGCTGTGTCTACTGATTGCTACACATTAAACCGAGTTCTTACAGTCAAGAGACATGGCAAGACTTGCTTCGAACTTCTACAGAAAAGGAAACCGGATCTATCTTTTCTAGAACCTTTCGGCGGTCCATGCACTATGATTGAGCCGGATGGAAAGTTTGGCGCAAAAGCTATCGAGGGTTTCTTCCTTGGATATGCTACTCCGAATTTTTGCGTTTGGAATCTGGCTACCAAAAAGATTGAGCTATGGAGTGAAGTAAGGGTTCAAGGGTATACAAGTCCTGTTAGGGCTCCGGGTGATCCTTGGATGTTTGACTACGATGGGCTATTCGACTCCTTTAATCTGCCAACCTTTGACGAAGATTCTGCAGCTGCTAGAATGTTATTTGATAGTGACAACGCTGCTGGCTCGCCATTGGTTAGACCTGTTATTGTTAACCCCCAAGGTTCTAATTCGGTTAACAACACAGTTCAAAATGAGGTATTTGAAGATGCTACTGAGTACAATGAGTCATCAGAAGATGATGAATATCTTGATGCGACTGAAGGCACTTCAGCTCCAGTTGCTCCTGTTTAGGGTACTTCTGTTGAAACTCCTCATGTGCAGGATGTTGATATTGTTGAAGGGAATGCATCCACTTCTACACATATTCCCGGTGTGGAGTTGGTTGTTGATCTTAATATTAATAATTTGGGTGTTAATGCTCGTGTTCCTGAAAATCCTGAAATGAGGATTCACGATACCCATCCACAGCAGAATATCATAGGAGATGTCCAACGCGGGGTGCAGACGCGTAATCAGCTGAGAAACAACCAAAGTGCTGGTTTGTATTCAGCCATTAGAGAATCTGGTCTTCAAAATGATTGGTCCTTCACGTGTTACGTTTCACAAGAAGAACCGAAATCTTGGAAAGAAGCCTTAAAGGATAATTCTTGGGTTGAAGCAATGCAAGAGGAACTACAACAGTTTCAGAAACTGGGTGTTTGGAGACTTGTTGAAAAACCCAACAACTACAAGAAAATTGGCACCCGTTGGGTTTACAAGTGCAAAAAGGATGATCGTGGAGTGGTCATTCACAACAAGGCGAGATTGGTTGTTCAGGGCTTTCGTCAAATTGAAGGCATTGATTACAACGAGGTTTATGCACCGGTTGCTCGTCTGGAGGCTATTCGGATCTTTCTAGCTTATGCTTCTTTTAAAGGATTCAAAGTCTATCAGATGGACGTCAAAAGCACATTCTTGCATGGTATTGTTGAAGAAGAGGTGTATGTCGAACAACCTCCAGGTTTCGAAGATCCTATCCATCCCGATCGGGTTTGGTTGCTCAACAAAGCTCTCTATGGGTTACATCAAGCACCAAGGGCTTGGTATGCAACCTTATCTACTTATCTGCTGGAGAACGGTTTTCGCCGGGGTCTTATCGACTGTACGCTTTTCATCAAGGAACAAGATGGTGATTTGTTGTTGGTACAGGTATACATTGATGATATCATTTTTGGTTCTACTAACGATACTTTGTGCAGGCAATTTGAACGTGTTATGCAGGAGAAGTTCGAAATGAGCGCAATGGGAGAGATGAATTTCTTTTTGGGCCTACAAGTTCAACAAACTGAGTCTGGGATATTCATCCATCAGACTAAATATGTTGGTGACATCTTGAGCTGATTTCAGATGTCTGATGCAACGCCCATTGGTACCCCACCTCCGACTAATCACGAGATTACTCCAGACTTGAAGGGTGAAAGTGTCAACTCTTCTTATTATCGCGCTATGATCGGATCTCTCATGTATCTCACAGCATCGAGGCCTGACATCATGTATCCAATGTGCCTGCTTGCAAGATATCAAGCTAACCCAAAAGCATCTCACCTTGGAGCTGTTAAAAGGATTTTTCGCTATCTAATGGGTTGCCCGGACACCGGTCTCTGGTACCCTAAGGATGATAGTTTTGACTTGGTTGCTTTTAGTGATTCAGATTTCGGCGGATGCAAAATAGATGGTAAATCCACAACGGCTGGATGTCAATTCTTGGGAAGTCGCTTAGTCACGTGGCAGTGCAAGAAGCAAACTTGTGTCGCTACATCAACTTGTGAAGCTGAATACATTGCTGCCTCAAGTTGTTGCTCTCAAGTTCTGTGGATTCAGCAACAAATGCGCGACTACGGTTTTGAATTCCTATCTACCTCTATTTTTGTTGATAATAATGCTGCTTTATCTATCACTAGAAATCTTGTCCAACACTCCAAGACCAAGCACATCGAAATTAAATATCACTTCATACGTGATTGTTTTGACAAAAGATTAATCGATGTTGTTAAAATCCACACTGATGAACAGCGTGCTGACCTGTTTACAAAAGCTTTTGACAAATCTCGTTTTGACTATCTTTTGTTGGTCAATGGTATTAAGGTGAAACAAGAGTAAACTTCTGTCGGCTGATTGTTTTTGTAAATATTTTCTTAAGCGTCAAAAATCCAAAAAGATTTTCAGTTTACTTATCTTTTCGCATTTAGGGGGAGAAATTTCAGAAAATACAAAAACATGTGGAAAATTCAAAAATCCAAAAATATGTCGTTTACTTTCGGTCTTTAAGTTTGAAAAATCAAAAATTCAAAAACAATAGAAAACCAAAAATGAGTTTCTTGGAGAAAAGAAGGGAAAGTGATGATATACACTGGTGTGGTCTGTCAATATGGTCAAAAAAAATAAAATTGAAAAATGATAAGTAGCTTTACTAACGATGTATCGGTAGGCTCACAATCAGACTAAAATGTGCAGGATGATATAAACCTAACAGACTTCAAGTCAGGTGGGAACCATTCATTGGCATATGGTCTTGGTACCGAAATTTCGTTTGATTGATTGCCGAGGTTCTCAGATATTCGGTCTTTATGCTGTCTTATCAGTTGGGTATCATGGTTGTATCAAACCGTAAAAATAACGGAGACGAAGTCTAAGATCTTCCATGATACTATACATACGTGTTCATATTGCATACGACCTCAATAAGTGATCAACAATCACATGTCCAACTACAAGTGATAATATATCACATTTATCCGGGAGTCAAGTTCGTCTCTCTGCTGTACGAAAGTACTGACCTGTTCACGGACTTGCTCCTGTGCCCTTCATGCATCTGAAAATCAAGTTCCTCATAAATAAGTGATTCTATCACATAGGGCTTGTTTTCAATCAAATAAGTGAGTTTCTCACATCTTTTATACGGTCAAACGGATGATAAGCAGTATACTCACCGGTAAGATGAACTCTCGTGCATACCTTGATACGGGAATGTGTCGTGAGTGAATGAACACCGACAAGTAAGTATAACTCTTACCGTAAATCATATCTCCTAATTATGATTACATCTGATAAGTTGAGCTTAGGTGGACAACAATATCGATAATTGTGGTAAAATACTTATCTAAAGCTTTAAACAGAAATCAGAAACCGTTTTGACAAAGACCGTAATCTGTTAATGATTCTCTTACCTTGAAACTCGCAAAAAGTTTGTTTCTTGTACAAATTTCTTATGTTATTGTCTTTCGTTAGTTTACCGCACTTTAATTTGTGTTGTAGTGTAAGTTGTATAACGTGTTTTGATTAACCGATGTTGGTAACTTGAAGTTTTATGCCGAAAAGCCTGAAACTGACTCGTTTGTGATTTCTACTTCATAAAAATGCCCTTTTTGCAGTTGGTTATTCTAACAAAGCCAAAATGTTGTTCAAGTTTGTTCAAAAGTTGTTTGAAAATGAAAAAGTGATTTGACTAGTCAACTAAAACCCATTTTGGTCTTCGACGAAATCCCAAATTTTTTTTAAAAATAACGAAATCCCTGATTTCTTCATCCCAGTTGTTTGGGCTAAGTGTTTAAAGCCCAAACAAAGTGATTTCGTCGGCCCTAAACTGATTCCATCGGCCCAATGTGTTTTCGTCGGTCAAATGTGATTCAAAGTGATTTCGTCGGCCCAAACATAGTTCACCAACCGGGCCCAAAGCGATTTCGGTAAATCCTTGTGATTTCGTCGCCTGTTGTGTTTTCGTCGAAGTGGACCAGGATATAAAAAGGTCCCATGTGCATTATTGATTTCACTTTTTCCAAACATCACTCTCAAAAAGATCTTTTCCCTCACTGTTCATCATCTTCAACCCCCAGTTAACCGACTTCGATTTCTCTGTGTTTTGATACCAAACCAAGGTATCATAATGATCTTTAACCATGCTCGAACCTTTTTAAACATCTATTCTTTGTCCGATTGACATCTGAGACCCTCTTTCATCTCTTGAAGTTTGACAAAATCTTTTATATATCTGTTATGTCATTTGTATATAACTTAATGGTGTTTATCATTTGAATATAACTGTGTTTATCTTAGGTTTTTGTTCAGAAATCTGTATGAACATCAGGGTTTTGGGTGTTAGGGTTTGGTTATGTTCATGTTTATTCTGTGAATATGGTTGATGATTTGGATTCTTTGTAGTTGATTGATTGAAAATTGTCAGAACATGTTTGTGATTTCTTTTGACATATGTAATCGACTCAAACAGGGGATGTGGGTTTTCGGGTTTAAATATTTGACTTGAACTGGGTTTTTCATTTGATTTGTTAAACAAATGTCACGAAGAGATTTGGGTTAAAACTTTGGGTTTTGGGTAAGTTTTATCAACTGGTTTAAAATATGTTGGACATTTTTTTATTGTTTTTGATGAATATTGATAAGGAATCAACTGGGTTTAACATTGACGGCGAAATCCCCAAATGTCTAAAACCCTAACTTCTACCGAAATCACCTGTTGCTGAAATCCCCAATAGCCGAAATCACTTTTGCCTAAATTTAACCTTTGCCGAAATCACCTGTTGCAGAAATCCCTCTTTGCCGAAATCACATGTTGCAAAAATCACCTTTTTACCGAAATCCCCAATTGCCGAAATCACCTGTTTTCGTCGGACCACAAGTGTTTTCGTTATCCCACATCTGATTTCGTCATCCCAGGTGTTTGGGCTAACTGTTTATAGCCCAACACAAGTGTTTTCGTCATATGTGAATGACCAGCTCTTTGATTTCGTCTCAGGGTCCATTACACAACACTTAGAAACATTTTGTTAACTGTGAACTTTGAAACATTATACAGTATCTATAATTATGCATGGTTAATGTCCAAAATACACATTAAAATGTATACATATATGTATTTTATAATTGTCTCATTACTAGTTCTCATTACGCGTTTTTGTCAAACACAGAATGGCTCCGAAATCTCGCAAAGCTCCCACAAAGAAAAC
Source organism: Helianthus tuberosus (assembly GCA_030545235.1). NCBI lineage: Eukaryota > Viridiplantae > Streptophyta > Magnoliopsida > Asterales > Asteraceae > Helianthus > Helianthus tuberosus. Next base: position 149,231,556 of record CM060434.1, read on the forward strand.
CAACAAAACCGAAGAAGAAATCATGTCTGAACCGCGACATAATATGATTGCTCATCTTGATCCGGAAGGAAAGTTTGTCGATTTTAAAGAAATCACGCAATGGATTCGGGAATCAAGGATAAACAAGGCTGTTACTTTCTCAACACCGGTGTACAAGACATTGATTAAAGCATTTTGGGATACTGCTCAGATAATTGAAGTTGATGGAAAGGAAGTGATTCGAGGGCAAGTTCATAAGCTGGATGTGGATGTAACTCCAGAGATTCTCAACACTGTTTTGGAACTTCAAGACGTTGCTGATGCACCATTTTCTGTACCAATCATGTGCACGCGCGGATGTCTGCTCAGGATGAAATGTACTGCTGATATTTTTGCTGGGCAAATCAACAAAGCTACATTGCCTATGCGGTACAAGTTCCTGTTACATGTACTTATTCAATGTTTAGGAAAAAACCGTGCAGGTTATGACATGACTGGATTCGATCTCGTCGGTTTGATGGTAGTGCTTGTTTTGAATAAGCCATTTAGCATATCACAGTTCTTGTTTGCAAACATGAAAGACAATTTACGAAGAACTGGATCTCGGACGACCGGAAAGAAATTCTGGATGTATCCGAGATTTATGCAAATGATCATGAATGCTCAACACCCTGATCTACCCAAAGCTGACACTGACATTCTCAAAATTGAAACTATGTTGGATCATTCTTTTAACTTGTTTAAAGGTCACTCCGCTAAGAAATATAAAGAGTCTGATCCTCCTCGGAAGATGTTTGGTGCACTCCTAAACAGAAACTACGTGGCTCTTGCTAATGACAAATGGCGTCACGATGACAGCCAGTCAGATGATGAAGAGCCCGAGTTAGAAAAGAGGATGAAAGAAAAGCGCAAACGAAAGCGTGATTCATCTGATTCATCTGATAGTGATGATGATGAAGAAGGTGGTGATGGTGATGGTGGTGATGCTGGAGCGACAGCAGCTAGTGCACCTGGCGCTAGTAGTGCTGGTGGAGATGAGCGAGCAGATTCTGATTATGTTCCATCGGATACTGAACGTGTGCAGAAAAAGAAATCGGCTGTCCTTCTTAAGAAGAAGGCTAAAAAGAACATTGGTACTTCTTCGTCTACACAACAATCTGTTCCTTCTGAGCCTATATTGGAAGCTGCAATGGATCCAAACTTTGGATTCACAGCTGAAGAAGCTTCTACTATGATGTCGTCTCCTCCGCGATCTACAGAACAACCAACTACAACTATTCAACCACCTCCTGTGGTTACATCAGCTCGTGATACTCCATCTGTAACTCCTCAAGTTGCTTCCCAAAGATCAATGGCTTCTGCAATCAGAGCAACTACATCTCAGCCTAGTTCTGAATGTCAAAGGATATTCTCGAAGATGTCTCAAGATGAAAAGAACAACTTCTTATTTTCTCAACTTGAAGCTGCTGCAGATCGCATACAAAGGCAAACTGATTTCATCAGAATCACAAAGAATGATCAAATCGCTCAACTCGTGGAAATAAATACGTTGAAGTCCACTGTTGAACAACAACAAACTGTGATAGGACGCCAACAAGCTGAGATCGATCAACTGAAAGCAGAGAATGCACGTTTGAAAACTGCAGACGAGGCAAGAGAACAAAGCAGCTCTATACTTCAAAAGTTAGCTGAGGATCTGAAAGGAAGATGTGACTTCATGAAAGAGTGGCACAAATCTCGTAACACAACTATAGTTAACGGAGTCAAAAGGATCAATGCAGGCTATGAGTTCTTTCGAAATCGTGTCGCTATTTTGTGGGAAGATCGATGCAAGCAACAGGAAGTGTTGAAGAAGCATGATCATGATTCTGAAGATCAAGGGAATCCAGATCCCTCAGCTGCAGCTCAATAACCTCCAGCCTCTACATCTACACAGATTGTTGCTTACGAGCCTCCTCAGGTTGAATCTTTGCAAGGAACTTCTAGTGGTGCACAGGCAGAATTGATGAAAATGCTCGAAAGTTCCTATGTTGAAAGCAACATGGCTGGTACTTCTAATGTTATTAGCTCTTCTGATATTGCCTTACAGGTTGTACATCCTGTATCTGGAGAACTTTTAGAAGAAGGGGATTTGGTGGAAGATTTATCACATGAAGAGAAACTAGCTTTGGAAGAAATGAACTCAGTTGATGATGCTGTGATTGATAAAATGCCAATTGAACCAGAAACAGCTGACATCGAGAATCTGGATGAAATTGTTTTTGAAGGCGAATCGAGTAAATCAACTTACGTTCGTGCTGACGGAACGGAGTTTAATCCGTTCGATGAAGAATGGCTGAAAGAGAATCTTGACGACATCAACGAGCAATTTAATAAACGTGATTCTTCAGACGATCCGACAGACGCATTCCAAGAATGGAGAAAAAGCTTTTTGTCGAAGATCGAGAAACCAACTCCTCCGGAAGCGCAAGTTGATTACATGCAGTATGTAAAAGAAAAACCGAATGGGAAGATACTCAGCTGGATGTTCGTGCAAGATATTCACTGTATGGCCATCAAGCGCAAACACGACATCCAGTATTTCAATTCGTTGCTGAGTATTACATCTCTGCCATTCTATGACGTTACTGCCTTAACGAAATTGAGACTGATCAATCGCTCAAAATATGCTGGAGCAACTTTGTTCGAAAAGAGATTGAGGTTCAATCGTCGAAACGGGTGGAAGGATGAACTTTACAAACCGCGGTTTCCGATCTATCAGCAGATCAAGTATACGTTAGATCCAGAGACTAACACGGGTCGATACAAGCTTATTTATCAGCCTCCAAAAGTCATGGATAAAATTCCGCTGATGCTGATGAAACAGAATTTCTAGGGGAATATGCGGTTATGGTGTTACGATTCGGATACGCATGAAGCAGTTATTGTATTTAAAGATCAGGAAAACTTCCGCATGCTAGATCCGATGTGGATTGTCAACATGTCTGCGGCCGACATCAACAAACTGTTTCGGCATGATATCTTTTATGAAGACGAGTACGCTCAACAAGCTTTCATGTTCCAACGCGTTGCTTGTTTCTGCTTTTATCGTGGTATTCATGCTGGAAGCACCTGGTCGGCAAAACACTGAAGATTGAAGACTCAAAGAACGAAGACCAAGCAACAGACAAGGGGGAGTTTGTTAGTGCAGTTTTGTGTCTGTAACTTGTCTTGTTTAGTTGTATGTTAAACAGTCTTTTGTTATCGAGTCTACGTTCCGTCGTGTCTACCTAGTCGGATATCCTCCTATCCTACTTGGTATGACAACTTGTCTTTGTATTTGTATCTTAACCTAATGCTAGTGTGCATTATGTTTAGAGGTTGTGTAATCATACTTGACTGTCCATCCATGCCTTAGTTATTCTGTCCTTGTTTGGTTTTGACGAAACCATCAACACTCACATCAACGAAATCCCATTGTAATTTCGTCAGACATGTGTGGCGAAATCACTCATGATTTCGTCCAAAGGGTTTTCGTACAAGGGACAGTATAAATACTTGGCATGTTTCACAGTTAGATTTATGAGAGCATAGAGAGAAACTGAGAGTTTATCGTCAAGCATTGTGTGTATGTGTTTGCAGTTTGTTCTCATCCTGTTAATCTAAGTGAATCTTTGATTATCTGTTCGTGTTATACGCTTTACATTTTTTGGTTTGCACCGTTACGGGGATTCCGCACCCGTGATAGTGTTTGTGATAAACAAGGATAGGTTACGTATCGGATCCTCCGAGAAAAACGGACCTATATTCTCATGTCGGTGATTTTAATCATTTCTAAAGTATATCTAATTCCATGTATAGTTTTATCCGTGATTTAGGACTTAAGGAGGCAAACATGACAGAAGGTAACTTTAAAACATTCGTCCCAGCTTTCTATTTTTATAAGTCCTTATACGAACGGATCTCCTGCACTGTACGTGTATAAATACTAAACTATTGTAAAGAAATATCAAACTGTAGAATAATATGTTGTAGTGTATTTTGCTTTTTATATAACACATGCTAGTGTAAATAGTGCTTGTTAACGAATTTGTTTTGGATAACAGGGGTCTCTTTTGCCTTATATAACAAGTTATGTCGATATGCAAAGGTGGGTTTAATCCCGAGAGAGCAACCCGAGGAGGACCGATAGCTCTCAGGTTATCATCATGATCAGTTTCCAAACAACACGATATCATCAAAGATTAAGACATGTCTCGAGCAAAGCATGTTTGCTAAGCTTGCACTGCTTTTTGTGGCAATGTTCGGGACTTGTATGGTCGTTGGTGATGGCATCCTCGCCCCTTCCATCTTTGGTGATTACTTCTACTCTTTTTATTGTTTTCATGTCGGTGATTTCAATCATTTCTAAGGGATATCTAGCTTTTAACGTTGAAAACAAAGAACTTTTATAAATCCATATCAAAATCAGATTATTTACTATTTTTTACTATATTTCAAACTAAACATAATGCTTATATACCATATATATATATATACACAAAAATTTATTAGTTTTCGGATAATCCGATCATCCAAAAATTTTAAAATTCCACATCCGATTGTGAATCCGAAAATTCTAATATTTCGGATACGAATTTTCGGATATTTCTTATTCGGTTTCGGATCTTTATTTTTTTAACACCCCTACTCACCATAATACAAACGTTCATTAATTACCTTTTAATTTATTTCATTTTATTTTCTATAAAATTATCTATTGACAAATATTTCATGTATTAATTAATTAAGATTGGAGAGTCATACTGACACTCACCTTCCAATGTATCGGAGTCGTCTTCAGTGACCTTGGGACATCGCCACTCTATGTGTTCTCGAGCATCTTAACGAGTGGGATAAAACACGACGAGGATATTTTGGGCGTTCTCGCGAATCTTTTACTCCTCACCATTTCCATCTCCGGTGATTTCTTTTACTCTTTTTTATTGTTCTTATGTCGATGATTTCAATCATTTCTAACGTACATCTAGTTCTCTGTATAGTTTTATCCGCGGTATCATGACTTAAGGAGCAAACGATTTCATAACAGAAGGTAACTTTAAAACATTCGTCCCAGCTCTCTATTGTTATAAGTCCTTATACGAACAGATCTCCTGCACTGTACGTGTATAAATACTAAAATATTGTAAAGAAATATCAAACTTTAGAACAATATGTTGTAGTGTATCTATCTTGCTTTTTATATAACACATGCTAGTCTAAATAGTGCTAGTTAATGAATTTGGTTTGGATAACAGGGGGCTCTTTTGCCTTATATAACAAGTTATGTCGACATGCAAAGGTGGGTTTAATCCCGAGAGAGCAACCCGAGGAGGACCGATAGCTCTCAGGTTATCATCATGATCAGTTGCCAAACAACACGATATCATCAAAGATTAAGACATGTCTTGAGCAAATCATGTTTGCTAAGCTTGCACTGCTTTTTGTTGCAATGCTCGGGACTTGTATGGTCGTTGGTGATGGCATCCTCACCCCTTCCATCTCTGGTGACTACTTCTACTCTTTTTATTTTTCTCATGTCGGTGATTTCAATCATTTCTGATGGATATCTAGTTTTTAACGTTGAAAACAAAGAAGTTTTATAAATTCACATCCAAAATCCGATTATTTACTATCTTTTTACTATATTTCAAACTAAACATAATGCTTATATACCATATATATTTACAAAAATTTATTAGTTTCCGATAATCCGATCTTCCAAAAATTTTAAAAATCCACATCCGAATGCGAATCCGAAAATTCTGATATTTTGGTTATGCATTTTCGGATATTTTTATAATACCCAAATTAGCTTTAGCATAGAAACTCATGCTCATACCAAAATTAAGGACCCTGTGCTGCATATAGACTTGCCTTTATCACTCACTGATAATTTTTCAACTCCTTATGTTCATAATGCCCAAAGTACCCTTATCATAGTAAAACAAACTCCTTCCAGAATTGATGACCAAGCGAAATTCAACTCCTTATGTTCATAATGCCCAAAGTACCCTTATCATAGTAAAACAAACTCCTTCCAGAATTGATGACCAAGCGAAAATTTTCCAGAACTGAGCTCGTTTGGATCTTCCAAATATCAAGTTTGACCAGTAAAATGGCGAACTTGGCCATATGTTGCAAGTCATACCCTCTGTAGCCCAATTTAGCATCAATATTTTTACAAACCAATCGATTGATTATCATTTTCCTTATGAAACGTCTTGAATCCAAATTACCCTTTATGCAAAAAGTACCATATTCCTAAAAAAAAACTTGAAATTACCAATAGTTTGGACTTTCCTGAAGAAAGGTTTAGCCTACATGTCAGTCAAAAAACAGGTGACTTGTACCACTATGCATCATCAAACCTCCTTATTTTCACATGAACTTTAACTTATTTGATATTTTAGCTTATGTGTTGAACCGAATTAAGGTCCAATGCTTTAGCCATGTAGGGTGATCTCACTATCTTGAAATTTAATTAAATCCACATGTACTTTCATGTATCATACCTTGATTAAATCTTATGGTGGTTTGCTAGAGCCTTCACTCTTAGTACGTGAACCCTATTTCACCATTTGGTTTACGACTTTATGAGCATTGCCCCTGGATGGTGGTAACCGATGATCAAGACTAATAACACTTGTTACTACATGTATTATATATGTTTTTTTTTCTTTTATAAATCTTGTCCACTATCATCATTTGTTTTATATTATTGGAATTGTTTCTCAAGATTTTGGTTGTTTCATTGGAACATAATTTAAAGGAACTGGGTTTGAGAGAAGCATAGTAGAATAAGGCGTTTATGTCACATGAAAGTAGGCTATTTATTGAGGATTAAATCCAAGGAGAGCATCACCATTTTTTTTTTGTATTGGTCAAATCTACATGTTAGTTTTCTGCGTGTTAAATGTTGTTTTCTGAGAAATCATAGTCGTCTTTTATATGCCTTACACATCAAGTCAAACAATTGTTTGCCTTTTTATTTTCATTTTGTGGTGAATTTTTGTAGTATAATATAACTATGACAATTTGTATGCAAATCTTTCTCTATAGACATATTTGCAGTCATAGAAGTTTAAGTTCTCACCTAACTTAGTCTAAACTTTAGGTATCATTAAGCAATCAGGTGATGGGTGAACCTCATATATTTCAATTTCAGAGGTCATTCATATGGGTTTAACCTTAACCGACCAATGTAGGGATGTGCCAAAACCAACCTGACCGCACTTTATTTTGTCCATGATGTGTATTTCAGTTTTAATTTGTCAAAAGTTGTTGATGAGTTGGTTGTTAGGTTGAGACACTGAGTTTAGTTACTAAGTCAAATTGGCGTGTGTTCGTATTAGTAGCCAAAACTAGTACCAACTATCAAATAGTTTATGGGAGTATAACCGGAACTTAACTACTCGAATAATACTTACTCTTTTTATGATTAACCTTCATTATTACTTCTATCTCCAATATGCTAGCTTGTAACATCAAGATCTCATCCTTGTAATTAGTTTTCAAGTTATAAACTTGGTATTAATAAAATTTCTCGGGTACTGTCCATTGGAAAATAGTCATAGTAGTTCCGGTACTCATTCAGCTTCATTCAAAGTGACGATATTATTCATTAACAACAACAACACTAGATGATGGAAGAGTATGCTAAAGCAATCCAGGATGAGAATGCTCGTGCAATGTCATCAGTGTGTGATGTCGTTACCAATGTGACAACTAAATCAACTCAGACAACTAAGGGTCAACATAGCAAGCGGGGTCAGAGTGTGAGACTAAAATTGTTTCACAACATATGAGCAATGTCGTCAATGTGTGATGTGGTTACCAATGTCGCAATTGAATTAAGCCAATCAACTCAGACAACTAAAGGTCAACGTAACAAACCTGGTGAGACTAAAACTGTTTCACAACATATAAACAAACGACAATAGACAACCTTGCCAAACGACCGACGTGGCTCCATACCCTGAAAAATTTGATGGAGAAAGGTCTGGTGGTAAGAAAAGTTGGTTCCAGGAGGTTGTCAAGTGTATACAACTATTCTAATCGACTCACAAGAATGGATTCTTCTAAACTCAGAAGGATCATTTTTCATGGTCATATAAAATATAGCAAATATTCAATTGGATAAAATTCCACATCCTACGAAGATAAGACTGGTGAGAGGTGACCTACCTTTATGTTGAATTGAACTTACATAATTGTCTAGTGTGCAATTTGGGAACTTACTTTATGATGTGATGATAGAACTTAAGCATAATAACCAAACTTAATTAACAAATAACACATGATCCATGTGAATAAATATTCGGGTCAAAGGGGTTTGGGCTGGATTTTTCGAGTGAGGTGAATTGTGGTGTTGACAAGTGTCCCAAAATGTAATCATTTATTAGGTAAAAGGAAAGGATGCATATGCGTGTGTTGTTTATAAAAAGGTCGAACGATAATAAAACCCATTTTAAATAGAAGACTGTAAATACCGTATGTATAACCATCATTTTTTAATTTTTATCTTTTCGAACAAATGATTTACTATTATTATGTTTCACTAATACTATATATGTGCGTTTGTATTTCGATCATTTACATTATTATTCGCAACTCGGTTTTATGTAAAATTTATATCTAGACATAATTAAAAGTACTCAGAATTTTGCAAAATATCGTAACTTAAGTGAAAAAATGATTGCTACCGTTTTTTATCATGACTTATGAAATTTAATCCTTTAGTATATAATAAAGTAATACCTCTTTTTTCTTTTCGGTTGCGTGTGGAATAATAATAATAAAAGTCTTGATAAAACATATTATGAATCATAAATTACAACAAATGGGCACTGCTTTAGTGGTATCTAGGCGTGTGCAAAGTCAATTGGGTTCGGTTATGGAGACTTAATCATAATTATAACTAAACTTCGTTTATGGAAAATTCCCTAATCATACCATAACCGGTGCTTGGTTAAGTCAGTTATGGATCAGTTTTGGTTATTTTCGGTTAATTATCCAATATATTTTTTCTTTGCTTTGTTCAAACTAAAAATAGTTTGATTATGGTGTTCTATATTCGGTTACACATGGAAATATGTATGGTTCATTTCATTTCGGAAACATAATTAGAACCATTATGTTGAGAAATGAAGAACAAATCTATAAATTTATGAAATATGAAACAGACTACAAAACCCGATTGATCTCTATTAGTTTTTAGAAACACATGATTTATAAAGAAAAAAACTACTCGAGTAGTTAAGACGATATAACATTATTACCATGTAACAACAAATATTTCAAGTTATTAAATAATCAAAACATAATGTTTACAAAGTTGAAATATATATTTTGTAAGTTCGGTTTGGTTTTAGTTAAGTTAGATTTGCTTAACCATAACCATAATTGATTGGTTTGGTCGGTTTTCGAATTTCGATTATTTTTTCGGTTAACGATCCGGTGGTTAGGGTTTGGTTTTTACACACCCCTAGTGGTATCCGGATGACTTTCTTTAGAGAGGTTATCAATTAAACTCTCATTAGTGAAAATGTCATGTGCGATCAGAGGTTTCACTACAACAGACTTCCAACAAAAGGTTTTCCATGAAATTGGTGACGACCTAGGTCACAATACAAATTATAAATGTAACTACCAGTTGTAATTCTAAATTATAAGTTACGAAATAAAACCCTAGCAGTCAACCAGGAGAACAAAGTTGGTCCCACTAAAACCCACACCACCACCTTTGGTTCTAAAATCAAGAGATATATACGATTTAATTTATAAATGACCTTTTTGTACAACATAAATAGCTACACATACAACCTAAAGAAGCACAAATCTTCATGATTAAACACAACTAGTACTAAGACCTGCGCGCGTTGCGGCGCAGGTACATCACAAACATTGAATGGATTAGTTAAACCGTTATGTGTTAATCATATGAAAACATGTGTTTCGACGTATCTTATTGAATTCAATGCAACCTATACAAGCATTGCGGTTGGATTAAAACATAAAGAAATCAAATTTATACCGTACAATTATAACATATTATATGTGGCCTGAGTCATACGGCTATAACAGAAATGCTGACACGTATAATCAAAAGGTATTAATTAGAGCTTTAAAAAAAGGAAAAAAAAAAAACCGCAATTTGACTCCACTTGGATCGAAACAAAATTTACAAAACATTCATAAAATCAAGAAAACATATCATGTTTGACTCGTTTCCCAAAAAGTTTACGTCGAAATACACCAACTCGAATTTATACCGAAACATACATAAAAATACGGACGTAAAATTTGTTTTTTTTAAAACAAAAACTTATTATACTTAACCAGACTTGTTGCTATAAAAAGTTTACGTCGAAACGTAGAGCAAATCGAATTTATATCGACACGCACATAAAAATATGCACATAAAAATTAGTTTTTCTTAAGTAAAAGAGATATAGTTGTAAACTCGAAACAAATTATTAGTAAAAAACTTCATAGGTTAAATACGTTCGTAAAATCGTGCCAAGTAGCACTAATGCCACAGCACTGCCAACAACCACCAACATCAGAAGAGCTCGTAAAAATAAAATAAATAAAAAAGTAAAAAATAACACCGAACGAAAAACAACCGTAAAATCGTTGAACAACGTACGCCCGTTGCAGCGTGTTAATTCAAAAAAATTAGACATAAATGTAAAACGTAGAAAAAATAACTAAGTCGATCCAGGACATGCATGTTGCGACGAACTTGTCAAATGAAGAAAAATAGACGTGTTGCGACTGCCTGTCAAATGGGAAAAAAACAGACAAAAAAACGTTGAATCCTAGACACATGTGGCGTGTTGACTCGAAAAATTTATAACGAAACTTAAAACGAAAAACTTATGAAAGATGAAAAGTATGGGGGGACCAAAGTTGAAAACAAAAAGGTGTTGGGGGTTGAATTGTAAAAGATGAAAAGTTTTTTGGTAAAAGTAAAAAAGTCAAAGATTTAAAATGCAATAGATTAAAATCTTAGGGTTAAAAGTGAAAAAATGCAAAAGTTTTTTGAAAAACTCCCAAAGCCTACATTACAACAACATATAGCACAAATTTGTTTGAAATTTATAGTTTGGAAATAGGAAAAGCTTAAGGTAAGGGTGAAAAATGTAATTTTGGTATACAAAATAACATGATACGTATATCTCCATCGCATTCTTAGTTCTTTCTGCCGTCATCCTAAATACTCTCCATCTGCTCTCCTTCTGATCCTCGCATATCTTCTGCATAGGTAAGTTTGAATATATTTTTAACCAAAAAGGTTCAGTTTTATCTCTCTATACGTGAATCGCTCGCTTTTACCAGGCGCTCGCTTTGTGTACAAACCGTCGCCTTGTGTAACACAAAGCGCAGCAGCTTGCGCCTAAGCGCGCCTCATCGTCATCGTCATTCACGATCACGTCTTCTGCTTCACTACGCCTATGGATATCGATTTCGACGACCTTGATGCAGGCACCCGCACCGAAAGTGGGGAAGTTCGCCCCTAAAAACTCCAAGTTGAAACCCAAAACCGAACCCGAACCCTCCGAAATCAAACCCGTAGCCGTTCCTAAAGTGGAGCTTGATGTTTCAGCCTCCTCAGAGCCTGAAATTGAACAACCGTCGAATACTAAAACTAATGGCAGTGTGATAAACGACACTGATACCACTGATATGGAATTAGATGCTACTGAAGAAGGAGAAGATAAAGTTGTTCGAGAAATTGATGTATTTTTTACTTCTAATGATGCCAATTCTAAGGTTAATATTTATAATTTTATTACTCTTAGAATAAGTTAATTAAGTAATTAGGGGGTGTTTGGCCTAGCTTTTTTAACAAAGCTTATAGCTTTTTTTACAAAATAAGCTTCATTTGGTGTTTGTTTTAGCTTTTTAAACTTATGCTTATTAGCTTATATAAGCTAATTTGAATAAGCTTATTTGAACATGGTTTTTAAGCTTATTTGAAGAATGATAGAAAATAAGCTATAAGCTAATCCAAACACTTGAAAAGAACTTATCAAATGATAGAAAATAAGCTATAAGCTACTTTAAAATATAAGCATAAGCCAAAAAATAAAAGCTAGGCCAAACACCCCCTTAGAGTTTCAGTTTACATTGGTTATGAATTGGTTATTTATTATGTTTTGCAGGTATATGTATTGCAGTATCCTTTAAGGCCGTGTTGGCGGCCTTACGAACTAGAGGACATGTGTTATGAGGTATGTGTTTGATGCTTATTCTATTTGTGTTTTAAGGCCGGTGGGTGTGGCTTAACGCCACCCCGCCACCTCAGCCACCATAGCACCCCCGGGGCGCCATCGTCCACACCGCCGGAGTTAATGGGGGGCGCCATCCTCCACTCGCCAACATGGTAACGAGCTGATTTTGAGTTGAACGATGATGGAATGGTTTAAAGGTAGGGGCGCTATAGTTTAGAGGGGGCTTTATAAAACACCCTGCAAGTTAAAGAAAGGGGCTTTAAAGCCCCCTGTGTGACATGGCGTTGACGTGGCGCCGAGGTGGCGTGATAAAGCCCCTAGGGGCTTTATACTGAAGGTTATAATCCTAAAATACAAAGTGAAGAAAGATGGAGGGTTAAAAGTGGCAAGATGGATTAAGTTTTAATTTAATTAGTTGTTTGAATGCTTATCGAGTCAGTATGTTTATCTTTTAGTTTTTGCATGTTTTAAATTCCTAGTTTGTAGGCTTTGAATTATGGTAGGTTTAGGATTAATGTAGTTTAAATACAATGGTACGTAGGTTATTTTATGTATGCAACTGAAGGTTTAATAAAAGCAATTTTTGTTTGAGTTGATATTTTTGTTTCATAATACAAGTCCTCTTCATCTTGGTTTCATGGTTTTGGGTTAGATCTTGGGTTGAAGCCAACAATTGGTATCATAGCTTAGACTCTCGAACCATGGTATGAAGTTTTGCGAAGGAAGTAGGTGACTCAAAGAAGGTTTTTGCCGGATCAAGAAGGTGACCGGTTAAAGTAGGTAGTCAAGAACGATCTTTGGAAAGAAGGTTGCCAGGTTTGTTTCTTGAAAGTAGGTAAAGAAGGTTGAAGGAAGGTAAAAGAAGGTAGAAGATAAAGAAGGTAGAAGGCAAAAGAAGGTTGAAGATAAAAAGGTAAAGAAGGTTGAAAAATAATGGCAGAACCAAACCTAGAGTTGGGTCCAGCAAGAGAGCAGGCAAATGTGTCGCTTCGATGCCCGAAGTTGACTGATTCGAACTACACCACGTGGTCGATTCTGATGGAGCAGATTCTGAGGGCGTATGGTCTTTGGGAAATTACAGAAGTAGGTACGGAAGCTGATGAAAAGAAGGTGGCTACTACAAAGGCGATGATTTTTCAAACATTGCCTGAAGATATTTTGATGCAGATGGCTCAGTATCAAACCGCGAAAGAGGTGTGGGATTCAATCAAAATCCTACATGTAGGAGCAGATATGGTCCAAAAGGCTCGTTTGCATACTATGAGGGCTGAATTGGAAGCTATGAAGATGAAGGAGAATGAGACAATAGATGTTTTTGCAGGAAAAATAAGAGCTAAGTTTAGATCTCTTGGTTCTGTTTTGAAGGATAAGGTCATAGTAAGGAAGTTGTTCGGTTCAGCACCGAGGAAGTTTTTACCGTTCATAGCCTCTGTCGAACAATATTCTGATACTGACAACATGCTATTTGAGGATGCAGTAGGAAGTATGAAGGCGTTTGAAGAAAGGCTTAAGGGTTTTGATGAACATGAAGAAATGGATCAAAACAAATTGCTTCTGGAAGGTGCAAGCAATGGGGAAGGAAATCAAGACCGTGGAAGCGGTTCTGGAAGCGAAGAAGGAAAACAAGGCCGAGGAGGTGGTTTTGGAAGAGGTCGTGGAAGGGGTCGTGGAACTAGAGACAAGAGCACTTTCAGGTGTTTTGAATGTGGTGGATTTGGGCACTTTGGATATGAATGCACCAAGTGGGATGAAAAGAAAGAGGAAGCAAATCTAGCGGAAGACGTCAACAGTTTACAATTGTTTTAAAGAAGTACAAGTCAGGTTTTAGGATTAAGGGGGAGATTGAAGGTTATAATCCTAAAATACAAAGTGAAGAAAGATGGAGGGTTAAAAGTGGCAAGATGGATTAAGTCTTAATTTAATTAGTTGTTTGAATGCTTATCGAGTCAGTATTTTATCTTTTAGTTTTTGCATGTTTTAAATTCGTAGTTTGTAGGCTTTGAATTATGGTAGGTTTAGGATTAATGTAGTTTAAATACAATGGTACGTAGGTTATTTTATGTATGCAACTGAAGGTTTAATAAAAGCAATTTATGTTTGAGTTGATATTTTTGTTTCATAATACAAGTTCTCTTCATCTTGGTTTTGGGTAGGGGTGCAAACGAGCCGAGCGGCTCGCGAGCTACTCGAGATCGGCTCGAGAAAAAGCTCGAAACGAGCCGAGCCTTATCGAGCCCGAGCCGAGCTTAAGCCTCAAAACAAAGCTCGTTTGTTTATCGAGCCCGAGCTCGAGCCTCACATGAAGCTCGTTAGGCTCGTCGAGCCATATCGAGCCTTAGTGTAAACGAGCCGAGTCGAGCCGAGCTTATTTAAATTCGTTTACAAGCTGACCTTGAACCTAAAAATAAGCTTATTTAGTAAACGAGCTCGAGCTCGAGCCCGAGCTTCACTTATCGAGCTCGCGAGCCTAAAAAGTCTATTATTTATATTATTTTTATTTAATATACTAATTAATAGATAATAAACGAGCCGAGCCCGAGCCGAGCTCGAGCTTTGAAAACAAAGCTCGAATCGAGCTCGAGTTCGAGCCCGAGCTCTCATAAGTTAATCGAGCTCGAGCTCGAGCTCGAGCCTGGTGAAGCTCGGGCTCGGCTCGGCTCGTTTGCACCCCTAGTTTTGGGTTAGATCTTGGGTTGAAGCCAACATATACCACACCCTCCAGCTTAAGAGATGTTGAATAGTTTAATTTTCTAGGTTAGAGTGAAACCGGAGACTGCTCAGATGGAGATTGATATGTCTGTTCAATCGGACTCGAAGAATTGTGTTACTAGTGTTGATGTTGACACATCAATGCGGAAGCAGGTCTGTTCTTGTTTGGTAGATTATTTCTGCATTTTTTATAAATATGATGTTTTTGAATATATCAACTCATAATTCATTCATTAATTAGATAAGAAATAAACATGGGTTTATATACCCTACAAGTTACAGTTCAACCCTCAAGAATATAATGAAAATACAATTTAGTCTAATACTCCCCCGCAAGTTGAGGGCGGGTGACGACCTGCAACTTGGACCTTAGAAATTGAAATCGTTGTGTTGATTTTGGCTTTGTGAAGACATCGGCGATCTGATCATCGGTTTTGATGAATTGAACCTTCAAGTTACCTTGACTAACCTGCTCACGAACAAAGTGAAAATCGACTTCTACATGTTAAGTTTGAGCGTGAAACCCCGGATTTGCTGAGAGATACGTAGCCCCAAGGTTATCACACCAAAGTGTAGGTTTACTCGATTTTACTCCCAACTCTTGCAAGAGTGATTTTAACCAGATTAGTTCAGCTACGGTATCAGCAATGGCTTTATATTCAGATTCGGTTGAAGACCGAGAGACAGTTTTCTGCTTACGAGCTGACCATGAGACTAAATTTGAACCCTAGAAGATGGCATACCCCCCCGTGGATCGACAGTCAACTGGGTAAATAGCCCAGTCCGAATCAGAATAGGCTGTAACAGGGACTAGGCGATCATCCCAATGGGCATCAGAAAAGGCATGTAAAGTGGAAGTAGAGTTTTTCGTAAATTGAAGACCAAGATTCAATGTACCTTTTAAGTATCTAACAATCCGTTTAACTGCCGTCCAATGAGAGTCAAGAAGAGCATGCATAAACTGACACACCCGATTAACATCAAAGGCAATATCAGGTCTGGATAATGACATAATGTGGCATACTGAAGAGCACCAACATACTGACGATAACGAGTTGGATCGGTCATGGGAAGGTCGACGTTTTTTGTGGCATCGGGGTTGGAACCCATGGGTGTAGAGACCGGTTTGGAGTCCTTTAGGCCGGCCCGCTCAATGAGGTCATTTACATATTTGCGTTGAGGAATCATGAGGCCTGACTTAATATGAAGAACTTCAAGGCCTAAAAAATAATTTAGCCGCCCCATGTCTGCTATAGAGACCTTGTTTCGGATAGCTCGAATGATAGTGTTAACGATAGTGGAGTTGTTCCCGGTGATGATGATATCATCTACATAAACAAGGAGATAAACAATGTTACCATTGTTATTTAGGATGAACAGAGAAGGATCAGTTTTGGATCCCTGAAAACCGAGGTGTTGTTGCAAGATGGTAGAAAGTTTTGTGAACCATGCCCTTGGTGACTGTTTCAAGCCGTAGAGAGACTTGTGAAGTCGGCAAACATGATGAGGTTTCTTAGGATCTTCAAAGCCAGGTGGTTGACGCATATGTACTTGTTCATTTAAATCACCATGTAAAAATGCGTTCTGAACATCAAGTTGTTTAAGTAACCAACCATTGGATACGGCCAAGGAAAGAACCGTACGAATAGTAGCAGGTTTAACCACTGGGCTAAATGTTTCATGATAGTCAATACCAGAGTGTTGAAGAAAAACCCTTTGCAACAAGACGTGCTTTGTAACGAGTAAGATGACCATGCTGATCCGTCTTCAAACCATATCAACTCATAATTTCATTCATTAATTAGATAAGAAATAAACACGGGTTCATATACCCTACAAGTTACAGTTCAACCCTAATAGAATATATTTAGGTGTTGTTGACTGCGTGGAGGCCGCCGGTAGGAGCTGGTTATGCTGTAGGGATTTTGATTCGTAATGAGGTGTGCTGTTTACCTTTTATGACAAGATTAGAAGAATTACGTACGTTTAATGAAAGCTGCATATTTTTGTAGTGATGGAATTGCTTCTTTCACAATTTCTTTTGCAGTTACACCTCAAACCTGTTGATGCTGTTGTGCAGCTACGGCCTTCAATGCAAAATCGTAAGCATCCGACCACTATTGATGAGGAGGTTGTCAAGAATGAAAAATCTGTAAAGCAAGTCAAGAAACAAGTTTAGTATCTCTTTGATTATTTTTTAGAACTAATTCGGATATGTTTTTTCTTGTGTTGTCAGTGTCTTTTATAATAAAGGAGCAGTGAAATCATCAAGGTAAAATCTACTAGTCAATAATCGACAAATTGAGGTCTCCACTAATGATATTATAGTTACAATATGACACCATATGATAGTTTTAGAGTTATGTTTTATTGAAGGTCACATTCCATTGCCTTTTTCTATTTTAACTTCATAAGATACACTATTGGTTATTGCAAGATATGATGATTGCAAACCCAAATCATATCATATGTACCAAGGTATATATTAGCATTTACAAAGGTATATGTTTTTTTTTTCTTTAGTAAAATGCCATTTTTTTCCTTGAGGTTTAACCACTTTTGCAACTTTCGTTCAAAGGTATGTTTTTCCGAATCTGGATCCAAAAAGTTTGAAATCTTGTCATTTTCATTCAACTCGTTAACTTCATCCATTTTTGTTTGTTAAATGAGGGGCATTTCTGTCTTTTCATACATTTTTATTAAAATAAAAAACACTATAAAAAATAAAGATCCACCTCTGTTGACTTTCTAACCACCCAAATAAAAAAACTTTAAGAAATAAAGATCCACCTCTGTTGACTTTCTGACCACCCAAATAAAAAACACTATAAGAAACAAAGATCCACCTCTGTTGACTTTCTGACCACCCAAACCCTTTAATCATCACAAAAAATGTCTAAAAGTCCAAAAATAACCCCCATTTAACGTAGAAAAATGGATGGAGTTAACGAGTTGAATGAAAACGACAAGATTTTAAACCTTTTGAATCCAGATGCGGAAAAACAAACCTTTGGATGAAAGTCGCAAAAGTAGCCAAACCTTAGGGACGAAAATGGCACTTTACTCTTTTATTCTTAAATGAACGAATAACAGACTAAATATATGAATATAAAGAGTTAATCTTTAAGCAAAAACCCAAGTGAGCTTTCTGGTTTATTTGTTGCTTTAATTATTCAGGGTAAGCCACCAGTAGCTATAACTGAGCAAAACACGGATGCTAAAGAGGTATTAAACCTTTTTTTCACGTTGATAGAAGTTGGTCCATTTCATTATGTTGTGCCAGTGTTAAGAATCTGTGTGCGTTTGCGTGTCCGCCTGTACTTAAAAAGTAAAAAAAAAAAAAAAGAAGATTGATTTTTGTGTTGGAACTTTTTATGTTCTGTTCTTCATCTCACTTCTTTTTGTTTAAAAAAAAAACCATCAGTCAGTTGTTTGTTTACCCTCAATAGATTAGGGTGGATGATGTATTGCTTTTCATTTAGTTTAGATATATATTTTACTTCATATTGGTGCTTTATTTTTTTCAGCAGTGGATTCCCCTCAAGTACCATGGCGAAACGAGTCCATTGTCAAATCGATACATGGAAAATATGGTTGCACGACAAGATTCTCACATACAAATTTCCATGGAAAATATGATTGCACGACAAGATCCTCAAGTACCATGGCGAAACGAATCCACTGTGTTGATTTTAGTTAATTTCCATTATGGAAAAATGTGTGTTTCAACATCACTAACTGTGCTCTTTGTTATGTTGGTTGCAGGTATGATTATATTGACTCCTTGTGTCCTGCAACAAGTGGCAAACCCAGACCCAAAGGATCATCTATAAGGTGTATGCTTCTGTTCCTTATATTGTTATGCTTGTTATTGTTGTCATTATTTATATATAATATAAGTGGTTGCTAAGACACAACCACTATTTTCTAATTATTTTTCTTTGTAATATTCACAGTGATGCCATTAAGTGCATCAAGTTTGTTTTTTTCTGTCTTTTAGTGCATAATTTGTATTTACACCCCCTGATCTTTAACAAATGTATCATACGGCCTATTGACTTTGGTAATGACATGTATAGCCCCTCAACTTAAATTAGGATTCGGGTCATAAATAATACGTTTTCACTAGGTGGTGTAAATTTAAGTTACTTTACGTTTTGACGCCGCTGCAACGCGCGGTACCATTTTTGTATCTTAAAGAAACTATTTCGTGCGTGCTTATTTTTAAGTACGTTTCGGTATGAATCCAAGTTGGTTTACGTTTTGGCGTAAATTTTTCTCGATAATGATTCAGGTCAAATTTAATATGTTTTCATCCTTATTTTTATGTCTGTTTTCAGTAGGTCTATGTTTTGACATAAATTTCATTCGGAAACTAGTCGGGTCAAATATTTGACGGTATAAATTTGGGTTACTTTAAGTTGCGACGTCGCGGCAACGCGTGACGGGTCAATACTAGTTACAGTACATAAACACACACATACAACCATTATAGTTATAGTTATTGCAATTTATTGGCTGATGATGTTTCAGCTCATTGCTCAAACTGCCACTTGAAGAGCATTTCAAGAGATGCCTTGTTGAGGTTAGTGTAACATGACTAATTATGTTAAAAATGAACGTTAACATTTATTGTTTGGTTTATCTTATGATATTTCAATAGGGGCCTTCAGCAAAACGATTTACGGCTCTTAAACACATAGCTCCAGATGCTAGTGATGAAGATATTTTCAAAGTCCTAAAGGAGCATGCTCATTTGATTCAAGGATTGTGGGTTGCAAAAACTAAACTCAAGTGTCCAACCGCACTCAGAAATTACGCAATGCTTCATTTTAGCAGAAATTCTATTTTTCGAGAAGGGCAGCTACCTAAACAAACTGTACTAAACGAACCTATGAAAGTCGTATTGGATGAGTTTGCTGCAAGACAAGAGTCCTTCAGGGATTGGAAATTTAGAGAGTGTCCAGATGTATTGTTTATTAAAAATTATCCTGACATGGTTAAGGAACAGAAGGAAAATTGGGATCGTTTGGAGCATCAATAATGGAATTTTTGTATCCAAAGAACTTGAAAACTAAAGCGGTTGCACGAAGAACCACAAGGGATATCCAAAGAACTTGAAAACTAAAGCGGTTGCACGAAGAACCACAAGGGATAGTCCATCTATTTACTTAAGTTATGAAATTTTTTTTTTGGATTTACTGGGAAATGAGTGAATATGGTTATCAAAATTGCCACCATAGAGTTAGTAACAGCTTGTTTCATCTTTTTAGTACATTCTTTTGGTAGATATCAACTCTCAAAATGCATTGTGACACTCGGTACTGACTATTCCTTTCTGTCAATGTTACTCATGTTAGGAAAATAACAAAAAACAATTCTGTTGTTCTTGCTTTCTCATACTCGGCTTGTAGCTTTTCGTTTACATGTTTGATTGCCGAATGTGTGGTTGATAGTATTTTGGTTTTTCCATGCGCTTTTATTCTTGCTTTGTGTACAATTAAGGTCTAAACCGAAATGGTCTCAGACTTGTAAGAGGATGAAGTGATAATATTGCACATTATGGTATGGCTTTCAACACATTTTTGTGTGTTTTAGCTATTGATCTGTGTAATTTTTTTATGGTTTCTAAGCACATTATGATATTTGCTTCTGTTTTTATGTTTTGCTATTGATATGTGTGATTTTTTTTATGGTTTCTAAGCATTATTGTTTTCATATATAATCCAATATCATTCTGGAGACGATGACGATCATTCAGACGACTTGGTAATCACATTATATTTAAATTTTTTTATATATGTAGAACAAGAAAATAAAACAACCATATTATGTTATGTTCCCCTTTGCAGAGGAAATATATGATGTTTTCTTCCCTTCTCTGAAGAAACTATTGTTCAAAACTCAAAAACTCTAAAAACAAATTTGAGGCCCCTTAAACATGGAGCACCAATCAATTGCTTCATTATATTGGCCCTAGAGCCAGTAGCATGCAGTGGCGGATCTAGGATTCACGCCAAGCAGGAACGTTTTATAAGAAAAGCGGTAACGAAATCGAAAAAACGTCAAATTTTTTCAAAATTTACACTAAAAACGTCAAATTTTTCCCCGCCAAGCGGTAGCGGGCGCTCCCCCTTGTGTCCACATAGGTCCGCCCCTGGTAGCATGATTCACCACATGTTTAATGTAAAAACACAATATTTAACTATTGACATATACGTAATATGTAGAACTAGTAGAATTTATGTGCTACGCGGTGGGAATTTGTTCGGTATCAATTCACTTCAATAAAAAAAACCGTTGTTGAAAAGCAAAAAAAGGAAGCGTCTACAAGGTATTTGATGACACGTGTCACAATTTGCCTCGCTAGATCGTTTTTTACTTGAAGCGTCAGGTGCATTGTTTTCAGTGACGCCTCACATGTTCATTTTGGCAAAAGTGTATGGTCAATGTGCATTTTCGTGATTTTCCCTTAATATTATGTTGCTTCTATACATGAATGAAAGGAAGAGAGAAACATAAAACGCTTATAGGAATTTTTTTTTTAAATAATGTTTGCAACCTTTTTGGGAAGGGAAAGAGAATTACAATGAATACACAAACGAGAAAAGTGAGTAAAAAAATTATTCAACATATTTAAGGCGAATGTTTCTTCACCTCTACTCACTCCTCAATTAAATGTTTCTTCATCGTCGATCATCCATTATTGTTAGTTATGCTCGCTACTCAAATATGTGATTAGTTATTCTCTTAAATTTATTTTGATTTTGCTATATCTCTTTAACTTTGCATTTGCTAAAAATGTTAATTTAACAACTTAGGGTGAGAGGGGAGGTGTGCTCCCCTCAACTCCCCTCATCGGAGCCAATCATATTCATCCATGTCAACTCCCCTCAAGATCACAAGGGGTGTTTCACCCAAACCATGTTTTTTTAAAGAAAGAAAAAATGTATATGATTAGTTGAAAGAGAGTGAGGCCCACCATTACCCCATCTCTCTCCTCTTCCCCGCATGCGGTAACAATTTACCCCCACTCACTTCCCCTTGCGGCAAAAACAGTGTTGGCGGCACGTTCCCCTCGCGGTAAATACCTTCCCCGCACACCTCCCCCATGCACCCCGTTCACCCTTAAACATGTTTACGCTTATGTAAAACAATTTCGTATACGCTTAGCGTCATATATAAAACCAACAAACTATAAGAGCATGCACAACCCTCATGTCCATAGCGAACATGGTCGATCCGAATTTACAGACCGAACCTCAACCCTCGTTTGCAGCGTTGTGGACTCCAAGTCTGCAAGGGTCGTCCGTTTTTCAAACCACATTCGAACGAGGTGGTGGGACTGTCCTCTCTCACATACAACTTTTCAACCGTGGTTTTTAGGTCTTTATTGTTACGGAAAAAATAGAGGCTTTTAGAGAAGTTTGTAATCTGGTGTAAAATTCTTAGGTGGGTGTTTTTGTGGAATGTAGCATTGTGGATGATTAAATTTATCATTA
This sequence comes from Helianthus tuberosus, assembly GCA_030545235.1. Lineage (NCBI taxonomy): Eukaryota > Viridiplantae > Streptophyta > Magnoliopsida > Asterales > Asteraceae > Helianthus > Helianthus tuberosus. The sequence continues at coordinate 149,254,003 of CM060434.1, forward strand.
TTATTTTGCACTTTTAACTATAAGTAGTATATATCTATATGTATTTTTATAAAAGTGATCACGTAATCATTTACCAAGTCTAACATCTTTTTATTTATATAAGTCAACAAAAACAATTGATGTAGTAAACCTTTATTACATAAACGCATTTGATTAGCCGATGTTGAAATTGGATTTACTGTAATTACAGATCTGTAGAAAGAAGAAGACGATAGATATGCAGATTTTCTCCTTATCTTTATTTTATCCATAACCCCTTTTAACCCACTATCTTCTTCCCCAATTAAATCCAACCCCTTTACACATAATTTGTTAAAAAAAACACCATGTCAATCACCTACACCTGTTCGATTCCATCTTTCTCCTCAATCTCAGTTTCCAATTCCACTACTTTTCGCCCTAATCGAATCACCTGCTCCGCTGGAGGTAATTTTTTATTTTATTTTATTTTTCGTTTTCTGTATTTTGATCATAAAACCCCTAATTTTATGATGAGCTTGTGCCGTGAATTTGGTTCGATTTCCATTGCTAATTGAAGGCAGAATAACCCAATTTATGTCGTTTTAGTTATCTATAATTGAACGCATAATTTAACCCAATATGTGTCGTTTTAGGTTACATTTAATTATCATGATTTGTAATTCAGTTGTTTAATATATTATGCTGAATACAGTTGAATTATATCTTTAGTTCTTGCTGTCAAATTGTTATATTTGGTTTTTAAATCATGCTTTTCAGCTGCCATATTGTGATAGATCTGTTATTTGCAACCTGAAATCGAGTAGTATCTGACTATCTGTATTTATGTTACTTCAATTATGATATCCAGCGAGTGTTGCGGAACGAAAAGCTGTCAATACGTCTGAACCGCTATTGCTGAATGCTGTTCGAGGTGAAGATGTAGAAAGACCCCCGGTTTGGCTCATGAGACAAGCCGGGAGGTACATGAAGGCAGGTCTATATAACCACAATTCTTTGTTTGTTCTCTATGATCTATGTTTATTTTGTTATATCGTGTTGATTATGTTCGTCTTTGGGTGTTAGTTATATTTGTTTTTATTGTGCAGAGCTATCAAGACATCTGTCAGAAGCATCCTTCGTTTCGTGAAAGATCGGAGAATGTAGATCTTGTTGTGGAGATTTCGTTACAGCCATGGAAAGTCTTTAAGCCTGACGGAGTAAGATATGCTTCATTTGATCGATCATGAGAATCATATATTTTCTTGCATTCTGTCATACTGAATGTGTTTACAGGTTATTTTGTTTTCCGACATTCTTACGCCTCTACCGGGAATGAACATACCCTTTGACATTGTTAAAGGAAAGGGTCCCATAATATTTGATCCAATAACCACGGCTGCTGACGTGGACAAAGTGACGGAGTTCACTCCTCAAGAATGGGTTCCATATGTTGGCGAGGCTTTGACAATTTTGAGAAAAGAGGTATCCATTAGCATGTGTTCATATCATTCGTTTTTGCGTTTTACAACTTTTCATGAATGGTATTCAGGTAAACAATGAAGCTGCAGTTCTAGGTTTTGTCGGGGCTCCGTTTACCTTGGCATCATATTGTGTCGAAGGCGGATCGTCAAAGAACTTTACCAAAATTAAGAAGCTTGCTTTCTCACAGCCTAAGGTAATTTATTACGTTATATTTCAGATTTTCTCGTTTCATAAGTTAAAACCTAATCAGCCCACCATTGCAGATTTTCTTGACACGACCCGAACCCGACATGAAGAAACAGGTTGGGTCAACTAACACGACCCATTTTTAAAAACAGGTCGGGTTCGGGTTGACCCGTGTTAAAAACAGGTCGGGTTCGGGTTGACCCATTAACCTGGTTAACTATTTAGAAAAGAAAGACTTTTATATTTTTGTTTTTGTTTTTTTTTTTCGTTTCTATTTCACATGGTTAGTTATAATAATGTTAGTTTTGACGCGTTATATTATTTACCTATCACATTTATTCTCAAAATTAAACATGTTATCAATAACCCGCTTAAAACCCAACAACTCGCTTATAATTCCTCAACTTGTATGACTCATTTAAAAATACGGGTTAAACGGGTCGGGTTGACCCGAATTTATATGTGTGCAGGTTAGGGTTGAAATCATTGACCCGAATATTAAAATGGGTCGGGTTCGGGTTGAACATTTCAACCCACCAACCCGCAGCCCATCAACCCAACACGATTGACACCCCTAATTGCAGGTACTCCATGCACTGCTTGAAAAATTCACAACTTCAATGGCTACTTACATAAAATACCAAGCTGACAACGGTGCACAAGCGGTTCAAATCTTCGACTCATGGGCCACCGAGCTCAGCCCAACTGATTTTGAAGAGTTCAGTCTCCCTTACTTGAAACGGATTGTGGATACCGTTAAGCAAACTCACCCGGATCTCCCTTTAATACTTTACGCAAGTGGGTCAGGTGGGTTGCTTGAAAGGCTACCTTTGACCGGGGTTGACGTCGTTAGCTTGGACTGGACTGTGGATATGGCTGAAGGTAGGAAGCGGTTAGGGTCAGATATAGCGGTTCAGGGGAATGTAGACCCTGGTGTGCTGTTCGGATCAAAAGATTTCATCACGAATAGGATACATGATACGGTGAAGAAAGCAGGGAACACGAAGCACATACTGAATCTTGGCCATGGTATTAAAGTAGGTACACCGGAGGAAAATGTTGCGCATTTTTTTGAGGTTGCTAAAGGACTTAGGTATTGAAATTTGAAAATAGAGTTCTTTTGGTGTAGAAAGACTATGATTCATTGTTTCATGCTAGTATTGTTGCATTGCACTTTAGTTTTGGGGTGTCCACTAAGTTATAAGATATGTTACATAATTTCTTTTCATCTTACAATCTTACATTAACAATGTGGGCCAATATTTAAAAGAATTCTGTATTCAAGTACCTTTGGGCCCAGGTTACTTTGGCCTTTGGGAATTGGTTTTTCTATTATTAAGTTGGAGATAAAAGTTGATCCATATCCATTAGTCATTACATGTAATAAAGGAGACAACTTACACCTTGCTCTATAAGTCACCCACAAGTAAAGAAGAGTTGTGTGAGTGCTTCTAGATAAAAAGAATTTGCAAAAGGACTAGCAATAATGAGAAGTTTTATTTTTACATAAGAGGGAGAATCTTTTTTTTTTCTTTTAGTTTTTTAGAACGATAACTCAGACACTGTCTAATCTTACTACTAAACTATACATTTTTCCATCATCACAGGAATTGAACCGTAACCACTTAGAAAGACAAAATCTTGACCAACATCTTGGTACCGTTAGACCAAAGAACATTTGGTAAGAGGGAGATTTTAATCCTTTAACTGGATTCATTCATTATGTGAAATAAATATCAAAAATTCTTTCACAAAATGGAATTCATCACAATTTAATATTTTCTCATTATCCAATCACATGTTATCAATTGAATTTCTTATTCCAATTCCAACTAATCCTATAAACAAATGGGTTAGGAATATAATTTAGATTTTTGTGATATAAAATTTCATTAACATCCAACAAACCAATTCACCCAAACATCTTTAAGGTTTAAATGTTTGGGTTCATCATTACATATATATATACTTAAAATAACCAATTGATGAAGAGTTGGTGTTATCTCTAAGATAATATGATAGAACATAAATAAGTTCCAACAAAAATAACTAAGCAACTAAAACTTAAATTTAAACAACCATACCATAAATAAACCAACAAAACACCACAATGAAAAAAGGTGTTTGCAAACAAATGGTTGTAACAACTTGCACTTAGTTATCATGCATAAGTGCATAACCTTTCACTAAGACTAGACAAAAATGTGATTAAAAAGGTAAGAAAATGACATGTTTTGAGAACCATTGATACCCACCCCCACCATTGAAATTAAACCCGCCCGCCCAATGTTCTAAAGTGGCTTTTTTGTCCATGTTTAGACAGACAATTGTTTGATTAGGATAAGAAAGAGCCAATACGACTCATGACTTAAGAGTGTTTCATTATTAAAGCAATATCACTTCACCATAATTACAAAGTGGATTAAACGCGGCCTCTTTTGTGTATATATATTATACGGTAAGAATCATTTCAAAACTTCAAATAATTGCAGAACTTACAGAACTCATAATAAACAATCATTCTACTAATTTTTTTTTTAGAAAATGAATACTTTAATATATTACATTCCAATAATTTGGACCAATTACATAAGGATAGCAGGTAGATGAGCAACAAACTGCGCCGCCATCCCTTTCTGAATAGAAAACCCTAATATACTAATATATTTTTATATTTAACATTGTCTAAGGGTATTTATTATGATTCCATTTGTGTTATGAGTAGTTTTATCATTTTTTTCATATTTAATCATATACGTAAATTGGTTTTTCATATATGTAATCATAAAAATACATATAATATATCCTTAAATAATACTAAATATAAAAATGTATAAATAAAATAATTGTTAATTAGCAGTTCTGAAAGTTCTGTAATATTCAGAGTTCTGAAATGAACCCAACCCTATATAAATGCATATATTGTACATTTAATCCAACTATATAAACAAATTAACAAGAATATTGGCAATCAATTGGGTTATTTTCCAAATTGGTGTAAATGGCTTCCCACCACAAGTGGCCTAGTGGTGGAGTGACTTGGGTTCTCCAATGGAGACCCAAGTTCAATTCCCATTAGTGCCACTTTGGTGGCCACCGACACCCGCTTTAAAGCCGGACCGAGGACACTCGAGGTCTCGGGTTCGAAACATGTTTCTTACCCCTCTTTGATGGCTACGGGTATTTGCCGCCAGGGATCCTTGTCGGGTGGTGAACTGGGAAGGGAGATCCCTTCCGCGGTCAGGGGTACCGTGCAATTACCCTTTTTTTTTTTTAGTAAGTGTAACGTGTTTATTTGGAGAGTTGGGTTGAATAAGCTGGCTACTATGGATGCGTTAAAAATAAGAAACATTGACAGGGGTGATTCTAATTGTGTTTTGTGTGGTGAAGGGGAAGAATCTGTGGAACACTTGTTTACATCATGTAGTTTTGCGTCGATGTTATGGCCAATCATTAGCATGTGGTGCAAAATTCCTAATATTTAGGCTTTTTTCGGTGAAGGATTTGGTTGAAACGCACGAGCTCATTGGTTTAAAAGGGAACAAAAAAGCGGTTGTGCAAGGGATTATTAGAATTGGATGCTGGAGCATTTGGAAAGCTAGGAACGAAGTTAAATTTAACAACAAGTGTGTTAGATTAGAGGGGATTATTCGGCAGATTAAAACGGTGAGTTTTTTGTGGTTAAATAGTAGAGCGAAGAATTAGTTGGGAAGATTGGTGTAGATTTGTCATTTTGTAATGTTTGTATTGTAGGGTTGTTTGTTGCCGCTCGGTTTGAGGTTTGGCGTTGTTTAATGAAGTTCTCTTTAAAAAAAAATACAAATTAACATGATAACTACTCATACGTGTTGACGTAGGTTCCAACATTTAAAAATGCATTTATAAAATGATATTGCTGATTTTTTATCAAGTAAATAAGTAAGCGAAAATCATGGAAACTTTTAGCAAGCTTTTATATGACTACTTTATATTTAAGTAACATGATATTAAGGATATGATATTTTGTCTTGTGGTAAGGGATTTTGAAAAGAAAAAAATTTGTGGATAGAAACGGTAACTAGAGTTTCAAAAATATCAACCTAAATAAGTGACTAGTCGATTTTGAAAAGAAAAAAAATAATTATGGGTAGAAACAATAATTAGAGTTTCAAAAACATCAACCCAAATAAGTGACCGGTCGATTTTGAAAAGAAAAAAATTATGAGTAGAAACGGTAACTAGCATTTCAAACGTCAACCCAAACCAGTGACTTCGTTAAGCTAAAACACTTTAAGTGTATGTAAATTGTTATTGGTTTTTTTTTTACCCTGAGTTAACTTAAACTAACTAAACCAAAACAAACCATTTATATTTTCATAATTTTTTTAGCTTTTATAGCTCGTTTCATGTATTTCATTTTTTATACATCCATTTCATGTATTTACCTTCATTTCATGTATTTCTAAGCAAAATTTTAGCTCAAGTTTGGTTTTAGTTATCGACCGAACCAAACTGAAAACTTTTTTATTAATTAACCGTCAAACTAACCGAATAAACCGAACCGATTAACCAAAAACTGTTTAGTTAATTAAATAGATTTAGGGTAAATTACATTTTTCGTCCTTTATGTTTGTACCGGATTGCAATGGATAGCCTTTAACTTCAATAATTACAGTCACAATCCTTTATTTGGAAAACCCATTACACCCTATGTCCTTTAACACTAACTAGGTTAAAATTTTTAGTTAAGACTATTCACATAACGGTAGTTTTGTAATTTTACCTATTTACTTAAAAATATATTTATATAATGGAAAAAGATATATTTATACTGATAAACCAAACACTCAAAACACCACTCCTCAGTCACCATTCTCTCTCTCAACTTTCTCTCTCTAAAACCCTGCAACCTAAGCTCCTCCTCACCACTACTCCTGTTGCCGGCCACCACCACCACCATCACAACCAGCTGCAACGTAAGCTCCTCCTCACCACCACTCCTGTCGCCGGCCACCACCACTGCTACAACCACCATCACAATCAGCTGCAGCAACGCACCCGCCCCTCTCTTTCACCTACACAACCGGTAACAATCTGCCGCCACCTAGAAGCTTCAGACGGAACACCAGATAAAACCCAAACTCATTTCATCTCCTCGTCTTATCATAACCAGCGCCATAAGCCCACCACCATCAGAGGGGGACGGGATGTCGAGAACCCAGATCTGCGTTGTCTCATCTTGATTTTAGTTTATTTTTGTTTTTGACAGCGGTGGTCGTGAATTCGCCGGATGAAGTGACGGTGGTGGGGTTGAGGTAAAGTGTCACACCCCGACCGCGTAAAACAACAAATCGCGGCGGAAACATCGGGGCGTGTTGCAACAGAATAAATTGTTTCATAACCATGGCATACAAAGTTGTCTTTTATTTATAAACAAAGGTGTTTCATTGTTTCAAACAGGAAATTAAAGAGTTCAGAACATAATTAAACATAGTCTATCTTATTTGAAAGTCTCTAAGGCACAGGTCCGCCCTAGTATCATGATCAACATCCTATGGAAAAGCACCTGAAAACACATGTGAAAATAGGTACGTCAGCATAAAAATGCCTGTGAGATACATAGGTTTGTGAAAATAGGATTCATGACTTGTATTTGAGAAATGTTTAGTCATGAACCTTGTAATTTGCTTTGTCTTGTAAATCATTTGAATAACAAAAAGATCAGATGATATGTATAAGTAAATGTCAGGTTAAATAAATAACCATGTAAAAATGTGTTTGTATAAGATAAGTTGTTTGTAAATCAATGTCTTGTGAAAAGTATATTATTTGTATAAAATGTTCTATGTCTCAATATTGAAATGATTCAAATAACGTTACGACATGTAATACCATACAAACACTTATATATAGGAAGTACCAGCGGCGTATCCACCATGCTTGTATCATATTACACACGCATCGTTACTTAATCACTTAATCAAACCAAACCAACCAATGTAAGAAGTCTATGTTTAAACCAATTGTCAAACATGTTATATGTCAAATGTAAATCATGTCAAATGTCTATGTCAAATGTCCATGTCAAATGTCTATGTCAAATATCCATGTCAAATGTCTATGTCAAATATCCATGTCAAATGTCTATGTCAAATGTCTTTGTATAAAATGTCTATGTCAAAATGTTATGTATGGCAAGTGAAATGTCTCAACTAAACCATATGCACGAAAACAAAATATTGAAGTAAAACATGGTTTAAATCAATCTTATGTCTTTGTGGAAAAATGCATGCAAATATTTAATATGAACATTTATGCGGTATTGTGAATATGCATACATCCAAGCCTTGTGACTGTGGTGATAAACCCTTAAACAAATTAAAGGTCTATCTGTCTTATATCATCGAATTCGGTCATTCCTTTCTGTCCCCTTTCCCTGGGATGTCCGGAACGGGAGTTGTCAATTCCTATGGTACCACTACCTACTAACGAACGGCGTAGCTAATGTTAATGAATGTATTGTCCCATGTAAACAAACCAAATGTCATACCAAAATGTAAGCATGTGAAAACAATGCACTAAGTATGTAATCAAATGAACATACATAGCGTGAAATGTCATGTAAAACAATGTACTAAGTAATGCACACAATGGGCACACCTAGCATGAAATGTCATGTAAAACGATGTACTAAGTAATGCACACAATGGGCACACCTAGCATGAAATGTCATGTAAAACGATGTACTAAGTAATGCACACAATGGGCACACCTAGCATAAAATGTAATGAAATCATGTACTATAATGTACTAACAAACATAACCGGTATATGATGTGAAAACAGGAAAGCATGAAAGTAACAAGTAGGCACATGTGTTCCACCCCAAAACAGTTTGGAAAACAGTAAAAGAGGGGTCTATGTACTCACTTGAGATTGCTCAGATGTCTAAAGATAACCACCAAGCAATGGTATAGATCTCGGAATCAAACGGCACCTAATATAGGTAACTATGTTAATAACCGGACCTTAATCGGATGATTGGATAGAATGAGGTTTCGTAAACCAAACGAGTGTAGAGACTCGTGTCATTTGGTTTAACAAAGCCTACATACTAAATGAAACCTAACATAATTGTTTATGACCCATTGCGACCCGTTTAGGAAGCTTATGCTACTTTAACGTGTCGTGCGCGTGAAACGCGTTTGGACCGCCTAACTAGCCCTATGACAAGTGTTATATGCCTAAACATGTTACATAATCAGTTATGTGACAAAAGTTTAGGTTACATATGCTTAAATACCAATTATACATGAAAAGGGTATTCTGGTAATTTATCTAAGGCATATAAACTACCTATCATACAACTACTTAAACGATGTGACCATAGGGTATAACCTCGGAAGGTTATTCCCTACCTACTATGGTCACCTAATGTGTTTGGTCGGATCCTAATGATCGACCAAACTGGGTCGGGTTCGAGGTATAAGCGATTTATAAGATCGCTTACCCTACGACCCTAGACAACGTGGTAATCAGTAGGCATAGTCCCAAAGGACTATGACCATCGTGATTACAATCACGTTGCGAAGTTCAAACGAACTTCGCATTGACCATAAGCTGGTCAACGCTGAAAGTCAAACAAAGTTTGACTTTCGGACTCGAAAAGCAGTAAAAATAAGGAAAAGAACGAAAGAATACTAACCCAGGGTCCCCGAATGCTAATCTAGATTAAAATAACTCAGGTATGAAACAACGGTTTCAACTTAGAGCATTCTTAATCAGATTCTAGTGGTTTTAGAGGTAATGGGGGTGGGGTATTTATAGTTTTCGGGTAACCGTTAGGATCGTTTCTTGGAAAAGGGGAAAAGATCTAGTCCGTACACTTGTCACAATGTTGTGGAAGCTAAATATGATCCTTATCTTAGTGACTAAGCAAGTTTAGAACATGTGGTGGGGGATTAAATGGCTGCAACTTGTGATTAAAAACATTTAATCTGGTCAGAAGGTGGGAAGCGGCCCGCTTTAGGATCAGCCAAACACAATGCGGGCCGCCTGAGCATGTCAGATCAGAAACAACTTTCAAAAATGACAGTTTAGGTCCCTGCACGTGTTTAAGGCCATTTCCGACACTTCTAAGGCCCGTAAAGCCAACTTTAAGGCCCTAAAATGTTGCCTAAACATTGTGAACATGAAACATGTTCAAAAATATGTCGGATGATGGTTCGTTTGGTCGTACGAACGCGATGTTCGCTTAATTACGACGGAATGCGCACAAGCGCGAAAAACGATCCAAATGACGCAACGAATGGATTTTTCTTAAGGCGAACACTAAAATATAATGTAGTCATGCTTACATAAATTTTTGGATGTCCGGATGTATTCAGAACGTAAGTTATGCGCGAAAATGCAAACTTGTGCACTTTATGACACTTTTAGTCCCTGAATGTCCCAAAAGTTTATTTTAGCACACCGAACCCCTCAAAGCCTATTTCTAAGCTATGTAAAGGATATTTAAGGTGTGTTTAACTTATGGTCATGTTCCGGAATGTTCGTTACAGTTCAAATTGACATACTTCCGCAGTTTGTCATATTTAGTCCCTGTAAGCGAATTAACTTGTTTTTGCCATACCAATGCCTTCAAAACTTATTTCTAAGTTATTTAAAGGTTATTTAAGGTATGTTGAGCATATGTTGCTGTTCTGGAGTATTTGTCGCGTTAAACTGAGTACGTTTACGCACCAGTTTGCGTATAACTCTCCAGAAAGTGATGTAGAGTTTGAAATTGGATAAAAGTCAAAACATGAAAAATGTAAAACATAACAAAACAAACATTGTGATCAAATAACATTGTTTTATTGATAATAGAACTGTTCATAGTGATTACAAGCACAGTTGTTACAGTCTCCCCTACTTGTGGAAATTTCGTCCCGAAATTTATTTAGAGGAAACTCGTGGAAAAAGATGTGGATATTTCGCCTTCATTTGATCTTCGCGTTCCCAAGTAAACTCAGGTCCACGCTTAGCTTCCCAGCGAACTTTGACCAAAGGAATGCGCTTGCGTTTAAGCCACTTGACTTCACGTTCCATGATTTCCACTGGTTTCTCAACAAATTTCAGTGTTTTGCCAACACGAATTTCGTCAAGCGGTATGGAGAAGTTCTCATCAGCTGTACACTTCTTGAGATTGGACACGTGAAAAGTTGGATGAACATTTCCCAGTTCAGGAGGTAACTCTAGTCTGTAGGCTACCTTTCCGATTCTTTCGACGATCTTGAATGGTCCAACGTATCTAGGTGCAAGTTTTCCTTTCTTTCCAAATCTGATCACACCTTTCCAAGGTGAGACCTTAAGTAATACTCGATCACCGACTTGAAATTCCAAGGGTTTGCGTTTTGGATCCGCGTAAATCTTCTGACGGCTTCTAGCTGCCTGAAGGTTATCACGAACTTTTTTGACCTTGTCAGTTGTCTCTAAAATGAGGGCAGGTCCAGTAAGTTGAGCCTCGCCAATCTCATTCCAGCAGACTGGTGAACGACATTTTCGACCATAGAGAGCCTCGAAAGGAGCCATTTTGATGCTAGTGTGATAACTGTTGTTGTAGGAGAATTCAATCAATTTAAGATGTGAATCCCAGCTACCACCAAAATCGATCACACAAGCTCTTAGCATATCCTCCAGAGTCTGGATTGTTCTCTCAGATTGACCATCCGTTTGCGGATGATAAGCTGTGCTCAGATTAAGTTGGGTCCCCATAGCAGATTGCATGGTTCTCCAAAAATGAGAAGTGAAACGAGCATCTCTGTCAGAAATGATGTTCAACGGAACACCATGTCGAGCCACAATTTCATCTACATAGATTTGAGCAAGTCTGTCAGTAGGAAAATCCTCGCGGATTGGCAAGAAATGTGCTGACTTTGTAAGACGATCAACGACTACCCAGATGGCATCATGACCTTTCTTTGTGCGCGGGAGTTTGGTAACAAGATCCATAGTAATGTTTTCCCATTTCCAAACTGGGATCTCTGGTTGCTCCAATAAACCAGAAGGACGCTGATGTTCAGCCTTAACCTTAAGACAAGTAAGGCATTTGGATACGTATAAGGCAATGTCTTTCTTCATACCAGGCCACCAATAGTGAATACGAAGATCCTTATACATTTTATCTGAGCCCGGATGAATGGAATAGCGAGACTTATGGGCTTCATCCATAAGCAAAGTACGAAGATCATCCTGGCTTGGGACCCACAAACGGTCCATGAAGTAATATGATCCATTGTCCTTCAGTTCCAGTGCAGGTGTTATGTGATAAGGAAATTCCTTATCCATCAAACCTTGTGAAACACAAGATTGTTGAGACTGAGAAATGCGTGCTTGGATATCGGATCGAGCTTGAATAACAGATTGAACACGTACACAATGAAGCTTAGTACGTTCCTTACGACTCAATGCATCAGCTACGACATTCGCCTTACCAGGATGGTAGCGAATTTCGCAGTCATAGTCGTTTAAAAGTTCAACCCAACGTCGCTGTCTCATGTTGAGTTCTTTTTGGTTGAATATATGCTGAAGACTTTTGTGGTCAGTGAAAACCACACATTTTGTACCGTACAAATAGTGTCTCCAGATCTTGAGAGCAAAGACAACTGCACCCAACTCAAGATCATGAGTGGTGTAGTTCTTCTCATGTATCTTCAACTGCCTCGATGCATAGGCTATGACTTTGTTCCTTTGCATAAGAACACAACCAAGACCCAATTTCGATGCATCACAATACACAACAAAATCATCATCACCCTCAGGCAATGATAGAACAGGCGCATCGCAAAGCTTCTGTTTCAGGTGTTGAAAAGCTTCCTCTTGTTTGTTTCCCCAATAAAAGGGCATTTTCTTCTGAGTTAGAGCAGTTAGAGGAACTGCAATCTTCGAGAAGTTTTCTATGAAGCGGCGATAATAACCCGCTAGACCAAGAAAAGAACGAACTTCAGTAGGAGTAGTAGGTGTATCCCAATCCTTAATCGCACTGATCTTGGAGGGATCTACATGAATACCCCGTTCGTTGATAACATGCCCCAAAAATTGAACTTCTTTAAGCCAAAATTCGCACTTGGAGAATTTGGCGAAAAGTTGCTCTTTCTTTAGGAGTTCTAGGGTAAGACGAAGATGTTGCTCGTGATCAGCTCGCGTCTTAGAGTAAATCAAGATGTCGTCAATAAAAACAATGACGAACTGATCCAAATAAGGTTTACAGACCCTATTCATTAAGTCCATGAAAACAGCAGGAGCATTAGTCAAACCGAATGGCATGACTGTGAATTCATAATGCCCATACCGAGTGCGGAACGCTGTCTTCGGAATATCTTCTTCTTGCACGCGAAGTTGATGATACCCAGAACGTAGATCAATCTTCGAAAAATAAGAAGCGCCTTGTAACTGATCAAAGAGGTCGTCTATGCGAGGTAGAGGATATCGATTCTTGATGGTAAGCTTGTTAAGCTCACGATAATCGATACACATCCTAAAGGATCCATCCTTCTTCTTGACAAAAAGAATGGGAGCACCCCAAGGGGAAAAACTAGGACGTATAAAACCTTTGTCAGATAGCTCCTGAAGCTGTTTAGACAACTCTTGCATCTCAGACGGTGCAAGACGATATGGAGCTCTAGCAATGGGGTTTGCACCAGGTACGAGATCAATGCGGAACTCGACTTGGCGTGCTGGAGGTAGACCAGGTAAATCTTCAGGGAACACTTCAGAATAATCCCGAACGACAGGAATATCTGAAATAGACTTACCCTTGCCTTTATCTTCTGTAACATGTGCTAAGAAAGCCACATAGTTCCTTTGCAGATACTTCCGAGCTTTAAAACAAGACATGAGTTTGAGACCAACGGTAGGCTTCTCACCTTGAACCTGCAGGATCTCGCCTGTCGAAAGCGGCACACGAACAATCTTCTTAGAACAAACTATCTCTGCGTGATGCTTGGATAACCAATCCATTCCCACAATAACGTCGAAGCTTCCGAGTTGCATAGGCGTGAGATCGATAGGGAAAAGATGATCATTTAGGTTCAACTGGCAGTTGCGTAGAACAGAATCGAGAATAATGGGTTCACCACTAGCAACTTCTACTGTCAAAGATTTACTTAGTTTTGTTCTAGACACGCGAAGCTTTGGCTCAAAAGATAAAGACACGAAACTCTTATCGGCACCGGAATCGAAAAGAACAGATGCAGGCTGATTATTAATAAAGAACGTACCGTTCACCACATTATCGTCAGCCTGTGCCTCTTGGGCATTCATGTTAAAAACTCGGCCTCGAGCCGGAGCCTGATTCTGGTTCTGGTTCTGGTTCGCCAGTCTTGGGCACCGGTTTCTGTAGTGGGTCAGGTCCCCACAATTATAACAAGCACCCGGTGGGTATTGTGGTCGTGCAGCTTGACCCTGTTGCGGAGCAGGAGGCTGAGCAACCTGTTGAGCCGGGTTCTGAACCGCGGGATTCTGAGCAGACCGACAAACATTGGCAAGATGGCCTGATTTCCCACAGTTAGTACAGAAACGGCATGGAAGTTGCGGCTGGTGGTGACTGTTGCATCTATTGCACAAAGGTGCATTCCCTGTATAGGGTTTCTTTGCTGGAAGCTGTGCGGGTTGGTTGGGAGCTGCCTGGTTAGCTTGGGCAGTAACAGCATAGTTTTGGGAAGCCTTACGCTTCTTTGCCCTCTTCGAAGAACCAGAGTTCTTTCCATTCCCGTTTTGACCTTTCTTGCTATCCACCTTGTCAGCCGATTGTTCCTTGCCTTTGTCACCCTTCCGGTGTAACTTGTTCTTCCGGATCTGCGACTCAGTCAATGTCGCAGATAACTCGATCGCCTGACGGAGTGTGGCAGGTTCACTACCAGTAAGAATGTCTTGTACCGAGTCAGGTAGGCCGTCGATATATCTTTCGATAGCCTTGTCGAGTGGGGTAACCATAGTTGGGCAAAGCAAACTCAGCTCTTCAAACCGATCAGTATAAGCCCTGTGCTCACCACTATCTTGCTTCAAAACATCAAACTCTTTCTCCAACGCTCGCTGCTCATGGCGAGGACAGAATTCCCTCATCATAAGGGCTCTCAGTTCGGCCCATGTCTGTGCGAGAGCAACTTCTGCACCCCTATCCCTCATAACCCCGTTCCACCATGTCAAAGCCCTCTTCTGAAATACGCTCGAAGCAAACTCGACTTTGCGATTTTCGAGACACTGCACGTGGCGAAAAGTATTCTCTATGCTCTCAAACCACTGAAGAAGCCCAGTCGCTCCTTCAGAACCACTAAACTTGAGTGGTTTAGCCTGATTAAAATCCTTGTATTTGCACGGACCATTGTTGTTGTTGTTGTTGTTGGCTTGGTTCCATTGAGCAAAGAGATTTTGAAACTGAGCAGCCATCTGCTGCGCAATAATTTCTGCCAGTTCGGCAGTTGCTATCTGGTTCTCGCGTCGAGGAGGCATTCTAAAAGAGGAAAATCATGAAAAGGAACGAGTGAGACGATTGGATGAAAAGAATGAGATGATAGAAACAAGAATTGCAAACAGCATAGATGGTGGTCATTCATCCGTATCACAAAGCAAACAAACGACTCACAGTGGCTAATCAAAGTAAATGGGTCAAAAATAATGTATAATGAAGACATGCTCGCCTATAAGTGAACACTCACTCCAAGAATTCCCAGGTAAGCACAACTGGTCTCGCGTCTGGTTGAGATGTATACGAAGTGCTTGCCTAGACAGAAAACTCAGAATACAGGCATTCACCCTTCCAGTTTGCACATGTTCACATTATTTAAAACCCAAAACGTTTGACGGGATTTTGAAAAGTTGAAGGCACAAGGCCAAAAACCAATACTGAAAAGGGTTCAAAACCATATAACAGAGGGTTCAAAACCTTACAATTGAGGGTTCAAAACCTTGTAAAATTTATTCAAAAACAGATGATTGTTTTTCAAAAATCGTTTCGGAAAAATTTTGGTTCTTGTTTTGTTAATCACCTAAGGATAGGTGATGTACATGTTTTAAGATCTAAACACAAGATAACTTGTGTTAGGGTCCTAGAAAAGTTATAGTCTAGGTCAAAGCATTACTAATAACCTAATTCCCTATAACCATTGGCTCTGATACCAACTCTTCTGTCACACCCCGACCGCGTAAAACAACAAATCGCGGCGGAAACATCGGGGCGTGTTGCAACAGAATAAATTGTTTCATAACCATGGCATACAAAGTTGTCTTTTATTTATAAACAAAGGTGTTTCATTGTTTCAAACAGGAAATTAAAGAGTTCAGAACATAATTAAACATAGTCTATCTTATTTGAAAGTCTCTAAGGCACAGGTCCGCCCTAGTATCATGATCAACATCCTATGGAAAAGCACCTGAAAACACATGTGAAAATAGGTACGTCAGCATAAAAATGCCTGTGAGATACATAGGTTTGTGAAAATAGGATTCATGACTTGTATTTGAGAAATGTTTAGTCATGAACCTTGTAATTTGCTTTGTCTTGTAAATCATTTGAATAACAAAAAGATCAGATGATATGTATAAGTAAATGTCAGGTTAAATAAATAACCATGTAAAAATGTGTTTGTATAAGATAAGTTGTTT